>CM028345.1:73831271-74175215 GCA_016618105.1 Dendrobium huoshanense
AAAGATCATCATTGAGGTGAAATAGACACAAATTAAGCCTCAATTTAATTAAATTAAACCCAATTAATTTAATTAAAATCAAATCAAACTCAATCGAGCCTCATTGAGCCAAATTCGACGTAATTCGACGACAATTCAACTTCAATTTTGAAAAATTGACTTGATCAGCCTTAATCGGATGCGAATCGGCTCAAATCGGTTCGAATCGAGTTCAATTTGGACTCAAGATTAACCCAATTAACTCTTCTAAATCAGTCCTTGCATCAAACAGCTAGGATTTGAAAGTTCGTTAGGGATGTTAGGCCCTTATAACTAGTCCCAAGGTTAACCAAAAAGGGGTGAATCGATATTTTAAAATAAATCTTTCGATCAAAAATAAAACCAAGATTCACCACAGAGAAAACACAATGCGAAAATAAATGCAGAAATACTAAAGTAAAGAACACACCATATTTATAATGGTTCGGTCAAATCTTGACCTACGTCCACTCCTCAGAGGCATCCTCCGAGTATCCCACTAAACTAAGTGTCTCTCCTTTAGCCCCCACAGCTAGGCGGAGATGCCCTTACAAAATCACTTCCACCTTCCCCGGTGCGGCGGAGTTGCCAGGTTCTTTTACACTAAAGAGATCTTTCTTATGTGAACTTCTCTTAAGACAAGCCTTGAATCTGACGGTACTAAGGTGCAAGCTTGCCGGAGCAACCATGAGGAATCCCCCTCCACACTCCCTTGAGTCTCCCCTCACAGGATCTTCTCCATCTCTCAAACTTCACCCTTTCCTCACTCACTTTCAAGCTCTCTTTTCAAGTTTTCCCCAAAAGAACAAAGCTACAATGCTGTCAAAGACACTTACAAAAGTGCCTTGTCAAATGCTTAAATAGAAGATCTCAAAATGTAATGCAACTTGCCGACTTTATCGTCCAGGCCAATATGAATATCGTCCTAACCGATTAGTATAAAATAAGTTCAATCAGCCGAGACGATTTGGGACGATCAGAATAAAATTTGTTACATCGTCCAAGCCGATACAATGTCGTCCTGACCGATTAGTTCAAATGCGAGTATAATCATCCTGAACATCGCCCGGAATAGAGTCTGACCGATGTTAATCGTCCAGGACATCGTCCTGGCTGATCCTGCGATCGGGCCGGCCGATGTGATCGTATCAATCAGCCTTAATTGCTTTCCATAATTACTAGATTAATTTAAGTATAATTATGCTGCATCGTCTAGGCTGATGTATATATCATTCTGGCCGATGTCCTGAAATAAAGAATGCCTAAATTGATCATGGCGACTAATTCTTTCTAATTTGAGCCTATCATCCTGGCTGATACAAGGATCGTCCAGGTCGATCGGCTTAATGATGGCTGCCTTAATAAGGATGATGCCCTAATTGGGGTTTCTGTTTTTGAACCGATCGTCCAGGCTAAGATAAATATTGTCCCAGGCGATGTTACCAAAAATAGTAAACTCTAGGGAACAGATAAAAAATCTTCCAAAATATATGTGTGCAAAGTTACATAGCATCAGCAGCCACACCAATTACAATAGACTTAAGAAAGGAAAAAGGTACAAGCTGACTCATACCTAGTCTACCCAAATTATGAGCTGGTTCCAAATTGCAGTCTGATCTTGTGGACCTGAAATGTCAGTAGATAAGATAGTCGTAGAGAAATAAGAGTGTTTGTTACCATCAAAATCATAATCCATGAAAACAGATCCGCAACAATCTCCCCCTTTTTTATGATGGCAAACATTACTGGTTGAATTTGCAAAAATAAAAATATTTTCTCCTAATCTCCCCCTTACTAAAATAAAACTTTTAAAAATAAGGGAAATAAAAAAAAAATTTGTGGTTTTTAATTATTGAAAGAAGAAAAAGATATAAATACAATAATGTGTTCTCCCCCTTTGACATTATCAAAAAGAGAATGGGCACAAACAATCAGAACAATAAAAAAATGACTAAAAGATAAAAAATGATTCCTGATCAAGTGAAGACAAAATCAAATATTCATAAAATGAGAATGTTAACTCTTGATTTTATTCAAAAATTTAGCAAGGAATGGATTGACAATGCATAATCCAGAAAAGGTTAGAAATTTATAAATTGTTAATTCAAGCTCAAGTTCTTTTAAAGGCTCAAAAACTTTTTAATCCAATATCTAAATCAAGGAACAAATTAGAAGAAGAAACACTAATTTTTTAAAATTCCTTTTATAAAACATATCTAATAGAAGATTAATGCAAAAATTCGTGAATCAAGAATCATAATTTTCAAGACCAAGTATCAAAAATATCAAGGATTTTCTTAAGCTTTAAGTAATAAAGAAAAAGTAAGCATACTCTTTGTGAGCTCATATTATACCTCTTGCTAGTTTTTTGTGATATTTGCGCATATTTTACTTTTTGATACACTTTGTGTATCTTTCTCAATTTGGCGTCATTACGCATCTTTTGATTTGGCATCATTGCCTTTTTTTTATTTGGCGTCATTGGCCAATCTTTTTTAAAAAA
This sequence comes from Dendrobium huoshanense, assembly GCA_016618105.1. Classification (NCBI taxonomy): domain Eukaryota; kingdom Viridiplantae; phylum Streptophyta; class Magnoliopsida; order Asparagales; family Orchidaceae; genus Dendrobium; species Dendrobium huoshanense. The sequence continues at coordinate 73,833,793 of CM028345.1, forward strand.
TTAAATATGCTACCTTTCTGAAATTTTAAAAACAAAAGTAAATTCATTTTGATGACAAAACGAATTACTTGATTAAGAAAATTATGAGGTAAATTCAACAACTTACAAAAAATTTATTTGCGATAAATAAAATGTAGGGAGATAAAAAAAGATCAGTTTCAAGATCCAATTTATAATATGATGAAAAATTTTAAATCAAAAGTAAAATGAAAAATTTTAAATCAAAAGTAAAATAACCTTTTTAAGAGAAGAGATAGAGAGACAAAATCATGAGTTTTCTTCCTTTGATTGTTTTTAGAGAAGTCAACCACATCTACATAAGAATTCAAGAAAAACAAGAGGTAAGATTTTTTCATTTTTAGAAAAGTGAAAGTGTGTTGATCAGAGAGAATTTTACAAAACTAAGTATAAAAGCTAATTTAAAATTTCAAATCAATAACAAAAATGAAGAAAAACAAAATTGAAAAATAAAAAAACACAAAAAATAACTAAAAACAAAAACACAACACAAACAAATAAACACACAAACAAATTTAAACAGTATCTTGCTCATGGTCTGAAGATTTAGAAGCTAGGTCTGCCCAGCAGATTTTTTGCTTTACATTACTTGCACTTTTTATAATTTGCTTAACTTTAGCCTTTTCTCTTTCAGGACGAGTTCTCAAATTAGGGCACTGATTTTTCATATGTCCAAGCTTCATGCATCCAAAGCAAATAATGTCAGAATAAATATTACCATTCTTACCATTTGCACTTTTATTCCATTTTTGTTGATGCTTATGCTTTGGTGAGCTTTTTAATTTGCTTGATAAGCTATCACATTCATCACCAACTAAGCCACTTTGCTTCATGTCTTCAGCATTTAATACTATCGTTTCACCTGAATCAAAAAGTCTTTGACCCAAACTTTGCTCGTAGGCAATGATGAGCCAATCAAATTATCAATAGAATACTCATTCAAATTCTTTGATTCATAAATAACAACAACTTTGGCATTAAATTTATCAAGTAGACAACATAGAATTTTATTGACTTTTTCAAAGTTTGAAAACTCCTTACCTAAAACATGCAATGATGTCACAATTTGAATAAATCTAGTATACATGTTTAAGATCGATTCATAATGTTTCATGCAAAATAATTCATAATCATGCATTAAAATATTCAACTTGGATTACTTGATTTCACTATTGCCTTCGTATATGGTGTGTAATTTATCCTAAATTTCCTTACCAGTAGTGCACGTGAAAACTAACATAAAGTCTTCAGAATTTAAAGACAGTTTAACAATTTTGCATTCAATTGAGCATTGATTTGTTCTTCCCTATTCCATTGATTAAAAGGAAGATCAATTTTAATTTCATATATAACACGAGATGGTATAGAATAACCAGTTAAAATCATTTGCCACATTCAAAAATCAATTGATTGCAAAAAAGTAATCATGCGAATTTTCTAAAAATCGAAAGTTTTTTTTTTCAAAAAAAGGTGGTCTAGTGATTGAATAACCTTCCGCAATATTACGATTATAAAAATTAGCCATTGATCGAAATTCAAAAGTTTTCAAAAACTTGTTTTTATGAATCCCATTCTGATATCACTTGAAAGTTCGTTAGGGATGTTAGGCCCTTATGAACTAGTCCTAAGGATAAAATAAATCTTTCGATCAAAAACACAAACCAAGATTCACCACAGAGAAAATACAATGCGGAAATTAAATGAGAAAATACTAAAAGAAAAAACACACCAGATTTATAGTGGTTCGGTCAAACTTTGACCTACGTCCACTCCTTAGAGGCACCCTCTGAATATTACACTAAACTAAGTGTCTCTCTTTTAGCCCCCACAGCTAGGCAGAGAGGCCCTTACAAAATCACTTCTACCTTCCCCGGAGCGGCGGAGTCCCGGTCCTTTGACACCAAAGAGATCTTCTTCTTCTGTGAAATTCCCTCAAAATAAGCCTTGAATCCGGCGATACTAAGGTGCAAGCTTGCCGGAGCAACCGTGTGAAATTTCCCTCCACACTCCCTTGAGTCCCCCCTCACAGGATCTTCTCCCTCTCTCAAACTTCACCCTTTCCTCACTTCCTTTCAAGCTCTCTCTTCAAGTTTCTCCCAAAGAACAAGCTATAATGGCTATCAAAGACACTTATGAAAGTACCTTGTTAAAAGCTTAAATAGAAGATCTCAAAATGAGCTCATTAATGCAACTTGTCAACTTTATCGTCCAGGCCAATATGAATATCATTATGGCCGATCAGTACAAAATAAGTTCAATCAGCTAGGACGATTTGGGACGATCAGAAGAAAATTTGTTACATCATCCAAGCCGATACAATATCGTCCTTGACCGATTAGTTCAAATCATAATACAATCATCCTGAACATCACCCTGAATAGAGTCTGACTGATGTTAATCATCTAGGACATTGTCCTGGCCTATCCTACGATCGGCCCGGCCGATGTGATCGTATCAATCAGCCTTAATTGCTTTCCATAATTACCAGATTAATTTAGGCATAATTGTGCTGCATCATCCAGGCCGATGTATATGTCGTCCTAGCCGATGTTCTGAAATAAAGAATAACTAAATTGATCACGACGGCTAATTCTTTATGATTTGAGTCTATCGTCCTGGCCAATATAAGGATCGTCTAGGCCAATCGGCTTAATGACGGCTGTCTTAATGAGGATGATGCCCTAAATAGGGTTTCTATTTTTGAACCGATCGTCTTGGCCGATATAAATATCATCCCGGACGATGTTACCAAAAATAGTAAACTCTAGGGAACAGACAGAAAATCTTCCAAGGTATGTGTATGCAAAGTTACATAGCGTCAGGAGCCACACCAATTACAATAAACTCAAGAAAAGAAAAAGGTACAAGCTGACTAATACATAGTCTACCCAATCTTGAGCTGGTTCCAAATTGCAGTCTGATCTTGTGGACATGAAATGTCAGTAGATAAGGCAATCGTAGAGAAATAAGAGTGTTTGCTATCATCAAAATCATAATCCATAAAAATAGATCCGCAAAAGGATTAATCCTGAATTTCAAATTTTGTGGCCGTTACTCGTCAAACTTCGATTCCCGCGGGCGATTACATCAGAGAGATCACGGAGAACTCTTATCTCATATGAAAAAAAGTCTTATTCTGCGGCAAAATAAATGCTCGAGTAGCCATTTTGGGCTCCCCCGTGTGTGTTCATCCCATCCCGAGCGAGAGAAAGAGAAGGAGAGTGAAGAGGGGAGATCAGCTCCCCTGTGCGTGCGTCTCCAGGCACAGAAGGAGCGGAAGAAAGGAGAAGGACCGCCCCGTGCGTGGCTTTTGGTTGGTCAGTCCCAGACAGAGCAAGAGATCGAGAGAGAGAGAGAGAGAGAGAGAGCCACTTTTGGCTCTCCCGTGTGGTTCGTCCGTCCCAAGCGAGTGCAGGAGAGAGGGAAGGTGGGGACTCCGCCCCCTTTGCTTGTTGTCTCCCGGAGAAAGAGAGGGAGGAGCAACCCTAGCAGCTTTGGCCGACCACCTTGCTGCCTTCTCTCTCAGTATGGTGCGTCCTTTCAAGCCTCCGGCCTTGTCAAACGCCAAGCCTTCATAGTCAGCCATTTCCCTCTCATTGTCATTGTTATCCTCTTCTTATCATGAAATCTAGGACAAAGAACTGTTGTAGTTCTTTTCTATTGCCCTTAGGAAGAGGTGGAAGGCTTCTCCTTCCATCCAAATCAACTCCGACGACCTCTTGATGACAAAATCAGCATCCAAAAAATTCCAAACAAGGAAAATTATTATTTGGAGTATTCTTGGACAGTGAATTCACCTTCCGAAGCTCTTTGGACAGCAAAGGAGGCCTACAAAATGCCTGGGACAACAGCGACGACATCCGAAGCACTTTGGACAGCAACCTAGAAGCTTGGACAACACTCAGAATTTGGATTGGAGCTTTCACAGCGGCTGGACAACAATTTGGAGCGCTATGACAACTCGGGTGAGGTAAAATTCTAAAACTTAGTGAAACCTATGGTCCCCCAATGCCATTTGATGTGTGGTTGACGTCCCCAAGCCTTCGGTCCTTAGAAACTTCATTTGTTTGCTTCCCCAAAACCCTTTGTTTGCTGCCCTCTCCGCAAAACAAATAAAAATCAGTGATTTCCATTTGTTTGCTCTCTTGCGAGAGCCAAAGAGTCAGGCCATGTGTGTAGGGTGGTTGGATTTGTATCTGATGACCCCTCAAATGCATGAAATAGCATCATGTTACTTTCCAACGCCTTCACCTATAACTAAATCATAAGATAGGTGATTATATTTGATCCAAAATTGAATGTCGAGGTGTAGAATTCTTCTCTAAATGTGCCAAAGTTGTTTGTCCTCTAGATTCGTACGTTATGACAAAATTAATGCATGCATGTAGAAGGTTTGTATTGCTATACTACTTATGATTTTCTCCAAATTTATTGGATGTTCAAATGTGCGTTTCAATTATTTCATGAAGTTGTGGGATCTTTCATGAACATTTATAGTTTATGTTTTAAATCTCATAACGAATTGATTGATTGAAATCATCTTTGAAATCTCTCCAAATTTGGAGGGTCAAATCAATCAATTTTTTAAATCAAATGCACTCATTCATAGGTTCTCCTTAGATCATAGCAAAGTGATCCTTAGGACCTATCCATGAGCATTCAAGTGGTGGTTCACTTGCATGCCTCTAAGTTTCGTTAGATAACACCAAAGGTTGTCTTCCAAACCTCCTAGAAATCATAGGAGTGAGTTATCCCCTCCAAATGAATCCAAAAAATTCACTCAAATTATAGGGAACTCTCTTTCCCATACGATTCCTCCTTCATACATTGTAAGTGGAGCCTCCTCAAGGTTCCAAGTGCCATCTTATATGATCCTTTGAACTTAGAAATAAATCCTAAGTCTCCAACCCTTTATTTGTTGAGACAAAGTTAACAAACAATCATCATCCCTTTCATGCACATTGATTGGAACCACCTCAAAGTTCCAAATATATCATTGCATGACTTTTAACTCACCTTAGGAGCTACCACCAATCTTCCCATGAATAAGGTTATAAGCTCTTGAACTTGAGATCAAACATCAAGTTCTTTTATCTCATTTGCTTAGCCACTATATAGGCAAATAAATACTCCTCCTTGGACACCCAATGTCCAAGGAATCCCTTTCAACATGCAATCCAAAGGTTGATTGTTGCTTCTCTCTCTACAACTTAAGAGTTGTAGAAAGTCCTCTCATTCTCCTAAACCCAAGTTTAGGGGAATAGTTGTCCCCCTTTGAACACCAAATGTTCAAGGGCACTCAAGAATGTGTAACCTCTAAGTTGCACATTCTTTACTTTTTTTTCTACTAAACAAAAAGTGTAGAAAATATCTCCATTCACTTAGCCTAAATCAAGTGAATGTGTGCCATTTCTTTTGAACACCAAATGCTTGAAGAAATTCCTCTAACCTGTGTTGGAGAATTTTTGTATCATCAAACAGATTGCATACTTTATAATCGAGTATGGCATAAGAACATGATATATTACCCCGAAAGGCAAAAAATATCATTTCCTTATAGACTCGATAATAAAATTTACAATTTTAAATAGATATTCCCCCATTCAATGTTTGGTCAAATGGGATTTATTTATTTTTGGGATACAGACGTCCCATGGTTAATTATATCTCAAGCATTGATTTGAGAAGACTTTTGCTTAAACTAGTGGTTTTCTTTTTTGAAAGCCATTTTAGACATTGGTTAAAGTTTATTTTTGAAATCCATGAAAGTCTAAATTAAAGGTTTTGGCCCTTTAGGAAATTCAAGGAGGTGAAAAGATTAACTTAGAATTAGATTTGGAATGAGAGCCAAGGAAGGTGAAATATGAGCACTTGATTCTGAGGGAAACTCAAAGGTGCTCAAACTATTCTGTGTTGGGCTTTACATTTTAGAAATTTAATTTTGGTTTAAGTTGACATTTTCATTAGAAAGTTGGGGCTTATATTCCAACAACACTTGTTGAAGGTATTGTCCGAAAGATTAGGGCTTATATAGTGATTTGAAATCAACTATTGCCTCAAACCCTAAAACTAAGTTGAGGACTACAGATAGGTAGTGTCTCGAACCTAAATCTAATGAGTGAAAATGGGCTTACAAACTACACCTTACAAGAGGCATAACATGCCCGACCTCTGGATTTACTGTTCCACTTGGAAGAGACTACCAACTAAACTCTCCTAATCACTTTTAAAATTATGTATCCGATTTTGATGCAAATATAGAGTGGGAAGGCTATTTTTATTTAGAAGGTAGGGCTTATTGCATGGATTTGAGACCAAGATGCCTATTTATGTTGGTATGCATATGCTGACTCAAGAAAAATAGATTTTTGTTATCTAATCCTTAAATGAGGGCTTTCTATATGCAACACATTTGGGCTATGCATGATTGTTTTAATTTTTATAAAACTTTGCTCCTTTAAAGGAGCCATGCAAGACTTTCTTATTTGTTAGAAAATCGTGAAGCCTAAATCAATTTTTAGATTGATTACATTTTAATGGGTAAAAATCTTATTTTGTCCTAAGAGCCTACTGCATCCAATAGTCCAAGCCACACCCAAGCAAAAGCAAGGAACGAAATCTAAGAAAAAGATGCATTTCTATTGCCCAATCAGGTAAACAATCAAAGCATGCTTGTATATATATCAAATGCAAGGAATGTAAATAGAATCCAAGTTATTATAACTAGATTTGGCAGCTGAGTTGCCTTCCTTTATACAACCCAGTCAAATTATTACAGACTCTACTTGTGGGGACTTCAAGCTTTATCTTCCAAGTAAACCTCAGGCCTCACCTTCCACAGGTACATTCGTTAGGTTCACCTCCTTTTGATCCAGACCACCATAAGTCTAATACACTTTCTAGTTCTATCAAATACATTTAGAAAATGTAAAAGACTTAAGCTTGCAAAATAGAGTTAGATGCAATTTATATGATAAAACATGATATCCAAAATTTTGTTTAGCACTTAGGAAGCCAAACACCTACTTATACTCCATTTGTCACATCTTTTGGGGGGGTTTTAGCAGCACCTATCATGCAAGAAATTTATTATTTATGAGCGCCCAAGTAACCACTCCTTGCTTTTGGGCAAGCCTGTTACTTATGAATCATAAGATACAATGATGTATGCATCTCGCCTTTTAGGGGAAGATAATTGGTCATTGTATCAAAAGGAACCTAAGTATTTTTTTTAGGTGTTTTGGAGTTCTCTTAGTGTTTGGATAAGAGAAGCATTCATCTAATAGGGTAAGATAGACATGCCTAAGGGGTTTCACTTAGGACTTGGTGAAATTCATCCAATAGCGTAAGATGAACTTCAATAGAAAGGACAACTCCTAAGGGATATCTATAGGTTTAGCATTTTAAATGTCATAGGAAATATCACTCAATTTGGATTGAGTGAAAGAGATTTTATATACTTTTGTTTGGTAGAAGAAGGGAAGGTGCAACTTAGAGGTTGCAACTCATGAATGTCCTTGAACATTTGGTGTTCAAAGGGGGATTCATCCTCCTAATTCAGGTTTGAGAGCATGAAGACGAATTTGAATGCTCTCCTACAATCTTGACTTGTAGGAAAGAGGGAGGGAAATGTAACTTAGAGGTTGCAAATCAATGAAAATTCTTTGAATATTTATTGTCCAAAGAGGGGAAAGCATTCTCCTAGTTTGGGTTTAGGAGAATGATGAGATTTCCTACCACTTTTGAGTTGTTGAAAAGAGGGAAGGAACATGCAACTTATGAGTTGCAAATCTATGTATGTTCTTTGAACATTTGATGTTCAAAGAGACATTCATTTGCTTAATTTGAAGCTAGGCAAATGAAGGCGAATTCGGAGATTTCCTACAATTTAGGCTTGTAGGAAAAGAAGTAGCCCAAAGTGCAACTTAGGAATCGCAAATCGGAGGAGTTTTTTTGAACACTTGGTGTCCAAAGTGGGGGGATGTTTGTTTGTTGATTTTGTCTTTCCAACAAACAAGGAAGAGAAAAACTTGGGATTTGGTCCCAAGTTCAAGGTCTCTTAGCATGCATTTAGGATTTTGATCCTAAAGTTATAAGATTCATGCAATCCAATATTTAGAGCTTTGGGAATGCTCTAAGTATCATGCATGAAGAATATGTAGAGATGAACATTTATTGATTTTTCTTCAACAAATAGGGTCAAGTAAACCTAAGACTTTGATCCTAGGATTACACGATTCATGAAATGATTTTTTTTGGAATCTTTGAAGGTTTCAAATCATTATACATGAAAGTAGATGAATATTCATTTGTTAGTTTTAGTGTTCCAACAAATGAGATGGGAGAGCTTGGGATTTGGTCCCAAACTCAAAGATTTATGGAATGACATCTATAGGATTTTTCTTTTAGAAAAATCTGTGATATCATGTAAGAATAGAATAACATAGGAAAGAGAGTTTTCTATAGCTTTAATGAATGTTTTGGATTCATTTGGAGAGGAGAGAATTGATCTCCTAAGGCTTTGGAGAGGTCTCTAGATCAATTTCGGCATGATCTAGAAACTTTGAAAGCTTAGTAATCCTAGCAAGAGATCTAGGAAACATGATTTTGACTCATGTAAAGGCATGAAAACACACCAAAAGTTTCTAAGAACAATCCAATCAATTTTGTCATGAATGGTGATTGAAGGTTTTCTAGGAAGGTCCTAAAGATCCGTTTTGATAGGATTTGATTTATTAAAACATTGATGTGAGATTCCAATCTCTAAGGATTTTGATCATTTCATTCAATGATTGAATTTGGAAACTCACACAAATGGAGTTAGGTAAACTTGAGCATGAAGGCTTATGGGCCTTTGAGGGCCCATGTCATATCTCAAGCCCACTTCAAGGTTAGATAAGCCCATTTGGTTAATTTTCAAATCCCAAATGTGGTGGATGTAAACCAACAATGACTATCACTTGTGTGCTCTAAATTTAGTGAAAAGATTAATTATGAATTTGGTTAGTCATAGACATTGTGGGGTCTACAACATAGACCTTTGAGGATCTATGAGAAACTCCACAAAGATCGGTTGTTAGTGCCTTAGTGGTATTGTTTCCAACCAAACACATTCACTAACTTATAGAGATTACCAATTCCTATATGTAATCTCTCCAAAGTTTATATCAATTTTGTCATGACACAAAAATTGGATAGTTTGCATGCTGGAGGATCATTCACCATCATTCTTATCCATGAGAATTAAGAGGAGCAAAGCATATTGAAGTAATTCAAGAACACATAAGGGGTGGCTTATGGGTCTTTGGAAACCCACATCTAACCCAAGTTTTCCCTACAAATTGAATAAATATACTTAACAATCTCCCAACAATTTTAAAAGCGTGCCATCCTTAGAGAAAGAGACCTACACTATTTTATTTAGGTCATAATCTAAATTCTAATCACCATGCAATTAATTTGGCCAAATGCATAGCCTCCAAATTTGGGTGATATGACAACGAAGCCTAGGTTTGTTATAGACGACGGTTTGAACACAATATGAATGTTATTACATGCATTTGAGGTGTTTGATACCAATCCAACATCCCTACACGCGTTGGCATGCCTCTTTGGCTTTCACAAGAAAGCAAACAAGTGAAAAATACTAATTTTTCACTGTTTTATGGGGAGGACGGCGAACAAAGGGATTTCGGGAGACCAAAAAATTAAAGTTTCTAGGGACCTAAGGATTTGGATCATCAATCACATGCTATTGTCTAGGGAGCCTTAAGGTTTTTCCTAAGTTTTACTGTTATACCTCTCCCGATTTATACTAGTGCTCCTATCCGAGCTCCAAGCACTGTCCAAGCTCTGATTTAAGCTCCGGATCGTTGTCCAAGCCACTCCGGACATTGTCGCCGCTGTCCAAGGTGCTCCGGATGCCTTCTTTGCTGTCCAAGGTGCTCCCAAGCCTCCCAAGCACTGTTTGGAAGCTTCCAACAGCCTCCAATCTGCTGTTCGCAAGCTTCCTGAAGTGGTTGCTGCTGTCCAAATGTTCCAAATCCTGTCCAAGCTCTTCCGGAAAACAAATCTACTGCCCAAGGTGCAGCAAACTGCTATCCAGAATGTCCCAACTATTGTCCTAGATTTTTTGAGGTCACCAGAGTTGAATTGGAAGAAAGTAGAGGTTTCCTACCTCCTCCTTTACTGTGATAGGGGCCTATTACAGCAGCCCTATGCTTTGTTTTGCAGGAAAGAAGGCAACTAACAGCAGCAAAGGGAAGTATCTGCTTCTCGGTTGAAGGAAGGAAACAGTGGCAATGGGAAAGAACTTCTCTTCAGCCCAAAAAAGAAGGAGATTGTAGTTGGCCGGCCTCCCTGGCTAGGGTGCACGCAAGAGGCTGCTAGACCCCTCCTCTTGGTTCTGATTGGGATGGATGGAAGAGCCGAGTGGCTCTTCTCCTCACTCTACTGGAAGGACCGCACACAGGGGCCTCTGCTCCACTCCTTCTCTGTAGCTCCGGACGGGAAAAACAAGCCCAAGGGAGCCGAAGGCTACCCCTCTCCTCTTTGCTCTGTCTGGGACAGAGGAACCCCACGGGAGAGCTGAAAATCACTCTCCCTCTCCCGATCACTTGCTCGAGGTCGGGACGAACAACACGCGGGGAGCACAATGGCCCTCCCTCTCATTTTCCTTCTCTTGAAGATCACAACAGGAGTAGACCCACCGCCCAAATAAACCAATCGGATCCCACACGCGTGAAACGAGGGAATTAGGGCAGAATTCAGGATGAAATCTGAATCATTGATCTCAATTTCTGATTTGAGAATCAAATTCAGCCCAAATTGACAAATTAGGGCTGAAATTGAGTCCGAATTGGACTCGACCCGAACCGATTTAGGTCCGATTAGGTTCAATCAATTTAATTTCATGAAATTGAACTCGAATTGGTGTTTAATCATGTCGAATTGGGTTCAACGATGCTCGATGGGGTTCGATTTGATTGATTTGATTTTAATTAAATTAAATTGGGTTTAATTTAATTAAATCGAGGCTTAATTTGGGCCGATTTTGCTTCGACGACATTTGATTAGGTCGATTGAGCATGATCGAGCCTAATCGGGCTCGTTCGGGGTCAGGTCTATACGAAAATATGCATCAATAACCTGCAACCTATAAGTTGCATATAATTTCCCCCTTTCTACAACCCAAAAGTTTTAGGAAAATCATCTCATTCTCTTAAAACTCAAAACTAGGAGAATGTACACTTCTCTTTGAACATCAAATGTTCAAGGAATGTTCATGAGCTCGCAACATCCAAGTTGCACATCTCTTCTCCCTCATTTACCTAGCACAAATTTGGTAAATGATTGTGTATCATGTACACATGGTTCATTGATTTATCCTCCCATATGCAACCCATAGGTTGTGTATCTCTTCATCTCTTTCTATGACCAAAGGTTATAGGAAGATCTTCTCATTCTTCTAACCTAAATTAGGAGAGTGTGCATCCTTATTTGAATGTCAAATGTTCAAGGAGCTTTCAAGAGTTTGCAACTTCTAAGTTGCATCTCATTCTTCTCCATCCGTCCAAACCAAATTAGAGGAATGAATCCCTCTTCTTTGGACACCAACGTTCAAAGAAACTCCTCCAATTTGCAATCCCTAGGTTGCACTTTGGACCACCTCTTTTCCTACAAGCATAAATTGTAGAAAACCTTTAAATTTCTTTCCATTTTCCTAGCTTCAAATCAAGCAAATGAATTTGTCTCCTTGGACTTCAAATGTTCAAAAAACATTCATGGATTTGCAACCCATAAGTTGCATGTTCCTTCCCTCATTTTTACAACTCAAAAGTTGTATGAAATCCCACCTTTCTCCTAAAGCCCAAGCTAGGAGAGTGTATTTCCCTCTTTGGACAACAAATGCTCAAAAAACTTTCATTGATTTGTAATCTCTAAATTGCTTCTCACCTTTTCTTCTCTACAAGCCAAAATTGTAGAGAATTTTCCTCCTCTCCACAACCTAAAAATTGTATGAACTTTCATTCTCCTAACCCAAAATTGGTGAATGAATTCCTCTCTTTGGATATTCGAAAATCCAAGGGATCCTTAATGTGTAGCACAAATCTACACTTCATTCTCTCATGTTTGCTTAATTTAAATCTAGCAAACTAATTGCCCATCATTTGGACATTAAAGTTCAGTGATAATCCCTTTTGATTTGTAACCCCAAGGTTACAAATCTCCCTCATCTATTGAGCCAAAATTGATAGGTAATCCATCTTATCTCCTCAAACTCCAAAATCGTAGGGGATTTCCCCTCTCTTTAGCTCCAAAAGATAAAGAGAGTTTTCCAACATTTAGCCCAAAAGTTAAATGTTTGATTCCTACTTTCTCTTCTTAGCTCCAAAAGCTAAGGAGAATCCCTCAACATGTAACTCAAAAGTTACATGTTGGACCCCTTTCTTAGATCCAAATCTAAGTGATCTCTTCCACTCAACACAAATTGAGTAATCTCTCCTATGACATTTAAAATGCTAAACCAATAGATGTCACTTAGGAGCTATCTTATCTGTGAATTTCATCCTACTATATTCGATGAATTTTATAAAGTCCTAAGTGCAACCTCTTAGGCATGTTTATCTTATCCTATTAGATAGACACTACTCTTATCCAAATCCTATGAGAACTCCAAAAATACCTAAAAATCACTTAAGTTCATTTTGATACAACGATCAATCATCTCCCCCAAAAGTGGGATATGCCTAAATCATTGTATCTTAGGATTCATAAGTAACAGGCTTGCCCAAAAGCAAGCAGTGATTACTTTATGAGTTCTTCATAACCCTTCTAAATATGAAACATTTAAAAATCAAATAAAATCTTTAAGTCACAAACAACTTAAAGTGAAACCACCTTTGAATAAAAATTAAACATCTTCATTCTAAAATAAAACCAAACACCCTTAGTGTGATATGCCACACAAGCCTCACACACTTAGGTGCACAGCACCTAGGCATGCTAGAACTAAGATTTTTCTTTTGTGCGCATGTGATTGATGATTTGGTGTGATTGCCCTTGGATTGTCTGTGTGTGGGCACTTGCCCTTAAGTGGATAGTGTAGAAATATATATGTTCTTTTGTAGTAGTTGGTTATATCTAAAAGGGGGCACTCATAAATAATAAATTGCTTGCATGACAGGTGCTGCTTAAAATCCCCAAAAAAGATATAACCAATAGAGTAGAAGCAGATGTTTAGTACTCTAAGTTCTAGACAAAATTTTGGATGTTATATTTTGGTATCCAAAGAGAGAGATTCATTCCTCCAATTTGGGTTGGAGGGATGGAGAAGAATGAGATGGAACTTAGAAGTTGAAAACTCTTGAAAGCTCCTTGAACATTTAACATTCAAAGAAAGCTGCGCACTCTCCTAATTTAGGTTAGAAGAATGAGAAGATCTTCCTATAACCTTTGGGTCGTCGAAAAAGAGGTGAAGGAATACACAACCTATAGGTTTCATATGAGAGGGTAAATCATTGAACCATGTGTTCAATGATGTGTAATCATTTACCAAATGTGGGTTAGGCAAATGAGGGAAAGGGTGTGCAACTTAGGGGCTGCAAGCCTATGAACATTTCTTGAATATTTGGTATTAAAAAAAAAGTGCACATTCTCCAAATTTTGACTCTTAGGAGAATGGGATGGTTTCCTACAACTTTTGGGTTGTAGAAATGGGGGGGAATGATGTGCAATTTATAAGTTGCAAGTTAGAAGGATTTCTTTGAGCATTTGGTGTTCAAAGGAAATGGCACACATTCACTTAATTTAGGCTAAGTGAATGGAGAGATTTTCTACACTCTTTCTTTTGTAGATGAAGGAAAGAATGTGCAACTTAGAGTTTACACATTCATGAATGTCCTTGAACATTTGGTGTTCAAAGGGGGATAACCATTCTCCTAAATTTGGGAGGAGAACGAGAGGGCTTTCTACAGCTCTTAAGTTGTAGAAGAGAGAAGCAACAAACAACTTTGGGATTGCATGTTGAAAGGGATTCCTTGGACATTAGGTGTCCAAGAAGAAGTGTTCATTTGCCTAAATAGTGGCTAGGCAATTGAGATGAAAGAACTCAATCTTTGATCTCAAGTTCAAGTGTTTACAACCTTATGCATGGGAATATTGGTGGTAGTTCCTAAGGAAAGTTAAAAGTCATGCAATGATATATTTGGAACCTTGAGGAGGTTCTAAATGCAACGCATTAGGGAGGATAATTGTTTGTTGATTTTGTATTTTCAACAAACAAAGAAGAGAAGAACTTGGGATTTGGTTCCAAGTTCAAAGTCTTTTGGCATGTGCTTAGGATTTTAGGTAAATCTAAGTTAACATACACAAGGAGGGATATATGATTGTTCATTGATTTTGTCTCAACAAACAAGAGACTGGTGACTTAGAATTTGTTTATAAGGTTTAGCACCACGTAATGATATTGGTTGGAGCCTTTGGAGACTCCAAATTATCATAAATGAAAGAGAGGGTATCCATTTGTTGATTTTGTGACTCAACAAATGAATGAGAGAGCTTAGGATTTGACCCTAAGCTCCAAATGATTCATGCAATGATATGTTTGGAGACTTTAGAGGTCCCAAATAATCATGCATGAAAATGATGGGTAAATGATTGTTTATTGACTTTGTCTCTACAAAGAAAAAAATGAAAAGAATTTAGGATTTGATCCTAAAATTAAAGGACTCATGCAACGATATATTTAAAGGCTTGAGGAGCCTTAGAATATCTTGCGTGAGAAGAGATTTGTTGGTTTTGTTGCGAATCTATGATTTTTGATGAGAATTTTTGAAATTTTGTGGGCCCCACAACACAAAAATAAATAAATAAATAACGCGCAGTAGCACCATTTCGGGCGCGCGGCGCGGGAGCCGCCATCAGCGCCGCGGGCCGCGGCTAGCTGGCCGGCTCAGTCGCCTACACTTGTCCTGGCCCGATTTTCAGCCCGGATGGTCCAAATCCAATTTTTTTGGGTCCTCGGTGACGTTTTTTGACGTTTTGGACTCAATTTTGACACTTTCGGAGCTCAATGGGGCCTCTATGTTCAAGTTCGAGCAAGCTATTAATTTTTTGTAAAGCAATTTTTTGCGTTTCGGCCAATGTAAAATTTCAAAACAAGTATTTTTGGACTCCTGGAGCTTCGACGTCCGAAAATAGGGGGCAACTGATACGTCATCATAAAATTATTTTGATCGGGCATGAATCTTGAGGCAAAAATTTAGCTGGAAACTTCAAAAATTAAATACAGGATCATCTGATGTCCAATTTCAGTAAACTTATACTAGAACTGGTCATCTCGGAAATACGAACCCAACGACTCCAAATTTAACTCAATCTGAGCCCAAATTGAGCAACCGAAGCGCTGTTGGAAAGTTTGTACCACAATTTGAGTTATCAAACGGTCTCTGATTTTTACAAGCTTATTGTTGAATCGAGCGGCTCGACGAGACAAATCCAACGAGCCCAAGATCTCCGAATTGCAACATCACTAAGGCCTTCAAATATCCAACAAATGGCGCACGATTGATGGGTTCAATATCGGTCGTCCATTCAACCACTCCCTATTTGCCCCTGATCTCGCGCCTATTTACAAGCCATGCCACTCTAGAAAAACTATAAATATAGCCCTCATTCTTCATAAGAAGGGACCGAAGGAAGAAGAAGGGAAAAAGAAGAGAAAGAGGAGAATCATTTCCTCCTCGACAACCGTCGGAGTTCTTCCCGCCGTCTGAATACGCCGGAATTCTGCCGGATATTCGGGAAAGGTCGAAATTCTGCACAAACTTTGTTTCAATTCAGAAGAAACTTATTGTAATTTGATCGTCCCGACTTATCGGACGAATCAGCTTCTTGTAATTTACGCAACACTAGTGAAACTTTTCAACTGGGCGCGGCCCCGTGATTTTTTTCCTTTTCAGGATTTTCCACGTAAAAATCCTGGTGTTCTATTATCTCCTGTTTGTGTGCTGAATATTCGTACAACGCTTAGACGTAAAATTACAAACTCTACCGCCGCGTATATTCTAGCCCGCAACAATAGGCTTCATTTGGGATAAATTTTTTATTGCTTTATAAAACAGTTTTTTATTAAAAAAATTTGTTCAAAATTTTTATACTTGAAAACTGCTTTAGAAAATAGTAAGAAAGTTGACACAAACAAAACTTTAAACTTTAATTGGAATAGCTTTCTTATAACTTTTTAAAAGCAGTCTTTTTAACAAAAATTTAAAATTTTAAAAAAAATTATGTGTAAAAAATATTTTAAAAAAACAATAAGAAATATGTCTCAAATAAAGCCTTAGCTTTGATGGTTAAGTTGTAAAATATAGCTCTTAAATTCAAAATAAGTATATTTTGTAATCGCATTAAGACTATTACATAGTGAAAAGGCTTAGGTAGGGTTACTTGATAGCCCTTCTCAAACTAAATCATTAGAATGGTGTGCTAAGTAGGGGTGTCAATTTCAGATAATGGGTTCGATTCGAGTAGAATTCGTAACTGACCCGGCTCTATTCGGGTCAACCCGAATCCAACCCATTTTTGTAAATGGGTAGATTTTTTAAACCCGAACCCGACCTACTTCGGGTTCAGGTCAACCCGACCCGACTCGTAAGTCACCGGCAGCGA
Source organism: Dendrobium huoshanense (assembly GCA_016618105.1). Taxonomy (NCBI): domain Eukaryota; kingdom Viridiplantae; phylum Streptophyta; class Magnoliopsida; order Asparagales; family Orchidaceae; genus Dendrobium; species Dendrobium huoshanense. The sequence goes on from CM028345.1 coordinate 73,850,482, forward strand.
CAGCGTAAGCCCTTTGTTGGCACGCCTTTCAGCTAAATCCTGTAAGCGGGTGGCACGCGGCAGTGACAGCGGCCAGGCAGCACCACAACGACATTGACACATCAGTGGACGACATAAGCGCAAGTGCGATAGTGGGCGATGCGAGCGCGACAGCGAAGACGCAAGCAGGCAACACAGTCGTGAGCACGTGACATAGGCAAACACGGTTAGCCGCGGACAGGAAAGCAGGTGCGGTCATTCTGGGTCAGGCCCAAGTTTCTAGATTAACCCAAACCCGACTCAATTTTTTAAACGGGTCGGTTTGTTGAACTCGACCTGTTTTAGAAACGCGTTGACCCTAAACCAATATTTTGAGTCAGGTTTGGGTCAGGTTTTCGGGTCATGTCAAAAATTGACACGCCTAGTGTTGAGCTTTCTTAGCCTTATATAATATCATATATTATAAAACTCATGGTGAGCATTTGTTGCATTAGAATTAAGTTTGAGAATTTATATGGATGATAATTCTCTTATTTAAATTTTGGTTTAAGGTTGATTTTTTATTATTATGTTATAAATCCACTTTCTTAAGCCATTTTTGTTGCAACTCGGGCTTTCGAGTTTATGATTTTGATGATAACAAATAATATTTATTAATCTTTATTTCTCCTGGTATTTGCAGTGCATATTTCTTTCTATGTTAATTAATATTTCAGGTACATCATGCACCGTTCTTTGATGATTCAAGGCTCAAGATTGTGTAGAATTGGTCGTATTAAATAAGTATGTAATTTTCATTTATTGAATCAAGTCTTATAATGATGTATGTTAGTTTGTTGATCATGCACCCACATAGAGGGAGCAAAAAATGATTATAAATATTTTAACTTTTCTGTTCATCGTACTGTACGATCTGGTGTAACATAAATAAATTAAAATATTTATTTTTCCTGAAAAAATTAATTTTGAATATAATTAATCGTATTGTACGATCACCACATCGTACTATACGATCTGTTATAATTAGAAAGCCCATCGTCCATTAAATTAGGCAAAAAATTTAAATTTGAACAGTTGTATAATCGTACTGTACGATCATAATCGTACGGTACGATGTTTGAAATGTTGCCTAAGTTAATTATGAGATTATGCAATCAAAACGGCTGAAATTTGTCATTTGGATCGTACTGTACGAACTGGATCGTACTGTACTAACCGGATCATACATTACTAACATATCAATTTCTGTACATCGTACGGTACGATATTTGACGGCTGAATTGAGTATTTTTAGGGTTTTTTTAGCCCTCTATTTAAGCACTTTCATAAGACTTTGTAAGAGTCTTTTTGGCAGCCATTGTGGCTTCGTTTTTCTAGAGAAAACTTGAAGAGAGGACTTGAAAGGGAGAGAGGAAAGGGTGGAGTTTTAGAGAGGGAGAAGAACCTTGGAGGGGGTTTCAAGGGAGTGTGAAGGAGAGTTCACACGGTTGCTCCGACGAGCTTTCACCTCATTACCATCGGATTCAAGGTTCATCTTGAAGGAAGTTTTGGAAAGAAGAAGATCTCGTTGTTGTTAAAGGACCCGGCTCCTCCGCTGCACCGGGGAAGGTGGAAGTGATTGTGTAAGGGCTTCTCCGCCTAGCTGTGGGGGCTAAAGGAGAATCACTAAAGGTTTAGTGTAATACTCGAAGGGTGCCTCTGGGGAGTGGACGTAGGTCATGGTTTGACTGAACCACTATAAATTGGTGTGTTCTTTCCTTTACTTTTTCTGCACTTTATTTCCGCATTTATTTTTATGGTGGTTAATTGCGTGGATGAATTTGATTATCTATCTTTTTTGTTGTGAATGAAATTCGCTTCCACATAAAGTCATAAAAAGATATTTCTTTTCGTTAAAGAAGTTTTTAATCATCCAATTCACCCCCCTCTTGGCGCATTTAGTAATTTCAATTTCATGAAATTATGTTGGTGAAATGTGAGTCACTAAATTCTAGATAAATTTACCAGCTTAAACATAAGTAAAATCTTATCAAATCACTAAAGCCAGCTTATGATAATCATAAGAGCTTCTAAATTTTATTAGACATCATGTTATTCTCCTCTTCTGCACTTGACTTCTTTACAAAAACATATTCGCAAGTTGAACCAATGCTTTTCAAACTTTATGATCGAATTATTTCAAGAGATTGCTTAAGAAAAAGCCTAATGGTGATCAAAAGCTTCTTGAATATGTATGCAAGAAATTTAACTAGCTCAAAGAGTCATCGCTCTCTACCTATCAGCGCAATTCAGTCAATTAATTATAGGCTAACATCTAGGATTATGTCAGGCCCTTTTATTTTAAGGAAACTTGTAGGGTCACCCTCCGACACTGGGTTTTATATTTTAAGTGCCGGTTATATTAATTTGTAATATTTAAAACCAACATTTCTTGCTTACATGCAAAAGTCACATTTATCTTGTATAAGTCATATCATTTTCTATATGTTAGTCAATACATATATGAAATAAAATAATTTATGAAATTCAAGAAAAACCTATACTTTTTTTTTTTTTTGAAAGTTGCAAATTTGCATTAAAGGAAACAAAGAGAACTACTTACAAATTGATAAAAGGGTAGCCATCCTTCTTGATCAAATTAATCAAGTTAGACGGAATACTACCAAAAGAAGAGCAATCAAACAAAAAGTTGCCATCTAATGCTACTTAGCACAAAAATCAGCTACTTTGTTACAATTCCTACTTACATGATGAAAAACAACTTTATTGAAATAATTAAGAAAGTAAAGATTATTACCCAAGTTCTTCTCCGTCTGCCAATTGGTCTTCTTCATAGATTGTTGAATGTAATTAATCACATTGAGGTTGTCACTTTCAATGATGATACCAATATATTCAAGCATCCAACCTTGAATGAAATCCCGAAGAGCAAAAATAGATTCCAATTCCAATTGACCACTGTCCCAATGCAAAGAATTCCTTCCAAAAGCTAAGAGCATTCTACCTTTATTATCTCTGAAGATGCCTCCTATACCAGCCCGGTAGTTAGAAAGCAACGAAGAATCAACATTAACCTTGATCCAATCTAGCGGTGGAGGGTGCCAAGAATTCAAAGACTCCTAAGAGAGGTTAGCACCCCAGCTATCTAGTAAAGGAAGAAGGTTAGAAGAAGCTAAAGAAATCACATTTGCAGCAGCCATCGAATCAGATATAGCAGGTATCCCATGCTTGACCATGTTACAGTTTTTCCAATTCCAGAAAACCATTGTACAGTACCTTAGGAAGGCTATTTTCGAGGTTAAGTCTTACACAGACCCTGGAAAACTCACGTTTGCCCCATCTAAAAGAATTTCCATCCACATACATAGGAACTTCGATTCTGGATGCAATACGAGCAATATTATCTTCGTCCCAACAGTAGAGAGGAAAACATGGGAACCGTATCCAAACAGGAGCAGTGATTCCCTTGAAAGAATTGGGATTGAAAGATGCACTCCATTTATCCATTCCCACAATATAACTGCCAACATACCATGGTCCACCATTGAACACTTCATCCATGGCCTCCTCGCTCTTGAAAGAGCAAAGAATCCAGTTCATGCCCAGCGACATCATGTGAAATTTACCAAATCTGTCCCACTGTCTTCTTAATTCAACACTACACATAGGAAATGAAATCTTATTTCCCAGAACTTTAACAACCAGTGAGAATTTTAGAACATTGGAGTTCATAATCTCCTTTTCTGCATTTAGCTTGACTGCAATTTCATCATCTGACATTTCAACAGAGTCATAATTGAAAGAAAGCCTGATGTGCTGAGGTTTCTTCCAAGCTTCCATAAATTCATCCTTCGGACTATACATCAAAACTCAAAAAATTATAACTATCATTTTAGCTAGTGAAATTAAATAATAATATAGTTCAAAAAGGGTCATAAGAATCATGTCTATGAGTCTATCATATACAAAAGTCGTTACATGGTGAATGCTCGATAAATCATGAGAAAATACAATTTTGATGGATTTTAACTAGATAAAATCCTTAGAAATCAAAATCATTGAAAAAAGCAGTAAGAGTATAGTCACTAACAATGAGTAGAACAACTTTTACACTAGGAACAACGGACAAAAAAGCCCCGAAGAGAATCATCTCTCTTCTTTTTCGCCTTTTCTCTTCCCCACCTCTTTTTTTTTTTCTTTCCTTTGCCAGCAAAAAATGTGAAATGAGGGAAGGAGTGAGGGATGGCAAAAATATGCAACCTAAAATATATATGTAAATTCATTTTAGTGTCTGACGTTGCGACTCTCACGTACCCAATGTCATATCACATACCCAATGTCATAGTGTTACATGTAAAACAACATTGTCCTGCAGTGTCGCAATGCTAAATTATTTCTAAAATATCCAGAGATTTCAACGTCGTGATGATATTTTCTAGCACCGATGCTCATCCACAACTATCAATGCAGTGCTCCAATGCATATTTTAATATTCTTCAAATCAGTTCTTTTTTTAATTTTTTAAGTTGTTATAGGTAAGTTGAACATAGTATCTGTGGATCCCTAATTCTATGTGGTTCCCCCTTTAAGGTTAGTGCCTTGTAAGAAAAAAAAAAAAAAGAGTGCCTTGAATGAGTTTTATGTTAGTGTAACATATCATGCTCCGCCAGCATATCCTACTGTCACGATCGTCTGCATAAGCTCCGGTGACACGATCGCCTGTGAAGCCACATCGCCAGACTGCCACCAACAGTCGTCTGACATTCCAACTACCTGTTCCCTGTTATCCTATAAAACGACTGTATTACTCCAAGCAAATATTTAAAAAAGAAAATGAGCTTAAGCTTCTCTCTGCTGTGTTCTTCTTCTCCTCCTCTTCTCTGATATCTCGTTACAGATCTCTTTATGGTATCAGAGCTTGTAACACTAGGCCTTCTTCAAAATTCCATCAACAATGAACAAACCCAACTCCTCTACTCAATCCAGGACCTCGTCCTCTCTATCCTCTTCAATGGCTGCCATCATTATACCCCCATCACTCAAATTTTTTATGACCAACCTTAAACTTATAGTTCACACTCAACTCACTACTGATAATTATGCCATCTGGATGCTTCAAATCTATCAGGCCTTTTCCGCCAATGGGTTCGAAGGCTATATCACCGGCATGGTCATCTGCCCTCCAGAAACCTCCGAAACCGATCACAAGCTCTGGAAGCTTGTTGACCAAAACCTCATTTCAGCCCTCTTCTCCACCATCTCCTCCTCTGTCCTCCCCTACACTTTACACCTCAAAACTTCCTGCGAGTTTGGAGAGCACTGGAACTAAGGCTGCAGCCAACAAACATATCAAGAGTTTTACAGTTAAAAAATGAACCGCATAACGTCCAAGTGAGGGATCAAATGATCTCTCAATACCTAGATAAAGTGAAATCACTTGTTGACAACATCTCTGCCGCTGGAGGATATATATATACAGAAGATATAATATTGTATACACTCAAAGGCCTACCAACCACCTTCAATTCGTTCAAAGCGGCCATCAGGATCTCTCCGCTACCTGTGACACTTGAATCTCTATACTCACTGCTCTGCAGTGAAGAGATAAACTTACAAACGGAGATCCAACAGGACACGACGACCACTCCTGAGCTACAAGCTCTATTTGCTTCAAGAGGACGCTGACGCAATCAAAACTACAGGGGAGGTCGAGGCGGGGGAGCTACCTTCAGTTCATCCACGGCACAGGCTAAACCAGAGATCAATTCTCCCGCAATGTTGATAGACCCACATGCCAAATCTGTGGCAAAATGGGTCATCTTGCCTTAGCCTGTTGGCATCGCTACAACTCCAATTATACACAGCAAAGCCTATCCAACTGTGCTCTACTCACCCAAACGCAACCCAGCTCCTCCACCGACTGGGTACTCGACTCCAGTGCCTCCACCCACCTCACACCAGACATCACAAACTTGCAACACTCCCTCCCATACCTGGGAATGGATTCAATATCGACAGCAAGCGTCTCTTCCCTACCTATACATCATTCAGGTGCCAGCCTTCTCCCACTTCCAGAAACAAATCGTAAGCTAAAATTACAAAACCTACTTCATGTTCCTTCTCTTACTCATAATCTCTTATCTATATCTAAACTAACAAAGGATAACAACTGTTCGATCTCTTTTGACTCTCATGGCTTCACTCTTAAGGACCTTCAGGACAAATGAATCCTCCTCCATGGCCCCAATCGTGAAGGAATCTACCCAATACGTCTTCCTCGCCCAGCTCTAGTTCACGCTCTCCACACCGACGCTGACTCCACTGCCCTCTGGCATGCTCGTCTGGGTCATCCGCATCCCCGCTCGATGATCACTCTATCTAGGCTCCTACCGAACACTAGCTTTAAGTCTTTACATTTTATCTGCAATTCCTGTAAAGTGGCCAAGAGCCACAAGCTCCCATTCCCACGGGATGCTCACCATGTAAATACTCCTTTTACCTTAATACATACAGACGTATGGGGGCCTTCTCCCCTTCCCTCTCTCTGGTTTTTGCTACTACATTATTTTCATAGATGACTGTACGCATTACTGCTGGCTATATGTAATGCATTCTAAAAACAAATCCATCATTAAATTCAAACACTTTCATTCTCTTATACAAACTCAATTCACATCGTCTATCAAAATTCTAAGATCCGATGGAGGCGGCAAATTCACTAGCCATGAATTCAATAACTAACTCTCCTCGCATGGCATACGCCATGAGCTAAGCTGCCCCTATACCCCCGAACAGAATGGCGTGTCCGAAAGAAAACAACGGCACCTCGTTGAAACCGCACGCACACTGCTTCACGCTGCCAGCCTACCCTTCACCTTATGGGCTAAAGCAATTCATAACTCTAATTATCTCATCAATCATCTTCCCACTTCGTCCCTACAAAATCAAATACCATTCCAGCTCCTTCATGGTACTACACCGTCGCTTACCCATTTAAAGATCTTTGGCTGTGCCTGCTATCCCTGGCTCAAGCCTCAAGCACCTCACAAGCTCGCCCCTCGCTAATCTCTCTGTATCTTCCTTGGCTACTCCACCTCTCACAAAGGCTATCGATGCTATAATCCCCACACCAACAAACTCCATATCTCTTGGCACGTCACCTTCAACGAACAACACTTCCCATATACCTCTTCCACCCACTCTCACCTACCATCTCCAACTCTCACATCTACAGCTCCAATTCCTCCTTTACTTCTCATACATACCTCCACATACACTACCAGTACCTCGACACCATCTTCAGATCCTCACCCCCTCGCCTCCAATGACTCCATTTCACACCGAAATTCTCCCTCCCCTGACACCACTACCACCCAAATTCCTTCTGCTCCCGATCCCGCCAAAAAACATCACATGATAACCCTTCTTCAGGCCGGTCACCTAAAACCATAAGAAAAAAAAAATGACCTGCTTGCTGTAACTGATCCTGATCCCACTCCCTCAAGCTTCGTCCAGACCCATAAATCACCTCATTGGAGATAAGCCATGTCATCGGAGTTCATGGCTCGATAAACCCAAGGGACATGGCAACTCATTCCTCCTCCAGACAATGTCCCTATCCTCGGTTGCAGATGGACATACAAGACGAAACTCAACACAGATGGCATAGTAAATTGCTACAAAGCACTGCTTGTAGCTCAGGGATTCCATCAACAACAAGGCATCAACTATCAACAAACCTTTAGCCCGGTGGCTAAAATGCCATCTATCCGTGTGCTTCTCATTATTGCTCTCCAACATGGCTGGCTGATTCATCAGCTAGACATAAACAACGCGTTTCTACACGGTGACCTCCAGGAAGATGTTTACATGAAGCAACCATGAATAACGTCTGCAAACTGAGAAAAGCTCTCTATGGCTTGAAACAGGCTCCTCGTTAGTGGTTTCACAAACTAACGACATTTCTTCTTGCTTTCGGCTTTATATTCAGCAAGGCAGATCCCTCCATGCTCACCTTCAACAAGAACAATGTCCAGCTCTATCTACTCATATATGTAGATGATATCCTCTTGTATGGAAATCATTCACCCACTCTGCAGGAACTTCTCTGACAGCTCAAGTAGACATTTTCCCTAAAACAGCTGGACAATGCCAATGTCTTCCTCGGCATTCAAATTCAATCCACTTCCACAAGTCTATTCCTGCACCAAGCTCATTATGCTCGCGACATTCTCCACTCAGTTGGCCTGGACTCCTCAAAACCAGTAAGCACTCCCATCTCCCCCAAAGAGTCCAAGTCCATCGTCGATCCTCTACCATACAACAACCCAACCTTCTATAGGCAGATCGTGTGCTCTCTTCAATACCTCACGGTGACAAGGCCAGACATAGCCTTTGCCAAAAATGTAATATGTTAGCATATGCACAGTCCCACCAATTCCGACTTCAAATGCCTCAAGTGTCTCTTACGCTATATCAAAGGCACTCATGACTACGACATGACCGTCAAGCATGAACCTCTCAGCCTCACTGCCTATGCCGATGCTGATTGGGCATCCAGTTCAACATATCGTAAATCTATCACCGGATTCTGCTCATACCTCGGACCAAATCTAATCTCCTGGAGCGTTAAGAAACAATCCACCAGTGCCAAATCATCAACGGAAGCCGAATACCGCGCCCTTTCCGCGGTCACCTCAGACGTTATCTGGCTGTGTTGCCTTCTCAATGACTTCAAAGCTCCACAATCAACCCCAACTCCAATACTCTGCGACAACGTCTCCGCTATTGCTCTTGCGAACAACCCCGTCTTTCACGGCCGAACCAAACACATTGAAATTGATCACCATTTTATCAATGATCACATCAATCGCAATGCAATTACAGTGAAGCATATCAGCTCTACAGACCAACCAGCGGACCTCCTCACCAAACCTCTCACCGGTCCCAGGTTCGCCGAACTACGACACAAATTGATGATCTGCAAGGCCGACCATGATTTTGACGGGGATTTTAGAGTACCATATCATGCTCTGCCAGCATATCCTACCATCACGATCATCTGCACGAGCTCCGGAGACACGATCGCCTGCAAAACTGCATCGCCAGACTGCCACCAACAGTCGTCTGACATTCCAACTGCATGTTCCCTTTTATCCTATAAAACGACTGTATTACTCCAAGCGAACATTAATTAATGAAAATGTGCTTAAGCTTCTCTCTGCTGTGTTCTTCTCCTCCTCCTCCTCTTCTCTGATATCTCGTTACAGGTCTCTTTATTTTCAATGGCAAGTTTTATTAGTGAATCTTTGAGGTCCGAGTCATTAGGTAAGTGAGTGTCGATGAGTTCATGGGACAAGTCCGCATGGAAGAATGTTGAATCCTTGGAGATGATTGTTGAATCCTTCAGGATGGGGATAGTTGTAACCCAAAGACGAGTTCATTTAGTAGAGTAGTAGTCAAGGATTCTAGAGGCAAGCTCCTCATATGTAGCAGTACGCGGCCTAAGAGCCATTGTGGATGCGTTGGATCAGTTGAGACGAGTGATCCCAAGAGCATGTACGAGTTTAGATGAGTCACTTAAAGGAGCTCATCGACAGAGATGATCTCCTTGTGGTTTATTCTCCTTACACCTTAGATAGAGTTCACACGCTACGATATCCTACAAGGTAGCGGTTATTGGACCATGAGCCAGTTCCATTCATAGCTCTTGCTGGTCCAGTCTTCATGGCAAGTGTGGCCTTAGCTAAGTTACCTTTATCTTCAAGTTCCTTACTATAACCTATGTGATACATGCATATTACCTATATATGCAAGTAACAAGTACACAATATTATAATTATCATGGGTCAAAATTTCAAATTAAATCTAAATTGACAGCAAATTTTATCAAATACACGCAAATAGAACAATTATTAGGTTAGGTGACCTGACGTATCTCTATGTTCGGATGGCAATAATATGTCACCACGTATTCTCACTCTTTACAGTACGGCCCGATAACCCGACCCGGACCGGAACCCAGGATTGTTATGTTTGCGTATTGCTCGATATTGATAGGTATTGCTCGGTATTGCTAGGTATTGCTTGGTAATAACGAGAAATACCGCTCTGTCAAGACCAATACCGAGCAATACCGAGTTTTGCTAAAGTAAAAACTCGGTATTGCTCGAGTAATACCGAGTTTTGCTAAAGTAAAAACTCGGTATTGCTCGAGTAATACCGAGTTTTGCTAAAGTAAAAACTCAGTATTGCTCGAGTAATACCGAGCAATACCGAGTTTTTAGCAAAATTCAGTATTGGTCGGTATTGGTCTTCACAAAATGATATTTCTCGTTAATGCCGAGCAAAACCGAGCAATACCTAACAGTACGCGAACAAAGCAATCCCGGGGCCGTTCCGGGTCGAGTTGTCGGGCCGCACAATAAAAAGTAAGAACACATGAAACTATTTTACTGGCGTCCGAATGTAGAAGTACGTCAGGTCACCGGACCAAATAAAAATTCCTAATATTGCGCCCACAAAAAAAAACAAAAAAAAAAAAAAAAACAAAACTTGTGGTTCTACGTCGCCTACTAATATCCAGCCATTCAATTGATTTTTTGTGGCAAAAAACCTTTTGATAAGTATTTTTCCCAACTTTCTTATCTTAATTGGGAAGAAAAAAAAATATTAAAATAATTGTTGATAACATCAACTTGGTTTCGTCCACCCGAAATAAATTAATATTTAACAAATTTAACGTTGACATGAGCTGTACTTTCGCACCTTCCACCCAATCTCTAAGTACGCATTAATTAATCAACGGTCAAGATCCTCCACAGGAATTTCAGCTTTGTATCTCAGTCGTCGTTCAGTGCCGTGCCCGAGGAGTTTTTCAATGTGATTTTATACGGCGAGAGCGTTCATAAAAATTTAATGTATTTCGTTAGTGGTAAGGAATGATTATTAAAAATCGACAAAGGTAATAAATGTTCGAAATGAATTTATAGGTTGGAATTAATTTTGGAAGAGAGTTATTTATCTTTGAGAAAAGTAATATATTGACTATGTGATTTAGATAATAATATTGTTTATGTAACAATGTTATTGTAAATTTAGTTTGCGATTTCCATTTTTTTAATTTCTATTAAAAAATATGTATACTTGGTAATGAGATTAATTTTGAAAAATGTGCTTTTATTTTTTAAAAAAATATTTTATATGTAATAAAAATACATTTAAGGAGAGAAAATCTTATCTTATTACATTGTTGTATACTCATAGTGATATATAAGAAGTATTTAACATCTTAATTTCATATAAAAATTCAGCACATATAAATGAAAGAAGGGGTGCAATAAACAATAGAATTTTACATAAAAATCTCGAAAAGAGAAAAATCATAAAGTCTGACACAATTGAAAAAATTTCGAAAGCAATGATCAAACATAGGTATGATGGTGTTGGTCAGAAATAGTATATTAACAGTGGTATGATGGTATTTTAATGGAGGTAGTTAGGTGGTGGACTAATAACTATAGTAGTCCACCAATGGTGACTGTTAGGCAATTGTTCGAAAGCAATGATCAAACATAGGTATGATGGTGTTGGTTAGGAATAGTATATTAACAGTGGTATGATGGTATTTTAATGGAGGTAGTTAGGTGGTGGACTAATAATGATGATCAAGTGGTGGTCTGATGATATTGGATAGCTATTAGTTAGTTGAGGATATTAGTCCAATGATAGTGGCTAGCTGGTGGCAATTAGATTATTATTTAATGAAGGAGATTAAGTAATGGTCTGACAATAGTGGTCTGAAGGTGGCAATCAAGTAGTGTTCTAACAATGCTGATCAAATGGGGATTCAATGATGATGATCAAGTGGTGGTCTCATGAAATTGGACAACTATTAGTTAGTTGATGATAGTGTTCCAATGATAGTGGCTAGCTGGTGGCAATCATATTGTTATTTGATGAAGGCGATTAGGTAATGGTCTGGTAATAGTGGTGTGAAGGTGGCAATCAATTAGTGGTCTAACTACAATAATTAGGGTGATGATCTGATAGAGGTGGTTTGGTAATTATTCATATATTAAGGTTGATTGGTGGTTCAATAAAGGTGATTAGGTATTGGTCTAATGGTGGTTGTTTGATGGTGATGGTTAGGGATTGTTAAACCGTGGTATGATGGTGAGGTAAGGTAGTGTTAAGCAGGGAGGTTCAAGCAATGCTTTGCTAATGGTAGCTAGAAGATTATTGGACTATCACAGTTAAGAGAAGTTCTTGTGTGCAGATTAGGTTGTTTTTTAGTTGTGGTTGGTTGGTGATTATCCCAGGCCCATAGTTAGGATTATTTTGATGATGGTGTACAGTTGGATAATTGTGGTTATGTGGTATTTCGATGATGGGGGTTACAAAATGGTTCAATGGCTTTGATCAGATGGAGCTATGTTAACTAAACCTCTAAGCTCACTCTAATATACTATCTTAGGACCACCACCTTCATGTAGGGATTGGGGATGATTTTATAGTTTTTAAGATTGATACTCCTCATAAAATGGTTTATCGATTAGTTCATATTGATTCCCTATATTATATATCGCTCTTTTAGCATTTAAATGTCTTAATGATGTCAAAATTTAGCAATCTTGGACTAGTTGGATTTGCCTGATTGAGATGCTTAATTTCACTTCACGCATGCATGATTTGGAGATTATTTGGCCCCTTAAGTAATGTCATGAAGTTTTTAACTATGCTTTTAAGTGCATTGTTTAAGCTATTCAAGCATGAAATAGATCACTTTTGTTGTTGTTTAATTTTTCTCTTTGAGAAGTTCAATTTGAGCATAAATTTACTAAAATTGAAGTTTAAATAATCTTAAATTGAAATTTAAAAAGTTCCTAATTTCAACATGCATTAAAATTCATGCTTGATCAATTAATTTTTTTAATTATTTATCAAGACTAATTTAGCTTGTATAAGGTCCCTATCTTGAAAGAGATAACTATAATGCAAGTGATGTTATGATACTTGTCAAGAAGAAAATAATTGCCACATAAGTGAAGTTTTTTTTTGCATATATCTTAATGGAGATGAATATAATGTAAAGTTATGACATAATTGTTTAGTGAGGGAGATGATTGTTGCGCAAATGATTTCATGAAAAAAGATGACATTGGCATATAAAAGATTGAAGCATAGGCCATTAAGGATATAATTGTGGTGCAAGAAAGGTTATAATGTATGTCATGATAGAGATGATTGTAGTGCCAACATGGTTGTAGAATAGGTATTAAAGATGAGATATGTAGAATACAAGTGAGGTTGAGATGATGGTCTTAAAATATATATAGTAATAATTTAAGTGAATTTGTAGCATATTCCTTAAAGAAAATTTATGTGTCATAATCAAGGTTGCATTGTGGGTTTTGAAGGATATAATTGTTGTTTAAGTAACACAAGGCTTAAAGGAGATGTGTGTTCACATGATTTATTCTCTCTCTAAACATTTCTAAGCTTTAAGGAATTTTATTTATAGCAATTTCTAAATATGCATTGTAACTTTTTTATGCCATAACTATTTTTTCAAGGAGAGTATTGTAAGCTCAATGTTGCTCTAGCCGTCACCTTTAACATCAATGTCATGACATCGTTTATGTTATAATCATCTCCTTCATGGATTGATTTGCATGACATAACATTTTTCTTAATCTCTTGTCCAACAACCATCTTCTTTAAGAGTTATGCTACAATCATGTTTGTGCCACATTGTCTCCTTCAATACCAACATAGAAGTCTTATATTATGTTATAGTCATTACTTCCTATAAAACTATTTGAAAGTCTTACTTACACGCCATCCACTTCTTCAAGTTCTATGAGAATCACATTTGTAACACCAACCATCTCTTTCAAATCCTATACAACAATCTAACTTGTCTTTTGGTCCATGTTTCCTCCATACATGGACTACAAGCTTAATTACACTATTGTCATTAATGAATACGCTCTTATGACACAATCCTATATGCTTCATAATTCTTCTCTTCAAGACATTCATCATAGAAGCCTTACCAGAAGGTTTATGAACCAATCTATGCATCAACACCTACTCATCTATGCTTCATATTTTTCTCTATCCAAGTATTTTTCTTTTGAAAAAACAAAATCTATGCAATGCATTCTTTTAGATTTTACTGATAGCAAATATATTATATTAATTAACTATGGAGCTATTTGAGATTATTTTTATTTTTTATTTATAAATTGATTTAAAACAGTAATATACTTGGCATCTTTAATTAATACTATTCATAATTTTGTATTCACTTAATATAATTTAAGTTGATTTATTTTATGATTTAAAAGGGGTAGTATCACCACAATCAGGGTTGTTTATAAACAAGTTCAAGATGCCATTGGTGCGATAGGCGCGGTTTTTAGTGTTGGTAGCAGACTTTAAGTTGGCTATTGATAGTTGCAAAGCTAAAACTTGAAGTACACAAACACGTTCTTACCATCAATGAAATGAAGGAAGCAAAGTCAAACTTCTCATCATAGAACAAAATTGTAATATTTTAATTAAATTTAAAATTGTTAAATATATTTTAAAACATATATAATATAACAAACCAATTTAAAATTTTATTACAAATATCTAAAAATAAACTTTTATATAATAATATATTTGATGAGAACATTATAATCCTTTTTTTCATCCTATGCTAAAAAAATGAATAAAAAATAAAAAAGATGTCTAAGCAGAAGTCACAATGAGGAAATGATGATGATGAAAAGGAGACATACCTAATATAATTAGGGTTAAATAAATTTTTTAATATCTACTAAATTTAATATTTAATTAGTAAATAATCAGTTATAAAATAATATATAATGCATATAATTTAATTAATCTAATTGCCCTTGATAAAAATATTAAATTAGAAATGATAATATTTAGTCATAAAAATTAATTACAAACAATTTTTAATCTCTACCATGCTAAATAATTGTTAAAACTTAACTATCTCATAATTTAATAAATTCAAATTTACAAATATGATTTAATTAATCAATTTCGAAATATAATATAATTAGTTTAATAAATATGATTTAAGTAATCAAAATAAAAATATAGTGTATTTAGTACGTCAGTAACTATTTATATTAATTGATAATCAAATTAGATTCTAACATAATTATTAGTTATTGCACAAAAAAAAATTGTCATCGGAGAAAAGCGGGACGCGCTAGGGTTTTTCTCTTCCCTGCGCCGCCTTCTGATTCTGATCTCTCTACTCCTCCCTCCTCCTCCGGCTCGGCCGAAGGACTTTCTTCTTCCTTCATTTACATGACTGCTATCCTCCCTTCTGATTTCCCTCCTTTAGGATCTGCTTCTGGAGGTGTTCAGAACTCTCTTCCGAGGAACTGGAATCAGGTGTTCGCACCTGATTTCTCTAGCCCTAAAGCTTTCCAATTCTCTCATCATCCGTCTGAGCCAGAGGTCATACCCTTCTCGAGCGAGAAGTTGAGTAAGGGAGGTGAAGAATGGAACATATGCCTTGTTGGCTATTCGATCGATCGCAGGCCCTTTTATGAGGCTCTTCTAGGGGCTATCAACAAGACTTGGTCACTAAAAGGTTCGCTGCAGTTACTTTCTCTTAATGAGGGTTTTTTCCTTCTTCGCTTCTCTTGCCAAGAAGACTACGATATGGCTTGGTTGAGAGGCGTCTGGTTTTTGTTGGGCAAGCCTTTCGTGCTTCAAAATTGGCATCCGAAGTTCAAACCGAAAAGGGAAGAATTTTCATCTGTTCCTATATGGGTGAAAATTCATGATCTGCCGCTCGCTTGCTGGAATTCGGAAAGCATATCGCGTATTGCAAGTAAAATTAGGATTCCGGTGGCTGCGGATAAATTGACGGAGCAAAAGACTAGGCTTACATACGCCCGCATCTGTGTGCTGGTCGATAATCTCGCAACATATCTGGAGGAAATTCTGGTCTCCCTCGATGGTGATGTTGCCACTCTGAAAGTCCAATATGAATGGCGCCCAAATCCCTGTGATCACTGTAAGTCTTTAATGCATTTCTCTTCTAGTTTCCCTACAAGACCAAAAACTGTCTCCTCTGACCTTGAGAAAGAAGAGGCTGGTAACCGAAGAAGGAGTTACAGCAGGAAGCCTCGGAACAGATCAAATTCCAAAAATCACAATTTTCCTAAGCCTTCGAACATTTCTACTGTTAATCCTTACCCAACTCTCCATAGCAACAATGCTCAATCCACTTCACAGGCCAATGTCGTAATCTCAAATGCCTTAGGACAACCCCTGTTGTTTCTGTTTGAATAGTTGCTATTTGAATGATTTATATTTGTGCAACTTATGTAGTTTTGATGATTCCAAACATTATTGTTCAAATGTATAGTTATCTCCTATCAATTTCAGAAGATTTGCACTTGCTCTTGTGTGTACTAACATTTCAGGAAAATCAGACTCCAGACTACGAAAACTTCAAATCAATTTCAACATGAGAAATTTTGTTTATTTGAAGTTTGTCTTTTCTCTGAATTAATTTTGAAAGGGAGTGATTGTAATTGAGTGAATAAAATCTTACACACACAAATAAGGAGATCTTGAAATTCTATACTGATCGTACAGGACGATATTTATCGTACTCGACGATCTGTCAGTTATCTCCTATAGAGCATTTGGAACGAATAGGAACTTGCTTTGAAAAATTTTTTCTAAGTCTTATTCGTCCAGGATGAATTTTAATATCGTCCCGGACGATGGGTTCTCTGTAAAATTTCGTCCAGACGAATTTTACCATCGTACGAGGCGACCAGCTCTCTGGAAAAATTTCGTCCAGACGAAAATAATTATCGTACCGGACGATCCGCTCTCTGGAAAATTTTCGTCCAGACGAAACCAAATTATCATCCCCGGCGATTGGTCCTCTGGAAAATTTTCGTCCAGACGAAATAAATAATCGTCCAGAACGATCGGCTCTCTGGAAAATTTTCGTCCAGACGAACATATTTTCGTCCAAACGATAAACCGACTTAGGACAGTTTTCAGCAGTTTCTAGAACCGACCTTGTAATAACCGTTCGTACTGGACGAACCTAGTTCGTACAGGACGATCAGCTGTACGAAGTCATTTCGTACACATATACAAATTGGGTCGTTTAAGATCGTTTAAGTAAAATCGTCCAGGACGATCCAGGATCGTACGGGACGATCCACTGCGTACAGAATTGAAAATATGCAGTTTTTGGGCGGTTTTTCATGTCTTTTGTATAAATAGTCCAAATTAGACTGCCACCCAATCTTTTTGTCATTTGATCTTCGTGCCTATTGAGAGAATAGCCAAGGGGAGAGTGGAAGAGAGCATTCAAAGGAGGATTCCTACCATTGGAGCAAGAAGGCTTCACTTGGATTGCTAAGGTAAGAATCTCTACTTGTGAAATTGGATTTCTTCACTCTTTTCTTTCTTCCTTCTAGATTCTTGTGAGAAGATCATTCAAGAAGGTCCGGTTTTCTGCCGACACTTGGAGAGTGTGAACAGACGTGGGTTCTCTGCCTAGACTAGGAGAGTGTAAAAGGAAGAAGGTTCTCTGCCTACACTTGGAGAGTGTGAACAGCCGTAGGGTTCTCTGCCCACACTAGGAGAGTGTGAAAGGACGACGGTTCTCTGCCCACACTAGGAGAGTGTGAAAGGACGACGGTTCTCTGCCAGCACTGTGGATTGTGTAAAAGAACGACGGTTCTCTGTCGCACCGGGGAGTGGTGAAAAGAGTGTTTTGTACAGGCTTCTCCGCCTTGCTGTGGGTGCTAAAGGAGAGTCACTTTGTGGTATTAGTGCAATACTCAGAGGGTGCCTCTGAGGAGTGGATGTAGGTCTGGTTATAGACCGAACCACTATAAATCTGGTATCATTTACTTTATTGCTTTTACGTTTCCGCATTTTAAATTTCAGTTTTAACAACTATGTGGTTGAAAAACATTTTTCTACAAACTTTAAAAGAAAATTTTATTTCGGTTCAACTTTATCATTAAGAGGGTTTAAAATTTTAAAACTACCAATTCACCCCCCTCTTGGTAGCCGTGGGACATTTACTTAGGCTTAACAACCTAATTACTAGACTCAACAAGTGGTATCAGAGCATTATTTCAAAATCATAAGTTTGAACTACTTTTTGATTAACGTAGATGGCTACATTTGGAAACCGAAACACACCTGAGGGTTACTCTATCACTAGACCTCCACTGTTTGACAATATTCCTTTTGATTTTTGGAAAACACGCATGTCTACTTTCTTACAGTCACTTGATTATCGCATGTGGATGTTAGTCCAGGAAGGTTACACAAAACCAACTAGATTAGTTGATGGAATTAGGGTAGATACACCCTATGCAGATTGGACTATAGAAGAACGTGACTTAGCACAATTAAATGCTAAATGTTTAAATAGTTTCTTTTGTGCTTTAAAATCTGAAGACTACATGCGAGTTTCCACTTGTAAAAGCGGAAAAGACATATGGGATAGACTTTGTATTACTTATGAAGGGACAAATGAGGTTAAGCAATCAAGACTCAATATCTTGTTACATGACTACGAATTATTTCGCATGAAACCTAATGAATCTATATCTGACATGTACACAATTCACTCAAATTGTCACCTCTTTGCATGCACTTGGTAGGGAATTAACTAATGCTGAAATGGTTAATAAGATTCTTCGTTGTTTACCTACTGCATACGATGCTAAAATTACTGCAATTACAGAGTCAAAAGATCTGAACATTTATTCTATTGACAATCTTCTTGGTTCACTCATTGCTTACGAGCAAGGAGTAAGTCAAAGAAAGATTGATGCAGGTGAACCAAGAAAGGACAAGAATATTGCACTAAATGTGGAAGAGTCAGAAAGTGAACACTCACAACCTGAGGATGAAGATGATATAGCACTGATGACTAGACAATTCAAAAGCTTTTTAAAGAGGAAGCAGAAGAGACGCCAGCAATGGAATAGAGGTAAGTATAACAGAAATGGCAAGGTTTCTAATGAAGTGATTTGTTATGAATGCAGGAAACCAGGTCATATAAAGACTGATTGTCCAAAACTCAAAGCCACTCCTAGCAAGGAGAAGGTAGAGGAGAAACCAATGGTAAAGAAGGGCAAGAAGAAGTTTCAAAAGGCTTTTTGGGCGGACTCAGCTTCAGACTCATCTGAGACTGAAAAAGAAGAAGAAGTCACCAACCTTTGCTTGATGGCAGATAAAGCTGAACAATCAGATCAAGAAGAGGTATGTGATTTAACTTATAATGAATTGTTTGAAGTTTCTGAACACATGCATGATGCATATAGGAAAACGAAAAAGATGCATGCTAGTTTAGTTTTAGAATTGGAAGAGCTTAATAAGGAACACGAAATCCTTAGGAAAGATCATGCTTTAATTGATAGCAACCACATGAAACTACTTGATGAATATGATGACTTGAATAAAAATTTTGAGAATTTAAAATCATCCTATGCTGAACTTGAAAAAGAATTTGAGAAATTTAAGGATGAATCTGAGCACAAGACATATAGAGTCAATTATACAAATCGAATCTTGGAGGAAATGAATTCATTTTACAAACTTACTATAAGAGCTCTCGAGGATAATAGGAACCCCCCTAAACATTGAAGATTTTACAAATCCTAAATATTATCCTAAATTCATGAAATCCCTTAGAAGACAATCATATGAAAGAAAACATAGGAATATTTTTCCTAATGTTAAATGTAACAATTGTGGATTTTTGGGACATATATCTCACACCTGCACTTTAAAGATGAAACCTAATTTGGTGTGGAGAAATAAGATGCATAAACCTAGACATATCACACATGCATCTGATTATAAATTTCATAAAGGTGAACCCAAACTAGTTTGGGTTCCCAGGTCTAACATTTGAGAATTTTGCAGGTATACTCTCACACAAGACCTCGTGAGAGTATATGGTACCTGGACAGCGGATGTTTTAAGCACATGACTGGAGATACTGCTCAATTCATAACGCTGGAAGCTAGGAGTGGAGGCAAGGTTACACTTGGAGATAATACCACAAAGAAAGTGGTTGGATCAGGTATGATTGGAAATTTGAAAAACTTTTTCATAGATAATGTTTTATTAGTTGAAGGCTTAAAACATAATTTGCTTAGCATAAGTCAGCTATGTGATAATGGCTATAATGTAAAATTTTTACCTACTAGCTGCATAATTAGCCTAAATGAGAAAATTGTTTTAAATGGAAAAAGGGTGAACAATATTTACATGCTAGATTTAAATTGTATTCAATCTCCTACTGCTTTTTGTTTGAAAACTGTTTCTGATGAATCATGGCTTTGGCATAGGAGACTTTGTCATTCTAGTATGAAAAATCTTAGAAAAATTACCCAAAAGAATTTGGTGAGAGGAATACCTAAACTAGACTTTACTAAGGACCATCTGTGTGATGCATGTCAACTAGGTAAACAAGTGAAGTCCTCTTTTAAGTCCATTAAAGATCTTAGGACCAGTAAACCTTTAGAAATTCTACACATGGATCTTTTTGGACCAGTAAGCACTGTTAGTCTAGGAGGAAAGGTATATGGATTTGTTATAGTAGATGATTTTTCAAGATTTACCTAGGTTAAGTTTCTTTTTCATAAGAGTGAATCATTTGAGGAATTCAGAAATTTTTCAACTTGGATACAAAGAAAACTAGGATGTGAAATAATTTCTATACAAAGTGATCATGGAGGAGAATTTGAAAATGAAAGATCTGAAGATTTCTGTAAAGAAAAGGGGATTGATCACAATTTTTCTGCACCTAGAACTCCTCAACAAAATGGAGTAGTTGAAAGAAAGAACAGAACATTAATAGAAGCCGCCCGAGCAATGTTAGCAGAATACTCACTTCCTAGATATTTTTGGGCTGAGGCGGTTAGCACTGCATGCTATGTTCTGAATAGGGTGAATGTGAGATCAAATTTGAATAAAACACCCTATGAGTTGCTAAAAGGAAGAACACCAAATTTGTCTCATTTGCATGTATTTGGTTGCAAGGTGTTCATACATAATAATGGAAAATCTGCCTTAGGAAAATTTGATCCAAAATCAGATGAAGGAATTTTTGTTGGATATTCAAGTGTTGGAAAATCTTATAGAGTATTCAACAAAAGAACTTTAGTCATTGAAGAAACCACACATGTTGTTTTTGATGAAAATAGAAAAATGGAAGAGCCAAAAGTTGTTGAAGAAGAAATTGAAGAAAACTCCCAAAATATTGATAGATTAAATTTGGAAGAAAATTTAGAAAGAGAAGACCCTTTGCCTAGAGATTTGAGATTTTCTAAAAACCACCCAAAGGAATTAATCATAGGTGAACCAAGTGAGGGTGTTAGAACTAGGCGTAGATTAAACAAGGAAGTCAATCATTCAGCCTTTATTTCAACTGTTGAACCCACTAACATTGATCAAGCACTTTCAGATGAATTTTGGATATTGGCCATGCAAGAAGAGTTAAATCAATTTGTAAGAAATAAAGTTTGGGAACTAACTACAAGGCCAAAAGATCAAAGTGTTGTTGGAACCAAGTGGGTGTTCAAAAATAAAATGAATGACTCAGGAGTAGTCATTAGAAATAAGGCTAGATTAGTAGCTAAGGGGTATAATCAAATTGAAGGAATTGATTTTGAGGAAACTTTCGCCCCTGTAGCTAGACTTGAAGCAATTAGGGTTTTACTAGCCTTTGCCTGTTTTAAAGGTTTTAAATTGTTTCAAATGGATGTTAAAAGTGCCTTTTTAAATGGAGTAATTGAAGAAGATGTTTTTGTAGAACAACCTCCAGGTTTTGAAAATTCTAAATTTCCAAATCATGTTTTCAAATTAAAAAAGGCATTATATGGATTGAAACAGGCACCTAGGGCTTGGTATGAGAGGTTAAGCACTTTCCTACTTGAAAGATCTTTTGAAAAAGGAAGTGTGGATACAACTCTCTTTTTAAGGAAAATTGGAAAGGATATACTTATTGTTCAAATTTATGTGGATGACATCATCTTTGGATCTTCAAATAAACATCTTTGTGATGATTTTTCTAAAACAATGAGTAGTGAATTTGAAATGAGTCTAATGGGAGATTTAAATTACTTTCTAGGATTTAGCATTAAGCAACTTGAGGAAGGTACTTTTCTTAGTCAAACCAAATATATTAAGGACATCCTCAAAAAATATGAAATGGACAATGCTAAACCTGTTAGTACACCAATGAGTTCTTCAGTTCAGTTAGATAAAGACCTTAAGGGAAAATCTGTTGATCAAAAGAAATTTAGAGGGATAATTGGATCTTTACTTTACTTGACTGCTAGCCGACCAGATATTATGTTTAGTGTTTGCTTATGTGCTAGATTTCAATCAGATCCAAAAGAATCACATTTGACAGCAGTGAAAAGGATTTTAAGATATCTACTAGGAACTCAAAACTTAGGAATTTGGTATCCTAAGTTTAGCTCTTCATTTGAAATTATTGGTTACTCAGATTCTGACTTTGCAGGCTGTAGAGTGGATAGGAAAAGCACTTCTGGAACATGTCAATTCATTGGAAATTCATTAGTTTCATGGTCTAGTAGAAAACAAAATTCAGTGGCACTATCTACTGCAGAAGCAGAATACATTGCATTAGGAAGTTGTGTGGCACAAGTACTTTGGTTAAAACAACAGTTGATTGACTTAGGATTAACTATAGGCACTATTCCAATTTATTGTGACAATACTAGTGCTATTTGCATTTCCAAAAATCCTATTCAACATTCTAGAACCAAACACATCGATATAAGGCATCATTTCATAAGGGATCATGTATCCAAAGGAGAAATTGAACTCATTCATGTTTCAACTGAAAATCAACTTGCAGACATTTTTACAAAACCTTTAGCCTTTGATACCTTCAGTACTTTAAGAACAAGGCTTGGTGTTATTGATTTGAATGCTTAACTAAAATGTCTTTGCAACATTGATACTTGTTGTGTTTTGTTTTTATAATTTTGTGAATTTTGTGTTTTTAATGAATTGTTTTTAGATTTATGATTTTGTTTTATGTTTTCTGTGTTTTTGATTGTTTTTGTTGATTTTGTTAATTTAAAAATTTCAAAATTAAAATTTTTTTTTGGAGGAAATCGTCCAGGACGAAATATTTTCGTACGGGACGATGTGTAAAGAAACAGTTTGCGCGAATTTAAACCGTTTTGAGAGCAGTTTTTTTATTGGATCGTCTGTACGATCTGTGATCGTCCAGTACGATTTTTTTTTTCTCAAACGTCGGGACGATTGAATGCATCGGTTGAGTGGATAAGACAGTTTTTAATACGAACTTCATCTGTATGAAATTTTTTTTCGTCTGTACGAACATGTGTCGGTTCATTGTAGGGGACGGTTTTCAAGAGTCATTAAAACGAAACACTTTTCGATCGTCTGTACGAAATTTTTTCGTATGTACGATCGGTCAAGTCAAAAAGCCTGTACGAAGGGACGCATCGTAAGTTGTGTTGAATACGAAAAGCCGTTACATTTTGGACGAATTGGATCGTCTGTACGAAATTACTTCGTCCAGACGAACGATAATTTTTCGTCCAGGACGAATATTTTCGTCCAGGACGAGCGTATCGTTTTTCTTTAAATATGAAGGCTTTCAAACTTGACAATCACACTTTCAAACATCTTTTTCAATCCCTTTCTACATCAAATCAACTATGGCCTCCTCTAGCAAAAGACAAAAAGTTTTGGTGAAGAAACCTAACAGGAATGCCCCAGACAACTTTCTTTCCAAGAAAAATGAGGAATCTTTTCCTCGTTTTGCATCTGCAAAAATCACTCCGTCTCGCATTCTTATCCAAACTGAGTTGAAATTTCGGGTATTACACCTCTTCGCCTCAACCCAATTTCAGTTCATTCTTTCTCTTGTCCACCTCTACAATAAGCAAATCTACCATTACTTCCTAGCCAACATGAGTTTCAATTCTGATCACTCTATCATTAGTTCTTTTGTTTTTAAGAAAAAAGTTGAGATCACCAAGCACGACCTTGGTGCATTTTTAAACCTAAGAACTGAGGGATATAGAGCCCACACCCTAATGTCAGAAACCTCCTTCAAATAGTTTCAAATCAATACGGTAATTAGAGAAAATGCAATTGACAATCATGTTGCTAGAGTGGCCGGTATGACCCAAGATGCCCGAATCATCCAGCATATCCTTAGATCCTCAATTATTCCTAAAGCTGGTGATAGGATTAACATTACTCCTCTCCTTTCTTGTCTAACTTTTTTAATCATGAAAAGACATCCTATTGATGAAGCCCAACTCATCCTAGATCATATCTATGGGCTTTCAGAAATAGGACATCCTGATCAGAAGAGGAAGAAGAACATTTCTTTAGGGCACTTGATTACTTATATTTTGGAGAAGAAGTACAATATAGTGCATCCTGATGAAGAATATGAAGAGCCAGTTTACTATAACGATGCATCTTTCAGATTGCTCTTCAAGGAGGAGAAAGAGAAAGCACATGCTAGTGCTTCAGAAGAAGAAGAAGAAGAAGGAGTGCAAGGTTCTGCTTCTCAATCAGATTCTCATAATCTGATTGAGAGATTTGATAGACTAGAGACTCACATTGATCAAAGGTTTGATCAATTTGATGCTCATCTTACTCAGCAGCAACATGACATTGGTAATATTAGAGATGAAGTTCATGAAATAAATACCAATGTAATGTTGATGGCCTCCTACTTCAACCTCTTTGGCGGCATTCCTCATCCTCCTCCTCCAGAACAGTAGAAGTTTTTTTTTATGTGTGTCTGTTGTATTTTTTGTTTGTTGTTTTGTTTTTTCTCTTATATGTGTTATTGTGATTGTTGTTATGTTTTTGTTTAAGTTCAATGTTTTTTTTATGTAATTTTTTTTTTAATCAATGAAAGTTTGTTTGTTTTAGATTTGTTTTGAAATGTGGCTAATCTTTATGAATTTCATTAATATTGTTTTTAATCTACATTGTGCTCAAATTCGATTGTAATGTGAGATTATCTATATTAGAAAATCTAGACTTTCTAAATTTATAATTTGTTTATAACTTGTTGTATTTAGAATTTTTAAATTCATGTCTATTCATTTAGACTACATAAAATTTAATATTGTTATTGCAATTTTGATGTTTTCTTATTTTATATTTCTATGCTCAAATGATATTTATGCACCTAGAAATATTTGAAATGTTAGATTATAGATTTTGGAAAGAATTGGTCAAATTACTCTTGAACATTGTACAAATGTACAAAAATCAAAAGGGATTCGCAAAAATTTGCAAAGTGAAAAAGAGGCACAAAATAAGCCCAACCAAAGAAAAATGCACAAAAATGTGCTCCAAAACTTTGAAAAGATGTGCAAAGCACCACATGAGGTAATTCTATTCTTTCCAAATTCATTTAATCTCTTAATTCAAGTTGATCTAATGTTCATTTATATTCTATTGAACTTTGAAATATAGAATTTTTTTTTACATCTCACTTGTAATGATTTTCAATAATCAAAATGTCTAAATTGAATTATGTCTTTGATAAATTCTTCTTACTTACAATGTTATATCATTTCATAAATTTTATGAATTTCTATGATTGACCTAATATCTTTAGTTTAAAATTGCATACCCTATGTCAAATCACAATTTAGATTAAATTTTAACAATGAATTTCATATAATTATTTACATTTCTTGTCTTTTTCTTCTTCACTTTTTGTTGCTGTCAAAAAGGGGGAGAAATTATTATGTTTGTGTTTTTGTAGTTTGTATTTTCTGTTTGTGTTTTTGTGGTTTGTGTTTTCTGTGTTAAAAATTTTTTTTGAAAAATAAAAATATTGTTCTTTAATACCTCCTTATTTTAATGTACTCATAAATTCAGGGGGAGTTTAGGAGATAAGAGATTTGTTTTAACTTGAAACCATACTAATAATAATTGTTTTGCCATCATCAAAAAGGGGGAGATTGTTTGAATAGTTGCTATTTGAATGATTTATATTTGTGCAACTTATGTAGTTTTGATGATTCCAAACATTATTGTTCAAATGTATAGTTATCTCCTATCAATTTCAGAAGATTTGCACTTGCTCTTGTGTGTACTAACATTTCAGAAAAATCAGACTCCAGACTACGAAAACTTCAAATCAATTTCAACATGAGAAATTTTGTTTATTTGAAGTTTGTCTTTTCTCTGAATTAATTTTGAAAGGGAGTGATTGTAATTGAGTGAATAAAATCTTACAAACACAAATAAGGAGATCTTGAAATTCTATACTGATCGTACAGGACGATATTTATCGTACTGGACGATCTGTCAGTTATCTCCTATAGAGCATTTGGAACGAATAGGAACTTGCTTTGAAAAATTTTTTCTAAGTCTTATTCGTCCAGGACGAATTTTAATATCGTCCTGGATGATGGGTTCTCTGTAAAATTTCGTCCAGACGAATTTTACCATCGTACGAGGCGACCAGCTCTCTGGAAAAATTTCGTCCAGACGAAAATAATTATCGTACCGGACGATCCGCTCTCTGGAAAATTTTCGTCCAGACGAAACCAAATTATCGTCCCCGGCGATTGGTCCTCTGGAAAATTTTCGTCCAGACGAAATAAATAATCGTCCAGGACGATCGGCTCTCTGGAAAATTTTCGTCCAGACGAACATATTTTCGTCCAAACGATAAACCGACTTAGGACAGTTTTCAGCAGTTTCTAGAACCGACCTTGTAATAACCGTTCGTACTGGACGAACCTAGTTCGTACAGGACGATCAGCTGTACGAAGTCATTTCGTACACATATACAAATTGGGTCGTTTCAGATCGTTTAAGTAAAATCGTCCAGGACGATCCAGGATCGTACGGGATGATCCACTGCGTACAGAATTGAAAATATGCAGTTTTTGGGCGGTTTTTCATGTCTTTTGTATAAATAGTCCAAATTAGACTGCCACCCAATCTTTTTGTCATTTGATCTTCGTGCCTATTGAGAGAATAGCCAAGGGGAGAGTGGAAGAGAGCATTCAAAGGAGGATTCCTACCATTGGAGCAAGAAGGCTTCACTTGGATTGCTAAGGTAAGAATCTCTACTTGTGAAATTGGATTTCTTCACTCTTTTCTTTCTTCCTTCTAGATTCTTGTGAGAAGATCATTCAAGAAGGTCCGGTTTTCTGCCGACACTTGGAGAGTGTGAACAGACGTGGGTTCTCTGCCTACACTAGGAGAGTGTAAAAGGAAGAAGGTTCTCTGCCTACACTTGGAGAGTGTGAACAGTCGTAGGGTTCTCTGCCCACACTAGGAGAGTGTGAAAGGACGACGGTTCTCTGCCCACACTTGGAGAGTGTGAAAGGACGACGGTTCTCTGCCAGCACTGTGGATTGTGTAAAAGGACGACGGTTCTCTGCTGCACCGGGGAGTGGTGAAAAGAGTGTTTTGTACAGGCTTCTCCGCCTTGCTGTGGGTGCTAAAGGAGAGTCACTTTGTGGTATTAGTGCAATACTCAGAGGGTGCCTCTGAGGAGTGGATGTATGTCTGGTTATAGACCGAACCACTATAAATCTGGTGTCATTTACTTTATTGCTTTTACGTTTCCGCATTTTAAATTTCAGTTTTAACAACTCTGTGGTTGAAAAACATTTTTCTACAAACTTTAAAAGAAAATTTTATTTCGGTTCAACTTTATCATTAAGAGGGTTTAAAATTTTAAAACTACCAATTCAACCCCATCTTGGTAGCCGTGGGACATTTACTTAGGCTTAACAACCTAATTACTAGACTCAACAGTTTCAACCCCACTCCCCTACTGCTCATAACGTTTCTCATAAATGTGTCATTGCTGCTAGTGATTTACCTTTAAGTGATTTGCCGCAAAATGAGGATGTTATTGTGTCTGGCATCCCCAATCTCAATTCACCCCATGAGGTTTTGTCCTCATCGTCAACCTCTCAAACTGTCAACTCTTCCAAAGATATTACATCTCCCAATAAGTTCGATGTTCTTAACTTAGAGGAAGACCATAACCAGATTTCTGACGCCATAGGAAGCTTTGATGGGAAGCTTGGCTCTGGCCAGCCTAAGGCAACGGATAAGGGCAACCAGGCTCAAGCCAGTGCCCCAACGAAAAAACCTGCAAGGGGGAAGCAGAGCAAAAAACCCCAGTCCCTGCAAAATGGATAATGTCTTTTCCACCCATGGCGGCGTGGAATATCAGGGGCTTCAATCACCCTGATAAAGTCTTGAGTTGTAAGCGACTTATCAAATCGTTCAAGTTAAGCTTGGTCTGCATTTTAGAAAACAGGATAAACTCTCAATCTCTTCTTGATCCTTTTTTCGAATCCTCTCACACTCTGTTTGCTAATGAAGAAAGCTGTCATAATTTTGCCTTATCCTCCTCGGGTAGGATTTGGGTAAAATGGGATGCATCTAAACTCAGCTTCAATCCTTCTTTCTTCTCGGGTCAGGTGATTTCTGGGATCATCTGGATTGCTAATAAACCTTTGTTCTAGCTCTCTACTGTCTATGCTTCGAACAATTCTTTTGACCATAAGGCCCTGTGGGACTCTTTGGTGCAGCTGGCTCCTATTAATGACTTTCCCTAGGCTTTAATAGGTGATTTCAACTGTTGTAGGTTTGCTTCCAAAAAATTGGGAGGGACTGCTATTAATCATTCTGCTTTGCTAGACTTTTAACAATATGATTTTCAGTAATAGTCTTGTTGACCTTAATTATATTGGCTTTAAATTTACCTGGTTCAATCAGCGCTCCATCAACCCTATTCATATTAAATTGGATCGTGCCTTAGTTAATGAGGGCTGGCTGATTAACTTTCCTAACTCCTACTGCTCTATTCAAAGCCCCTCCTGTTCAGACCACTATCCGATTATTCTTAATCCTGGAATGTCTGTTCAGGTTCATCATTGTTTTCTCTTCAAGAACTTTTGGACTAACTTTGATAATTACTGGGCTCTTGTTCTGGAGGTTTTCTCTAAACCTTATATTGGGAATCCTATTTCCCATTTTAGTAATAGCTTGAAGATGCTTAGAAGCAAACTCAAGAGTGCGGCAAGTTGCAGGAGGATCCTAATAACTTGAATCTTAATCATTCCTTCAAGGTCAGTACTGTGGAATTAGCTAAGTTCAATTCTATACTTTCTTCTTAGATAGTGCAACGAGCTAAAGTTAATTGGATCAGTCACGGGGATGATGATCTAAAGTTTTTATTTGCTAAAATTAGATCGAGAAGAAGTTGCTCTAATTATGTGGCTAATCCTTTAGCTAATAATATGGTTTCTTCTAGAGATGAGGTGGTTTTTTCTCTTATCCAGTTCTTTCAAGGCCTTTATAATCCTCCTGCTCCACCCAACAGCTCCATGGACTGTTTCCCCCTTGGGACTATGTTGTCCAACACTGAAGCCCTCTGCTTGACCTCCTTTGTGACGGATGAGGAGGTCAAAATTGCTATTTTTTCGGGCAAAACTAATGCAGCTCCAGGCCTGGATGGTTTTAATTTCCTTTTCTACAAATCTGCCTAGCATATTATCGGCCCCCTGGTTTGTAGGGCTGTTAACTCTTTCTTTCAAAAATGCTACATGCCAAATGGACTTAAAGCCACTGCTTTGGCTATCATTCCTAAACACAAGAATGCTTCTGAAATCTCTGACTACATACCCATTGCTTTATGTAATGTTCTTTATAAAATTATTGCAAAGGTTATTGCTGTAAGATTGAAACCGGTCATGCCCTTAATTATTATGGACAACCAAGCGGGTTTTATTAAATCCAGAGTCTCCACCGATAACATTTTACTAGCTAGTGACATCCTCTCTTTTATGGGAAAGAGTAAAAGAAGCAATATTTTTTGTGCAAAATTAGACATAAAGAAGGCTTTTGACTCTGTCAGTCGAGAATTTTTGCTTACCAGGCTTATTCAGAAAGGCTTCCCTAGGCTTTTTGTGAATTGGATAAAAGTCTGCATCACTGATGTCAACTTCTCTATTCTACTAAATGGTGCTTTAGAAGGCTTTTTTTCTTCTTCTGCTGGCCTCAGACAGGGTTGCCCTCTAAGCCCTTACCTCTTCTGCCTTGTGATGGATGCTTTTTCAAATCTTTTGGAGAGTTGGGGCTTTAGAGGTATCTATGTTGACAACTTCTCTCTTACTCACTTGCTTTATGCAGATGATGTTTTAATATTTGGAGAAGCCTCTATTGATAATTGTAACAATTTGGCTAACATTTTGAGGGATTTTGGAAACATTACAGAACTCCATGTTAACTATGAAAAGAGTGCCATCATGCTTACTAAAAACCAAAGGAATGTTCAGGAAATTTGTCAATCTCTATCAATCCATAACATTGTTAACAAGATCACATACCTAGGCATTCCTTTATCCTTCTACAAGCTGAAAATTGAGGATTTTTTACCCCTTTTGGATAGTATCAACAAAAAGATGAATGGATGGAATGCAAACCTGTTGTCCTTTGCGGGTAGACTGCAGTGCATAAAATTTACCATTCAAAATACCATTGCATATTGGATAAGGGGGTCCATTCTACCAAAATCTGTCTACAAACACTTTAAAAAAACCAGCTCTAGGTTTTTGTTCTTTGGTGATTCTATGACTGCAAAAAAACTACATATGGTGTCTTGGGATAGAGTCTGTTTGCCTAAGAATAAAGGAGGGTTGGGCATCCCATCCATATCTGCTTTACAATTTGCATATAACTGTTCAGTCATTTATATGGTGTATAATGCCCCTCCTGTTTATGCATCCAAACTTTGGAAGTCAATTTGCATTACTGCTGCAGCTGTCAAACATTGTTTCAGCTTTAGCATTTCTCAGTATGCCCCAATCAACTTAAAATGGGATCACTGGTGTCACAATCAAACCATTTCGGAGTATTTGGGAGGGGTCCTCTGTCGATCTCTGCCCGGATATCTGCTTGAAAGATTTTATATCTGGTTCTCAGTGGGTTTTCCCTGAACTTCTTCCTTTGAATTTGAGAACTCTCATTGCTGGTTTCAATATTATTGTTAACACTGGCCATTGCTTGCTGTGGAAAAACCGAGGTACTTACAACTTTAAAAACTTTATTGAGGAATTTTATACTGATTATCATAGCTGCTTGTGGTATAAGTTGGTTTGGGCCAAGAGAAATATTATTAAGCATTCTGTGTTTGTCTGGATGGCTTTAGCTGGTGGTCTCAAAACAGCGGATGCATTACACGCTCGAAACATTATGGTTCCAAACACTTGCAGCTTGTGTCATTCCTGCAATGAAACTGTTCCACATCTGTTTTTTGAATGCGATTATACTTTCCATGTTATCTCCACTCTTATTCCTGGTTTGCAAAGCTTTCTCTTTAGGCCTACTATCATGCAGGTCTTTGACTGGTTTAATGGCCAATATAAAGGCAACAAGAAGGTTAAAAACTTCTTTTTTTGTGTTTTTATGTTGTGTCATTTACCATATTTGGAAAGAGAGAAATGGTAGAAGGTTTGGGAATGTCAGTAATTGCCATACTACTTTGATTTACAATGTTAAAAGGAACATTGCTGAGAAAATTGCAACATGGAAAAATTCATTGGTTTATTTGGATATGCTGTAAGGTGCTGGGCTGCTGTTCCGTTGGTTCTGTCCTCCCGATTATCAGACGCTGCGATCATACATGTATGCCTGACCTGGACAATGATGAAGCTTCAGTTTTTGGCTCCCTTGGATGGCCTTCGGGCAACCAGGGACTTCTGAATTCCTCGTGTATTTCTATGATATTTTCTGAGTCCAGGTCTTTATTGGCTCGGAAGCTCTTTTGGTGGGGTTCGTTCTTCCTGCAATCCAGTCAGTTCGGTATTTTGCACTTCAACCAGTTTTGTCTTTTTCATGGTTGAGAGGTTATTCTTCTGTTTTTTACTTCTGCAGCTAAGGCTGATAGGGTGTCACAGTATTTTCTTTATTTTTACAGCTTTTTCTTCGTTGTTATTGTTTTTAT
The DNA here is from genome assembly GCA_016618105.1 of Dendrobium huoshanense. Taxonomy (NCBI): domain Eukaryota; kingdom Viridiplantae; phylum Streptophyta; class Magnoliopsida; order Asparagales; family Orchidaceae; genus Dendrobium; species Dendrobium huoshanense. The sequence goes on from CM028345.1 coordinate 73,882,523, forward strand.
TGGCTGAAACTGGTATGTTGTGGTTTCAGTCAAGTTATTTTTTATGTATTCTTTTTTTTTTTTTTTTTTGATTCAATGAAATGGGCTTAGGCCCCAACTTTCACCCAAAAAAAAAAGTTATTGCAAAAAAATAAATCTTAAAATTAATAATTAATTAATAAATAAATAAAAGTATGATCAAGACTAATTACAATTATAATTGTGTTTTTAGTGAATTAATTGCCTTCATTACCTGCATCCAAACTGCGCTTTATAGGCGTCCAATCAGATTACACCAAATTATTACACTGCCATTTTAACTCTAACAGCAGATTCTCCGGTCCTTCTCCAAGAATGGCCTACGTGGCCCTATGGCTTTAAAATTCTTCATATCTCCATATTTTATTGCAATTTTTATACATCAAAGCAAATTATATTTAAAAAAATAAATGTTTTATTGTTCACCATAATCAGTCTATATAACTCGTCTTCCTGCAGCCCAAGCAGAGGAAAGCGCCTCTTCTTCACTATATCCATCAAGATGAAATCGGTGGTAGTCCTGCTCTTATTTGTTGCCGTCCTTATCGCCGGCATCGCAGCGCCAGTCGCCGCTGAACGGAGTGAAGAGGAGGTCCGACTGCTCTACGAGGGGTGGCTTGTCAAGCACAAGAAATCAGTCAACGCCTTGGAGGAGAAGGAATCACGGTTCCAAGTGTTCAAAGACAACCTCCTGTTCATCGATGAGCATAACGCTGCTGCCGATGCTGGCGAGCATACTTTCTGGCTTGGTCTCAACCGTTTTGCCGATCTTACCAACGAGGAGTACCGCGCCAAATTCCTCGGATACAGGTCTGCCGGCCGCCGGCGCCGCCTATCCACCGCCGGAAGTGACCGATACAAGAGCGATTCGGGCAACGACGTGCCGGATTCTGTCGATTGGAGGGAGAAAGGCGCCGTCCTCCCCATCAAGGACCAAGGCAGCTGCGGTTAGTTCCATTTCTTTGGCCTTTTGGTTCCCGGTAGTTCGGATGGAACATCCGACTTTTAGGGCGTTTGTCTTCTTCTTTTGTCCTCTCCACGGATTTTCTTAGATCTGAAGGATTCGTACACAAAGGCTGGTTTATTTAATTTTTGTTTTAAGTTGTATGTTTTTTAGTTTGATTTTTATTAAATTCATTTGCAGGGAGCTGCTGGGCTTTCTCTACTGTGTCTGCGGTGGAAGGGATCAATCAGATCGTGACCGGAGACCTGATCTCGCTCTCGGAGCAGGAGCTGGTTGACTGCGATACGGCGGTCAACGAGGGATGCAACGGTGGGCTCATGGATTATGCCTTCGAGTTCATCATCAATAACGGTGGGATCGACACCGAGGAAGATTACCCTTACAAGAGCAGGGACGGCAGATGCGATTCTTTCAGGGTATGGGTGAATTTTGGTATTTAACTGTTTGGTGTAGTTTATGAAACGTATGTTGTTTGCAGAAAAATGCTCGTGTGGTCAGCATAGATGGGTACAAAGATGTGCCTGAAAATGACGAGAATGCCTTAAAGATAGCAGTTGCTAACCAGCCGGTTAGCGTAGCCATTGAGGGCAGCGGAAGAGCTTTCCAGCTCTATGAATCGGTAAGACCCTATCAATATCTGAATTTAATTGGTGCTTGATGGATAACAGATAAGATCTAGATTCAATATCTTGACATGATGTGGTTTAGGTTGTTCTTGATAATTAGGAAGATGGTTTGATTTCTTTATGTATTGTGAAGCTTGTTTATTTAATTCTTTTACTTTTCGCAGTCAAGATATTTAAAAACATGAACTTTTACTTCACTGGGTCGCAGCCATGGCCTTCCCTGCAACTAGGCTTGAATGCTAAGGTGTTGTTATTGTAAGTAGGTCTTACATAGACAGGCTAGATGTCTTTTATTAGATTGCGGTTCTAACCATTGACTTTCTTGCGAAATCCTTCTTCAGTCAAATTGTCTAGATAACATTGATGAGTAATAGGTTTATTGCTATGATATTACATTTTGGAAATCTAGTTACTTTGAATCAGGTGCTATGGGAGTAGGGATGGCTTTTGTTTTCAGAATCATTTTGCTTAGCTGCCTCCATGAAGGATTTTGTTCTCCAACGACAATTGCTCTTCATGTTGGTGTTTTACTTTTATTTTTTTATTCATTAAACTGTGATTCAATAGGTAGTTTCGTTTATTTGATTGCAGGTTTATTTTTTCACAAGTAGGATAAATGCTCTTGGCCAAAAAGTTTTTTGATAGTCAAATTTAATGTGATGGAAATGAGAATCTTAATATGAATATGTGAAAATTCTAGGAAAGATGGAAAAATTATTAAGTTAAATGGATTGTGATAGGGGTAGTCAGTTTAGATGCATGCTGTGAGAGCTAGAAAAATGCATCAATATAATGGTTGGATAAAAATAATTTCCTATGATCTGGAAGAGGAAAGGGTTATAGAAATGTAACATTTTTATCAGTTTGCAGAAGTTTTGTGCAAATTTCAATTGATTGGCATGAATTGAGAATGAGAAATTTTGATGTTGGACCCACAATTGATAACGACAATACTGATGATGATTTTTTACACTGATACAATCAGTCTCTTTCTAAAGTATGCGATAATTATAAGCTTAATTATCTTTTCAGATTCTAGCATTTCGTTATTCTATTCACAAAATTAAGGTTGAGGGTTTTAAGGAGAAGTAATGGATAGTTTTAATTGCCTTCTTTAAATCACTGTAGGTGTAAATAAGGTTTATAAGTTCGATTAATTATCTGCAATGCTCATTGATCTAGATATATTCACTGAGGTTTTCATGATTCTGTTGGATTTCTCTTTGAGTAACTATGGTTTCTAATTATTTCTAACAATTGAAGTTTAGATTAGGATGTATCTTTAAATATTTTTTGGTATTTAGTTAAATACTGACTCTTACTAATTATTTGGGTTTTTCTATGACATTGCAATGTTGTTAGGTCTGAGTTATAATAAACACGGAGTCAATCAACCCTTAAATTTTCTCTTTTGGTTATTTGATTTCTCACATATTTTTTCTTACTTCAAATGCATCCCTTTATGAACAATCTATTTTGTTCTCCTTTGACCCACTCATTTTCTACTGATTTACATCATGTACTTATTTTCTGCTTTTATCTAGAATTTCCTTCATTTAATCTCATTCTTGTGCATTTAGGGAATTTTCTCTGGATCATGTGGTCTTGATCTTGACCATGGTGTCACTGCGGTGGGCTATGGCGCCGAGAATGGCAATGACTACTGGATTGTTAGGAACTCTTGGGGCACAGAGTGGGGAGAGGATGGATACATCAGACTAGCTCGTAATATAGGCTTGTCATCTGGAAAATGTGGCATCGCAATGGAAGCATCCTACCCTGTTAAGACCAGCCAAAACCCGCCAAATCCCGGGCCGTCTCCTCCATCTCCAGTCAAGCCGCCATCAGTTTGCGACAACTATTACACATGCCCTGAAAGCAGCACCTGCTGCTGTGTCTATGAGTACAATGGCTTATGCTTTGCCTGGGGTTGCTGCCCTCTTGATGGTGCCACTTGCTGCGATGATCACTACAGCTGTTGTCCTCATGAATACCCAATCTGTAACGTTCAGGCTGGTACTTGTCTCGCGGTATGCAATCTTTCTCTTCATCAATTATTTATGATTTTAATGACCCATTTGAACTTTTTTGGCGTGAGAAAACTTAACAGAATTATACCTGGTCTGAAGTGAATGGATAGATTAGGCTGTTGGGCAAATTGTCTAACGAGTAATGAAGAGACTGTAAGACTTTTCATTCAGAAGAATTAGGTGGATGGGATAAGTAGGTCACCAGAAAGGAATTAGGCTTCTTAAAGAAATCAAGATGTCAAAGGTTGCTTGTAGTTTTGTATTTTGTAGAACATGTGCTTCATAAAATAATCATTCATTTTCACACAAAAAATTGAAAAGTTTTTTGTAGATTTTGAAGTCAATGCTGATTTCTATCTATTAAATCAACTAAATCTCAAAATTTTATCAAATCTTATAAGTTTTCAAAATAAACCTTTCCATATTCTCTCTGTTGCTAGAACACACTTATAATTGCCTAGCTGATTTAGGCTTCGTTTGTGACGACTTTTTTACTGCTTCTTAAAAGAGCTTTCTAGCACAAAAATTTTAACTTTTGTATTAAAAAACTGTTTTAAGAAGTAGTAAGAATGCCGTCCCGAACAAAGCCTTAAAGAGTATTTTGCGGCTAAAATTCAGTAGATAATTTCTATGCTTGTAACTTATTTTTTGTTCTCCATTTGCAGAGTAAGAACAATCCTCTTGGAGTGAGGGCACTGGTGCGCACTCCTGCACGGCCCAAGCAGGCATTCACCGATACAGATGGCCTGAGAAGCAGCGCTTGATAACAGTATTCCAATATTATTTGGAATTATAGGAGGAAACAAGAGAATGATTTTTTACTTTAAAATCCGCCGCTTCAGCTCCTCCAGTATAATTTGGTTATTTAAACAAAACTTTATTATGTCCCTTGTTTAACTGTACCTTAAAGATTGGAAGTGTGGTTGTAAATAAGCCTTTCAAGTGTCAGCATTCTGGATAAAAAACTAAAGCATAGCACGATGTTATCGTATGATAATTTGTTCTCACAGGTCAGGTATTTGTCTCTATCAAATTGTTACAGTTAATGATATTTCCTTTTACATGATAGTTCATTTAAGTATTCATTTTTCAACTAAAAAAATTGTAGGGATAGAAGAAAAAGCTTTTTCTACCGCAAGAAAAGCTTTCAAATTATAAAAAATTATGTTAAGAGCTGGCTCATTGATTAAATTGATTTCGAGCTGGTTGAGTGGTTGGCTTAAAATCAATCTGAATGTGTATAGATTAGCTCATTATTTGCCTATGGATTGAATTGGTTTGATATCAAACAAAGATAGTGCAGTTGGACTTTGTCAATTATATAAGTGGCATTCTTAGTCAGTATGTCATTAATAGTGATTAAGTGGCTTTTCATGTGCTGCTATTATGCATGTAGTTGTGTAGCTTGACCCTTATGCCTTCAAGCCTACACATACACAAACCAAATAATAGAACAACTGCTAATGATGGTAGAGACTTAGGTTTTGTTTGAGATAATTTTCTTATTATTTTATAAATTTATTATATAGAAAGTAACTTTTTTCAAATTGTTATATAAAGCAGTTTTTTAATACAAAATTTTTTGAAAATAATGAAAAGTATTTACAAAAATAAATTATGGCTGTAACATGAAAAATAAAATAGTTTGAAAGCTGTTTGAAATAAAGCCTTATGTTTCGATTGGGGTAGCTTTTTAATTATTATTTAAAGTGTCTTTTTAGTATATATATTTTAGTATATATATATATATATATATATATATATATATATATATATATATATATATATATATATATATATATATATATATATATATATATATATATTTATATTAAAAAATTATTTTAGAAAGTTACAAGAAAGTTATACTAGATAAGCCGTAGTAGATTTCTCTGCTTTCATCGCACAGGTAAGATTTAGGAGAACACGTCAAATTAAAGTAGGTGCATTGCTATCTAATCAATTAAAAGCTATTGTAGCAACAATTAATTGTTGAAAAGAGGAAATATTTGTGTAATAAGGTTGAGCCTATAAATAAGCATATAGGAGAGATAAAAGAGAAAACGTTTATAGGAGAATAATACTAACATAGAACATAGCTTTGATATAATGCCCATATCAATTAATATAATTACCTAAATTAATCATGAATTGGGCCTTAGTTTTTAATTAATAATCTTGAAGAGTAAGAAAGTTTTTTTTTTTGGAATACATCTTTAAGTTTTAAAATTTGAACAATATGCAAAACACATGATGCATGGGAGCCAATTGAACCATGATTCTATGATTTTGGCTAAATTAAAATGTAATTAACAAATTTTTTATTATTTTACAAACTTACATATTTTTTCTTAAATTGTAAAATAGGTAATGCCAAATATGTGAACACCACAAGCCCTTAGTGTACAGCAGCTTATTTTAAAAATAACAAATATATGATTAGAGGTATTAGTATTTAAAACTAATTAGAAGTTTTAGGATTTGACATTAACATGAATAATGATGTGAATGGCCAGAGCATCTAGAGATTAAAGAAGGCTAAGGATATGCTTAAAAACATTTGAGTGATGATCATTTGGAGTTTTAATCTTATAAATTGCATCTTGTTGAATCTTTGGCTAAACTCTTAAGTTGTAAATCATCTTAGTTTATATTTAATATTGTACAAAAATTAATTTTAATATTCAAAATATCTTAAAAATTAGTCAAATAAGATATTGAAAAAGATTTTAAGTTACTCTTTATATTTTGCTAATCAAGATGAATTATGATTATTTAGTGATTGTATAATTGTTTTAAATATGCAAAATTTTCTTTACTTATATTTCCATTAAATAAATAATATTAGTTACATACCAAATGATATACTTATAAATTATGTGTATTCTTTCAAATTCCTAAATTTTCATTCTAATAAAATATTCCAGGTTTCATTTTTTTTTTAAATATTCCAGGTTTCATAATCCATGTCATTATCAACGAGTAATTATTCTGTCTTGACACCGAATGCATTCAGAGACCAATAGCAAAACGCCACGTCACTCAAGTGCTCGGTACAGCACTCGGTACCGCGCTCGGTACACTCGATATGCACACGACATCATAATTTATGCTAAATTTGAGGTGAGATAAGATTTTATTATTGAAGGGTAGTTCTTAAATCAGGATAAATTGAAGGGTCTACCTATCTCAATAAGGATCTCCATTGAAGTTTGAATCAGTTTTGATCAATAAAATGATCTTTTATTTGTTAATTAAGTGGGGCTATTAATCAAAGCTTTATATTGGCTTGTCCCAATTGAGGCATATGATCTAAACATACCAATGGCCTAGGAATGACTTAAGAAAACTGGAAATTAAGGCAATTAAATTTTTAGTATATTTTAAATAAAGGACAAATTAGATAAATTATACTTGTTTGGAATCCAATGGTCTCGTTTGTATCAAGAAAGTTATTTAGGTTTTTAGTTTTAACCTAAGAGTTAATAAGGATCAGGATTGATAGCTTTGAATGTTATGCTAGTTCTAATTATAGCTATATGAGTTCATTTGAGGGATCTAGGCTCATTTTGTGTTGGTAGATGACTTAGGTTAGATAATTAGGTCTAATTAGAACCTAAGGAAGAAATTTATTATTATTATTATTATTATTTTAATTTTATTAAGAAGGAACATTTTATACCATTAAAAGAGAAAGGTTACAACCAAAATAAAAAAAGAACAAAAAGAAATATAACAAGACAACAGTAGAGATAGTAGAACTCGAAAATAAAGAGGACAACAAGCGAACCGGGCTCAGTAATTGGCACAAGCTCCCAACCACCCAAACGCTAGGCACAGACCATCCAAAGGAGGGAATAAGCAACATTCCACCAAAAAGCCAAATAACAAACAACACCCTAAATAAGGCCACCAAAAGAGCAAGAAGATCCACCACAAATGGTTGCCAACAAGCCACGAAGCCCAGGTAGTGAGCCAAAAGCCACATCATAGCCCGAAAATGAGACTAAACATCCAAAGATCCAGCAATAGAACGAATTACTTCCTTCTAGAGTTTCTACTTCCACATTTGCCACACAGTCCCTCGACCCTTGAGGGACAATCTCCTAAAAAATTGCAGCTACACCATCACAGGCATCAACATAGGAATTGGGATTGACAATAGGACTTGCTTCCAAATTGACTAAGCAATTGTTAGGTTTAGAAGCCTCAGCCACAACCTCATTAATACCTTAAGAAAGAGCCATCGTTATCCCTTTACCAAGAGTAGCATCCTCAGTGTTTTCATTGCTCATTTCCATAGCTAAAGCATCATCCATACCAATTTCCCCATTAAACACAACCTCAATAGGACTAACAGCAGTTACAGTGGGAATAAAACTTTCCACATGACCGCCAACAACCCCATTTTCAACCACGACATTAACCTTCTCACCAGAATTATGATTAAAACCTGAATCAATCACTGAATTTGAAGAATGACATTCACCGGGCAAATGACCAATCGATTTGCATTGCATACAAAAATGGGGAAACTCCTCCATGACAACATGCTAAAAATAACCAAATTTTTCAGGACCAATTCAAACTTTATCAGAATATTTTTTTGTAATGCCAAGCTCAAGTAATACTCTTGCCATAGAGGGATGGGAGCCAACATAGGTTGCATGATCCACCTTTAGGGGACGACCAAATAAAAAATCCAATCCGTGAAGAATACAGGGGAAAAAAATGTGGCTGGAAGTTGGGGAATGAAATCCAGATCGATGTGATAGGGGACTCCACACCAATATCAATAAGAGGAGACCATTTGGTCAACTTCATGTAAAATTTTCTAACAAAATAAGATATATGAAAGAAAACACTGCTATAGTCGAGGTCATTCACCAATTTAATCAACACATGATAATGATCCAACAATGTTACAGAAAATTCATCATTGAGCTTAAGAGTAAAGAAAAACTTCTGAATAGTGTCGAGAATCGGACGACTGGAGAGAAACAAACCAACCAAAGAAAATTCAAGTGTCAGCAAGGGAAAGCACTTCATCATCCAAAATTCGAAGAGACGACAAACCACAAAAAATTTATGGCTTGAGATCAGAAAAACAAGCCTCGAAAAAAAATATCAGATAAAGCGTCAGAAACGAGCGAGATTTAGTCGAAGAAGGTTCAACAAATTATAGGAGACGGGACTTTCCTGAACAAGAATGAACGATGAGAGATGCTTCACAAATGAACAACGCCGGCGAAATCCCAGCACTCTAAACGTCGGAGAAGCGACTAGGGAAAAACCCTAGCGGAGTAGGCATTAAGTGGTCTTTGTCAACGAACAAGACCTGGACATCTACAATGTTGACCAAAGGAAGAAATTACAAATTAATTGAGCCTTGATTGGGTTAATTGAATCTAGTTGACTCAATTAGTCAATTAGGCCAAGATTTATATAAATTTAGGTATAAACAATATTTGACTAAGTTAGTATGCTAGATATATCACCAAACCAATTGGTTCATATGGTCATAGAAGTGTGCATCAATCCTAGATAAATATTTATTATATGAAGTCACTAAGTTCAATATTTTATTTTAGATAACTATGATTTTGATCCATTTAAATCTCTTAGTGTGTTTTACAGTTTTATCAAATGTTAAAAAAGTTATATTTATCTATAAAAATAAGATATGAAACTGTCTATAGATTTTAAGATATTCTAAGGTTTATTAAAAGTAAGCTAATCTAACTTTTGGATATTAATATTGATTATGGATGATAAAAAGGGCTTTATTTCTAGTCAAACTAATGGATATTAATGATTACTTTAGTTATAGAATAAGCAATTGAATTTAATATGTACTCATAAAAGGCTTAGGAAGGTCTTGAGGATTTCTACGAATGAAGTTCAAGAATGTTTAAAGTCAATTTGCAAGGATTGGACAAAAATAGCCATACTAGACTTAGTTGAACTCAACTGGGGTTAAACAAGCTATATGGATCTTGAGTTATAGATCAAGTTCAAGAGTTTTGAAGATCAATAATTGGTATTGCAAGCTACCATATATCAAGGCCAAGAGCTTTGAAGGTTATTCTTTCCTTAAGTATTCCATTAGTTTAGTTGAGGAACTTCTAATTAATTTGGGCTAGCCATGAGCTACAATTGGCCAATTGCATCAAGTTATGTCAGAAGGAAGCAAATTAGTCCACCAATAAAGGATCAATATGATTAATTAAACCTAATTGACTAAATTAATCAATTGGTTCAACATTTAAGTTTGCATTATTTAAGATAGGCTAGTTCAACATCATAAGATGTGGCTATGGATAAAATAATCAACTTATATTGTCAAAAATGTGTCCATCAATCCCTAGTCAACATTAATTGAGGGAAACCATCATGATTAATATTTTTTGTCTAAAAAGTTCAAATAGAGTTTGGGTACAGTTAGACATCTTCGAGTCTTATATGAACCTATTCAAGATTCACCAAGCTAGATTTGAGTACATATTAAGGGAACCTATCTATGGATTTCCTTGTCAAAGATTATTTTTTTCTTGTGAAAGGATAATTATAATACATGAGGATATAATAAATATTTTTTTTCCTTGTCAAAGGATAATTTTTATATAACACTTTTAAGTTTGATTATTTATAAAACTAAGAACAAACTACCTTCATTTCCACTATGATCTCCAAAAATCTCAAAGTGTATAACAAAACATCAACTTAGAATTTTCGCTTTGATTAAATTTTCGATGAATTTGTAGTGATAGTAAATGCATAAATTAAGCATTTTTTTTTTTGTGTTGAGTTATACTTAACTAAATAGTTAAATTTCATGCAAAACATTTAGTTTCATCTCATTTAATTGATATACTATGTGGAGTTAGCAAATGCACACTATGTGAAATATGACTCATACTAAGTATATTTTGAATGAGTTTCACATAGTTTCTTATGTCTCAAACATTAAATTATTGAGGCTTGAATTATATTAATTTGAACTTCCATGAAATGGATTCTAAGTTGACTCTTTATTAAGTTTAAATATATGTTAATAGGGACAATTTGAATGTATTAGAAGGTATCTATCAATTGGCTATTTATTTATACAATTTATAAAATATATATGAAATAAGAATAATTTTGGGCCAATTTGAACTTAATTTTGATGTGTTATACACTAAAATTTAACTTTAAAAATTATTTTTTAGCAAGGTTCCCATCAAGGAATCAAGTTGAGCTAAAAATTAAACAATTTTCAAAATGACTATCAAACATCATATATTTATATATTTTAATTATATCGAAACTTTTCTCATATGACAGTAGGGAAAACGTTTAATGTTTTAGGTAGCGAACATGCACCTTACAAATGAATCAAATTTATTATCCAAATTCTATGATATAATTTATATCAGAATGATAAAAGGAAATGTTCGATACAGTACATGAAATTCAGGCATTACCAGTAGTCCTAAAGCTGCAGGTATTATCGGTGGTCCAACCACCGGTTAATATCGGCGGTTTTAATAAACCACCGTCAGAATTAGCGACAGTATAATAGCCCCCGACAAGGGCGTCAGTTTTGTGTTTTACCAGCGGCCTAGGTCGCATATTTTATGTGTTTTTTTCCGGCGATCCAAATCACCAAAAAACTGCTGAAAATGGCCCTAATATTGGCCAACCCAAACCTTCCTCTTCATTTCTTCACAATTCTCTTTCACTACAGACGCTCGCTCGCCCCCACTCTCCGGCCACTCATGATTGTGCCTCGGAGTGACTGCACAGAAATCCAGCCGCCGACAACCTCTCTCCGACTGATGATCTCGGCCCCACTCCGACAGTTGAGCACGCCCGCAATCTACTCATGAAAGCCGTCGATCGGCAATAATCCCAAACTGAATTTAGGTTTACTTTTTTTTTTTCGAATTTGTAATAGGTGGTTTGAATAAGTATTTTTCTATTTCGGTTGGATTAAATCAAGGATCAGCATTAAGTCCATTTTTTATTCTTTAGTCATGGATGTTCTTACTAGACATTTGCAAGAGGAAGTACCTTGGAGTTTGTTTTTTGCTCATAATATTCTTCTTGTTGATAAGACTAGAGAGGGAGTTCAAGGTAAACTTGAATTATGGAGGTCAACCTTAGAGGATGTATGTTTGTTTTTTGCTCAAGATATTCTTCTTGTTGATAAGACTAGAGAGAGAGAGTTCAAGGTAAACTTGAATTATGGAGGTCAACCTTAGAGGACGTACCTTTGTGTATGTTTTTTGCTCATGATATTCTTCTTATTGATAAGACTAGAGAGGGAGTTCAAGGTAAACTTGAATTATGGAGGTCAACCTTAGAGGATGTACCTTGGTGTTTGCTTTTTTCTCATGATATTCTTCTTGTTGATAAGACTAGAGAGCGAGTTCAAGGTAAACTTGAATTATGGAGGTCAACCTTAGAGGATGTACCTTGGTGTTTGGTTTTAGCTCATGATATTCTTCTTGTTGATAAGACTAGAGAGGGTATTCAAGGTAAACTTGAATTATAGAGGTCAACCTTAGAGGATGTACCTTTGTGTTTACTTTTTATGATCCTAGTAGAACTAAAGAAAATGTTAGCCAGAGGATTGCTGCCCTAACGAGAGAGATGGAAGAGATGAGAATGGTTCAAAATGAGATGCAGGCAGAGTTGTGATCCTATAGAAATGAAAATCAAAAGAAGAAAGAGCAAGAGCAAACACATGAATCACCAGGCAGCGAGGACACGGAAGATGATTAATGCTCATACTTGTTTGATGAAATTTTGGTTTAAATATTTGGTTTGATGAACTTATTGTGTGAAAGTGAGGACATGGACATCTTATTGTGGATTTATATATTATGTTTATTATAGACTTTGTTTGGTTTGATGAATTTTTAATTTATTTAAATATTTGGTTATGCATATTGTGGATTTTATTTGAATGTTATATATATATATATATATATATATATATATATATATATATATATATATATATATATATATATATATATATATATATATATATATATATTGATTTTGGACTATAGTTGTGGGTTGATTACAGTGGCGTGTTGCCTATATTTGTGAAATATGTTTTTAATTCTATAGAGGTTTGTGGAAAATAGAGTAAATAGAGGGGAGGTTGTCAAATTTTTTTGAAAATGTTGCAGGAAAATCATCTATTACCGACGGTTTGGCCGCCAGAAACTTTGATATCGGACTGTTTATTACACTACAGAAAAATCATCTATTATTGGATGTTTTTTGTGGCAAAAATTTGACCATTTTCTGGCGGTTTTCCGACAGAAAATCTTCCGCTGGTAAAACTCGCATAGGAAAAATTTTCCGGCGGCTTTCTCCGGAGGAAAATATTTCTGACGGGCATCCGATGAAAATAAGATGCTGGAAAATTAAAAAAAAAAATAATTAAAACTTTTCATGCTGCCCAACTAGGCCGCTCGGAACACTACCCACCCAGCCCTCTTGCCAACAACAAGGGCTGCAGCCCGGCAGCCAGCGCCCACCTGGCAGCCCGCCCAGCCGTCCTTGCCTGCTAGCCCGATCCCATGGGCTGCACCATACCTGCCCGCGCAGCCTGACCAAATGCCCGCCTACGAAGGGATTCAAAATCTGGTAGGTTGGGAAAGTTTCATACTCCCAAATATATTGCTCAACTGGTAAATACGTTTATATCGTAAAATTTTTATATTTAAACTATTTGTTGACCCAATATGAAGTTATTAGTAAAAATACTAACTAATTTAATTATAAAAATTAAAAATAATAGTTTATATAAAATAAAAATTAATAATTACTAATTAATTTTAAATGGAAATTAATTAAAATAAAGAATTAAATTAAAATTTAATTAAAAAAATTACTAATTTAATTATGAATTAAAATACTATTAAAATTACTAATTACTAAATAAATTAAAATAAATTAAATTTAAATAATAATTTTAAATTTAAATATTTTTACTTAAATTAAAAAAATTAAGTAGTAATTATTAAATTAAAATAAATTATTTTTAATTAATTTTATTAAATCATTTAAATAATTAAAATTTTAATCATTTTTATTAAATTATTCAAAATCCACTGAAAAATTAGAAAAATCGCAAGAAAATTTTGACCAAATGAAACCACCGAAAAATTCTATCAAAAACGTTGTCTCATTGCCTTCCATCGGAAAACCGCCAGAAAGTAGCTGGAAAATTAATCGCCGGAAAATTCCATCAGTAATGAGTGATTTTCATGTAGTGTTATAGCTGCCTTAATATAGCCACCGGTAAATACCGGCGGTCAACTAGCAGTTAGGCCACCGGTTAAACTTGCATTTTTGATAGCCGAGAAGCAGCCGGTGATTAACCGGCGGTCAGTGGCACTATGACCGCCGAAAGTTACCTGCTATTTATGCGCCCAGAAAGCCGCCGATAAAGATAACCGATGGAAACTGACCACCGAAAATCGTTTCCTACGCGGTTTATACCGGCAATTTACTAACCGCCGAAAAAACCACCAGTATTTTTTGAAACCGCCAGAAATATAATAGGAACTGCCGAAAAAAATCCCCGGTAATTCTGATTTTCTTGAAGTGATAAATACCTAAAATTAAGATAAGATAAAATTAATTTATAGTTTTTTATTTTTTCAAATGTCTTCTAAATTTAAATATTTAACTTATAATTTGAATATTTTAGTTTATCATTTTTGATATAAAATACATTAAAATATTGTAGTTTTTTTTTTTTCCTATGAAATTGTCAATGTGGATATGGTCAAGGGTCCAGCTACATGAAGCCATTTTTATCTAATCCACCAATAAATATATTTCCTACATCTTATGTGTATCTTTGTTAATTACCCTAAATTTTAATAATAGAATTTGGTGTGAAACCCTTGTGCTACTGCTAATATATATTATAAAAAAATTAGTATGTTGTGTATTAGGTTTTTTGATAAATATTAGTAATGTTATGGACCTTTCTGCAAATTATCTTCATGTTTTATGTGCATAATACATGAAAATTCTTATGTGCTTTTTATGAAAAACAAAGTATTCTTCTCGAGAAAAATTAAAAAAAAAATAAGTGACTTCATAGCAATGGTTAACAAATGATAAACAATTTTTTAGTATTAAAAATAAATCTTAATGGAAATAATTAAATTGTAGCAATAACTAGATGTTCAATTTATCAGGGAAAATTTAACTTTCTATGCCCCATAATGCTTAAAAATTAGACAAAAAAAAAGTCATTCATTTCATTTCTTAGATAAATATGCTTGAAAGTTTTGTTCGGGCCAAAATATTTGAGCTCTAGACCACGAACAACTTTACAAGGGCTACCCCAACCAAACTAACTCAAATAACATTCGAACAAGATTGGAACGAATTTCGATCTAGATTGAAGCCACATTGGATTAAAACTTTTGTTTTAAAATGTTCGAATAAGACATTGCTAGAAAAATTTATAAATAGTTAAATTATAGTTTAAAATAAGATACCCAAATATGTTTAATATTCGATACAGCACAACAAATTTAAAGATCAATCACAATAGATTTTATACAATAAATTCTATCTAATATGGGTCGAATAATGATTGAATGACATTCAAAGAGGTTCCAAAAAGATTGATATAAAAAAGATAGATCACAACACACATTCGTAATGAATTCAGATATAATAGAGTTAACTAATATTCATAAGACATGAAACTAAAAAGTATTATATCATTACACAATCATTCAATTACATCAGCTTAAAAATTACAGTCAACCCAAACCAAAAAAAAAAAAACTAATACAAAAAATGATTAGTTCTTAGCCTTACAAGCAACTTAATTAACCCTTTAAATTAGCATCTATTATACTCATGAATGCCTTCTACTTTTCATTGGACAATCACTACTCGGCTTCCATAATTAGGTTAACATGAAAATTATCTTTATTTCATCTAGAGTCTCCTAGGTATCTTTGTTATACACTAGATTTATATTTTTGATGCATGCAACTAACTATACTTCTCGAGCATGGAACTTTAAAAATTAAGATACACATCAGATACATGATGCTTTAAATGTACGTTCACACCAGAGATCAATAACATCAAACTTTCTATATGTATATATCTTCTCATGCAAATAAATATTACCATTATATATATTATCGAGAATGTGTAGTACAAATTAACTAATTGGGTAGACGATAATACTTTGAGCCTTATTTAAGAGTTTCCTCAATGCTTATTTGATTTCTTTTTCACTAAAATAAATTTTGTGTTCGATGCAATGTTGTGTTTATCATAGAATTATTTTTACTACTTCATGTGCCTTAAGAACTATAACAATTTATTCACTAAAAGGAGCATGCATTCTTAGTGATCATACTCATGAAGTTCTCAAAGTACAGACATATCACTCAACACAAACTTTATTCTCTATATAAGATGCTATAAATAGGTTCTTAACATGTATTTTATCGAAGTACCAAAAGAGCGCAACTCTTCTATAATAAGCCTTTGAAGGCATGCCATACTTTTCATGACAATAAGTATCGGTTTGAAATTCATCGTGATATTCATTACGACATAATTAATGTCTAAAAGCTACATTTTATAACTCTAAAAATAGTTTATATATCACTGATAATGCTATTATGTCTATAAAAAATAATTAGCAACTTTGTATTTTGTTTATTGACTCCATCAATCTGGTTATGAAATACATTCATGAATCATTATTTTTTGGGTTGACAATTATAAATATCATAGGATAAATCTAAGTATTTGTATATTGCATCACAACCATAAATAAAGTATATTCACAATGTTTATTTAAGAATATTCCATCCACACTTAATATTAAGCAATACGCATTTTCAAATTGTTGAATATATACTCCTAAAAAGAAGCATACATATTTAAACTTGAAATCAACCTCCATGGCCTTGGTCATGCTCTCCTAGCGCGTTCCTCGTGCCTGTACCCCATGCTTGTGAGTTGTGGCCTCATGTCCGCGCCTACACCTGTGATATTATTCACACCCGCATGACTGCACCCTCACTCGTACTTGCACATGAGCTCGAGTCAGTTGCACTTGCATTTGCCCACACATACTCCCTTTTCTCATGAGCCTTGCCCCTTCACTGGCTCGCCCTTGCCCTTATGGCCCCTGCGCTCGCCCGCTGGGGCCTCGTGGCCTAATGGTTAGCGAGTCGGGTCAACTAAATCAAGGTTAGACCTAGATTTGGTTTGTCTGACATGTTTTGCAATTCGAGTCGACTTCGGGTCAACTTAATTAGACCCGGGTCAATTTCGAGTTCGACCTGAACCTGGCCCGAATACGCATTTTGGCACCCCTACTTGTTCGAGAAAAAAATTTATCTTAAGATTATTTTTCTTTTGTAGAATAACCATATAAGATGACATCTTCTAAAAGGATTCTTCAGGAGAACCTCTCTTATAGGTGATAGCTTGCTTACGATACTATCAAGCCTTCTTATAGGAAAATTATTATCATAGTCTCTCTTCACATCTGATATAATTATATTTGACTACAAGTTAGGATAGGAGGCTACGAGCTTATCTTTGATCATATGACCGTTGGGCAAAGAAAGACCTTATTGTTGATCATTATATCTTATATCCAATGTAAAAGTACATTATCACGTAAAGTTTGTTATCTTATATTATTATTATTATTATTATTATTATTAATTTAACTCATAAGCCGCCCAAGCATTTATCTATAGAGCAATAAATATATCGTATGTTTGTTTATTATTTGATTTCTTCATCTTAAATTAAAAGTTTTACATGGCACATATATTAAGCATCAGCTTAAAGACATCCTTATTCTCAAGTAGCTCTCAATAATAATGAGCTATAAAAGTAAAGAAACTCGGATAAAGATACGACTATAAAAGTAATGAAGATAAAGCCGCTTTCATTCATTAGTTAAGATTTCGTTTTCATTTGGGATGATTTTCTTTATGCTTCTTAAAGCGGCTCTCTAGTACAAAAATTTTAATTTTTGTACTAAAAAGCCATTTTACGAAGTAGTAAGAACTAAGAAAGCCGTCTCAAACGAAGGCTTGGTTTGGGACGGCTTTTTTGTTGCTTCTTAAAGCAGCTTTTTAATACAAAAATTAAAATTTTTATACTAGAAAGCTGATTTAAGAAGCAATAAGAAAGTCATCCCAAACGAAGCCGAAGGCTTTGTCTGTGATAGTTTTTTTTACTAATTTAAAAAGCAGTATTTTGGCACAAAAATATTTTAAATTATACTAAAAAGTTGTTTTAAAAAATAGAAAGAAAGTTGACAAAAAATAAATTATGCTAAAATTATTGGCCGGCCTTTTGAAAGGGCTTTAACAATGATGTATAAATAATAAATTTAAAAGTAAATCCATCAAATTTAAAAGTAAATCCATCGCTTAATTTTGAGTAAAGCCACCGACAAAGCAAAAAAAGTACTATTTAAAGTTAAGTAGTTTATAGTGGCGATGGGAATCATATGCGAAGGCTGAGGTGCTTCCACATTTGATTCCCATTCTTAAAATACACTTTGAATGTAAAATAAACCCCACTACTTACTTTTATTTCTCAAAAAGAATCCCAAGACCGATGGGTTTGGTTGCCTATATCACTATATGCTCTTTTAGGAATAAGGAGGGTCAATTTGAGTGTATGGGTCGAGTTCCGATCTGATTTCAAGTTAAATGTAAAAGTTTAATTCAAATATTTTCTAACCCGTTTATCATATAAGTCAAAATATTTGATCAGAACATGAGTCGACTCGTACCTATTTATTATTGATTGTGCATTTGTATTATTAACACGACCAGTTTAACCTAAATATGGTATGTTTAGCCCAAATATGACACATTTAACTTGAACTTAAATGGTAATTAGGTCTATTTTAAATATTCTGATCAATCAAAACCCAACTCAAAAATTAATCGAGCAAAGTTTTTTTACCCATATCTGATCCAAAAATTAAGCGGATCAATCTTAAATTTTGAATCTAAATTTTTTGAAGTCAAATTCAAATCAAGTTGTTGGGTTAGGATATTGCCCCAACTAAGGATTCGTTTGGGATGACTTTCTTATTGATTTCTAAAACAGCTTTATAGTATAAAAATTTCTAGTTCAAGAAAATTGGGTACTAAAAGACTACTTTAAAAAAAAAATAAAAAAAGCCGTCCTAAACGAAGCGTAAGAATTTAATTTGTATGATAGCAGAATGTTTGCTCATGCTTACGAGTCTTCTCATTGTCCAACACCCGAGTTTAAGAATAACTATTAGGTCAAGTGACTTGACGTAGCTCTACGTTCGGACGCCAATAATATGTCACCACGTGTTTCACTCTTTACCGCGTGGCCTGATGACCCGAACCGGACCGGAACCCAGGATTGCTATGTTCGTGTATTACTCGGTATTTCTCGTTATTGCTAAGTAATACCTAGCAATACCGAGCAATGCCGCTCTGTGAAGACCAATACTGAGCAATACCGAGTTTTTAGCAAAACTCGATATTGCTCTGTATTGCTCGGTATTGGTCTTTACATAATGGTATTTCTCGTTATTGCCGAGCAAAATTGACCAATACCTAGCAATACCGAGTAAAACCAAGCAATACCGAGTTTTTAGCAAAACTCGGTATTGCTCGGTATTAGTTTTCACAGAATGGTATTTCTCGTTATTGCCAAGCAAAATCGATCAATACCTAGCAATACAGAGCAATACCTAGCAATACGCAAACATAGCAATCCCGGGGCCGTTCCGGGTCGGGTTGACGGGCCGCGCAGTAAAAAGTAAAAACACGTGGCGCTATTTTACTGGCGTCCGAACGTAGAGTTACATCAGGTCACCGGACCAAATAAAAGTTCCGAGTTTAAAGATTCCTAATTGTTGAAATTTTAGTCTTTAATCCAGATTTGATTAAAATTTTAGTTCAACGGTAAGACTTAATTTTGATTATCTCATCCCTCTTCTACTTAGTTTGATTTTTCCTTTAATTAGTTTTTCTTTGTTGACTATTTTTCGAAAAAGATTGTAATTTTATTTTATGTTGAGTTTTAAACTAGGAATATGCCAAAATTCTATGTATATTTTATTATATATATTTATCTGAATATAAATTTTGTGTATATTTTATTATATACATATTTTAAAGTAAGTATTTACAAAGCTAAATTATTTTTTAAATGTCATCTAAGGTTTTATTATTCATTAAATAAATTAAGTTTTAAAAAAATAAGCCTAACCACTTTATAGTGGTCTTTAAACTTTTATGGCTATATATGGCAAAGTTAATAGGTAAACGCAAAGCTTTGTGCTCACTCTGTAAATATACAAAGATTCTCTTTCAAGAAAAAAATATTTATTTGTGGCCTCTGCTGATGCAGCGGCACAGCAATAGAAGAAGAAGATACCGAAGGGAAATGCAATGGAATAGTGGAGTTCCTTGTCGATAACTTGTATTACTTTTGTAAATTTATAAGATAAAAAGCTCTACTATCCTTCTACCATACTATAAAGAAAATACTAAGCTAAAGAGACCGAAAACTGAAAATAGAGGGACAGCTGGAAAGTAACTAATAGTCCTATTCAAAACATAAAGGGAAATTCCCAAGGAATAACGAGTAGTGGTAGTCCTCTTAGCTCCAAAGTTCCGCCAGCCTAGCATAGCATATCCGATGCCTCCATCAATCCTCCCCCGGCTCCGAAAAGCATGACTCCGACGAAGCGGTAGTAGGCTGGGCATCATCAGGTGGATGATAACTGTATAAGTCAGCAAAATTAAAAGTGGATGAGGTGTGAATATCTGCAGGTAAATCGATCACATAGGCGTTGTCGTTGATCTTGTTAAGTATGGGAAAAGGACCAATTTTCCTGGGGCAAAGTTTGGAATACTTCCCTTGAGGATAGCGCTCTCGGCACATCCGAAGCATCACAAGATCCCCCACGTTGAAAGACTTAAACCGGCGATGACTATCAGCGCTTTGCTTATACTTGTTGTTGGCCTTTTGAAGGTTGTCCTTGACAGTCCGGAGAGTATCTTGAACTTCAGTGATTGTTTTGCCAGCTAAAGTTTTGCAACCCTTGGGTAGTATGGCGAGGTCTACCAATTGGTTGAGAATTTTAGTGTATACTATCTGAAATGGGCATAGTCCGATAGACCGATTGAAGGAAGCATTATAAGCGAACTCTGCATGACAAAGCATTTCTTCCCATTTCTTGTCATTTTCTTACACCAAACATCTCAGCATGTTAACTAATGTGCGATTGACCACTTCCGTCTGGCCATCGGTCTGTGGATGATACACCGAGCTAAGCTTAATTTTGGTATTAAGCTTCTTCCACAACTCACGACAGAAATGGCTCACGAATTTCACGTCTCTGTCGGAAGTAAGACTATGCGGCACCCCATGTAGATGAACTATTTCTTTAAAGAAAAGTTGTGCTATATTGACCGCATCGAAGGTTTTCTTGCAGGGGACGAAGTGTGCCATCTTCGAGAAGCGGTCGACCACCACCACGATCAAGTCGGATCCTCTCTTGGTCCGGGGTAAACCCAACACAAAATCAAGTGATAAATCTTCCCATATAGAATCGAGAATGGGTAGAGGAAGAAAGAGACCCGTATTTTGGGCGGTACCCTTAAATCGTTGACAAATGAAACATTTTTCAACAAATCGTGTGACATCGCGCCGTAAGTGTGGCCAAAAGAAACACGATTGTAGCAGCTCTATAGTCTTATCCCTTCCCAAGTGGGCGGCCAATCCTCCGCAATGTAATTCTAGGATTAATTGCGCTCGCCAAGAGGACTCCAGAATACAAAGGCTATTTCCTTTGAATAAAAAACCCTGCTGTAAGGTATAATCAAGTTTTGGGTGACCGGCTTTGCACACCTCCCAGATATTGGAAAAATCATTATCTGAGGCATAGAGCTCTTGCAATGTTTGTAATCCAGTAATCTCCATTTGTAGGTGGACCAATAAGGCGGGACATCTACTCAAAGCATCGACGACTCTATTGCTTCGCCCCGCCTTATGTTTGATCACAAAACTGAATCGCTGAAAAAAGACTATCCAATGGGCGTGCATCCTGTTCACATTCTTCTGACTATTAATATATTGCAGGGCGTGATTGTCGCTACACAAAATGAACTCTCTGTGCAACAGATAATGCTCCCACTGCTTAAGCGCATGTGCGACTACATATAATTCCTGCTCATATGCCGACAAATTCTGACGTGTCGCACTTAATTTTTCACTGAAGTATTCCACCGGTTTTCCATCTTGAGATAAAACATCTCCCACTCCTTTGGCGGAGGCATCTGTGTCAACTTGAAAGGGTTTGTCGAAATTGGGAAAGGCTGAAACCGGCGCCGAACTTAAAGCTGTCTTTATCAACTCAAAACTATGTTGTTGCTCCCTCCCCCATGAAAATTTAGAGGATTTTAGACAATTGGTGAGGGGTGCCGTGATCTCCCCAAATGCTTTGATGAAGCGTCTATAGTAATTGGCCAAGCCATGGAAACTCCTCACTTCCGTGATGGATTTGGGTGTCGGCCAGTCTTGAATAGCCACAATCTTCTGAGGTGAGGTCTGGATCATGTCGGCGGACAATATGAAACTCAAGAATTAAATCTTAGCTGCGGCAAACTCACACTTATCAAAGTTGATAAGCAGTTGGTTGTTGTGGAGTGTTCCAAATATGGACTACAGCTGGTCTACATGTTATATAAAAGATGAGCTGAAAACAAGTATATCATCAAAATATACAACACAACACTTATCTAAATAAGGTTTGAGGACGTCATGCATTAGCCGCATGAATGTGGATGGGGCGTTGCAAAGCCCGAACAGCATAACTCACCATTCGAATAAGCCCTCGACCGTCTTGAAAGCGGTCTTCCATTCATCTCCGGGACGAATGCGGATCTGATGAAATCCACTCCGTAGATCTAACTTGGAGAAAACCGTGGCTCCAGCGAGCTTATCCAGAAGAACATTGATCTGTGGTATAGGGAATCTGTATTTGACGGTGATGCGGTTTATTGTGCGACTATCAATGCACAATCGCCATTGCCCATTTTTCTTTTAAACGATGAGGGCCGGCACGGCGCAAAGACTAAGACTTGGCTGGATGAATTATTTTTATAACAGCTCTTGGACAATCTGGCTCAAGATCGTATGCTCCTTAGGACTCATCCTATAGTGGCGAAGGTTCGGTAACACCGCGCCGGTAACAAATTCGATCTGATGTTGAAGTGTCCGGAGGGGAGGTAAAGAAGGCTGCAATTCGGCAGCAGTCACCTCACTGAATTCTTGAAGTAAAGATTGAATGGTTGGGTGGATAACATTGTTCCCTTCCAATGTAGGGTCCTCCACCACAAGGGCCAGCAAGGCATGAGAGTCTTCCTGGTCCCTCAAAAGAGCTTGACCCGACATGATTCTTGCTGTATGAGGCTGTGAGTAGCTGACTGCGAGGGGGCTGCAATACTTGCGGGTAGGAATTTAAGCCTTTTCCCCTTCCACTCAAGGGTGTATGTGTTGGATGGCCCGTCATGAATCGCCCCATTGTTATATTGCCAAGGCCTTCCCAAAATTATATGACAGACGTCCATGTCTAGGACATCGCAAGTGACTTGACATAGATAACTTTTGCCCATCAAAAATGTCACCTTGCACAGGTCAATTACGACAAACTCTGAATCCTTCTTAATCCAACCAATTTTATACGGATTTGGATTTTTTAAAACTTTGAGCTGTAGAGCTTGTATCGCCCCCCCCGGGAAATAATATTCTCTGTACACCCGCTATCGATCACGACATCACACACCTTTCCACTGATTGTGAACTTGGAATGAAAAAGGTTATGCCAGTGATTATTAATGGGTTTCCTTGGGGCAATGAGCAGCTTCTCAACCACGCAGAGCACGGGTTCCCCGGTATTCGCTTCAATCTCTTCACAGACCTCGTCACCCTCCAATTCATTTTCTTCCAGCTCGCCTTCCTCATCTCCTTCGACAAACTGAGCTTGATGTCGAGAGGGTCATTCATTAGATTTATGACCCGATTGTAAACATCGAAAGCATTTAATGTTTGACGGTTTGGCATACGGGTTCTCTTGGCCTCCTTTCGTCCGCGACCTGAAAGGTAATTTGTCTTCCCCTGGAAACTTCACTTTCATAGACCTCACTAGGTTTGAACTAGACGAAAGCTCCTTTGTTTGGATTCCCCCAATCTTGTAATTTCCTGAATTGACTTCCGTAAATGTCCTCTGTGCGGCTAGTGGCTTATACACTTTATGCAATTGGACTTCAACATTAAGAGCGAAATTCACTTCCTGGGGAAGAGTCCACACTGAATTGAGCTCCAGCTTACCCCGAATTCCTTCTTTCAAGCCGCCGATGTATCGTGCCACCAATTGGTTTTCAAATTCCAAGAGGTTATTGCGGGCACTGAGCCTATAGAACTCCTCTGTATAGTCACTGACCGAGTAGTTACTCTGCTGACAGTGTTGGTATTGAATGTACAGGAGCTGCTCGTAATCCGTGGGTAAAAAATGTTGCCTCATTAATTGCTTCATGCGACTCCAACTTCGCACCGCTCCTCTTCCTTCCTCCTGACTACTTTGGAGAACTTGCATCCACCATGCGCTAGCTCCTCCTTTTAGGCGGCATGCCACGTACTTGACTTGTTTGGCCGGCGGTATCTCCAAGTACTCGAAGAAATTTTCGACCGCTGCCTCTCAATCGAAGTAGCCTTCTATATGCAACCTTCCTTCAAAAAAAGGAATGTCAAGTTTAATGTGCATACCTTCATGTTCTATTCTCATTGGGCATGGCCTTCTAAATCTCTCCGCTCTGGGTATCAGATGTTCCTCCTCCGCATCCAACGGATCTTCCTCTGAAATGGCTTCAAACTCTGAATCTATAACTTCCGGGCAAGGAGGAGGGTCCTGTCTTGGAGCGGGTTCTTCCCGTAAGACTCTTCTGGGTACCGGTATGGTTGCCGGCACTGTCGGGTGAACTACTAAATTGGTATCCACCCAGACTTGTTGCATTTCATCGCGCATTTCATCCGCGAATCGTGCAAAGTTATTGATAAGCTCCTCCAATTGTTTGGATGTTTTCTTTTGCATTTCCCACGCCTCCAAGCTCCAATCGCCGTCGGTCCTGGGTCGGCTGCTCTCCGCCATTGATGCCGGCACTAGCTCTAATATCATTGATGATGCAGCGGCACAGCAATAGAAGAAGAAGATACTGAAGGGAAATGCAATGGAACAGTGGAGTTGCTTGCCAATAACTTGTATTACTTTTGTAAATTGATAAGATAAAAAGCTCTACTACCCTTCTACCAGACTATAAAAAAAATACTAAGCTAAAGAAAATGAAAACTGAAAATAGAGGGACAGCTGGAAAGTAACTAGTAGTCCTATCCATAACAGAAAGGGAAATTCCCAGGGAATAACGAGTAGTGGTAGTCCTCTTAGCTCCAAAGTTCCACCAGCCTAGCATAGCATATTCGATGCCTCCATCATCTGCAACTTAGTTATTGGTCCTTTGTTAGTTTATTTTGTAAAGAAATTATTAATGATTTAACCCACTCAATAGGAGAATTCAAAATAGCACTTTCTAATTGATGAATGTTTTAATGCTTTATTGTCTTCGCTTATTATTATTATTATTATTATTTTCTTAATTACCTCTAAATCAATAACTTTTATCATGTTGATGTGTTCTACAAAAAAACTATAAAAAAGTTTTGAGAGCCCAATAGAAGAAGAAGATACTGAAGGGAAATGCAATGGAACAGTGGAGTTGCTTGCCAATAACTTGTATTACTTTTGTAAATTGATAAGATAAAAAGCTCTACTACCCTTCTACCAGACTATAAAAAAAATACTAAGCTAAAGAAAATGAAAACTGAAAATAGAGGGACAGCTGGAAAGTAACTAGTAGTCCTATCCATAACAGAAAGGGAAATTCCCAGGGAATAACGAGTAGTGGTAGTCCTCTTAGCTCCAAAGTTCCACCAGCCTAGCATAGCATATTCGATGCCTCCATCATCTGCAACTTAGTTATTGGTCCTTTGTTAGTTTATTTTGTAAAGAAATTATTAATGATTTAACCCACTCAATAGGAGAATTCAAAATAGCACTTTCTAATTGATGAATGTTTTAATGCTTTATTGTCTTCGCTTATTATTATTATTATTATTATTTTCTTAATTACCTCTAAATCAATAACTTTTATCATGTTGATGTGTTCTACAAAAAAACTATAAAAAAGTTTTGAGAGCCCAATAGAAGAAGAAGATACTGAAGGGAAATGCAATGGAACAGTGGAGTTGCTTGCCAATAACTTGTATTACTTTTGTAAATTGATAAGATAAAAAGCTCTACTACCCTTCTACCAGACTATAAAAAAAATACTAAGCTAAAGAAAATGAAAACTGAAAATAGAGGGACAGCTGGAAAGTAACTAGTAGTCCTATCCATAACAGAAAGGGAAATTCCCAGGGAATAACGAGTAGTGGTAGTCCTCTTAGCTCCAAAGTTCCACCAGCCTAGCATAGCATATTCGATGCCTCCATCATCTGCAACTTAGTTATTGGTCCTTTGTTAGTTTATTTTGTAAAGAAATTATTAATGATTTAACCCACTCAATAGGAGAATTCAAAATAGCACTTTCTAATTGATGAATGTTTTAATGCTTTATTGTCTTCGCTTATTATTATTATTATTATTATTTTCTTAATTACCTCTAAATCAATAACTTTTATCATGTTGATGTGTTCTACAAAAAAACTATAAAAAAGTTTTGAGAGCCCAATTCAACCACCCACCTCTTTTTGGGCATTAGTAAAACTTACAATCAGTATCAAATTATTGGCTCCTAAGTTAGCATTGTATCCAAGAGAGATCCTATGTGATATTGCACCTTTTATCATGCATATTAAAAAAATTATAATTATGTATTTATAATCATGTGCTATGCTTATTTAGAATTTGATTATCAAGGATTATAACATGAAAACAGTTGAAATATATAGGGTATTAACACCAAAACCAATCAAGAAATGAAGCATCATAGATGAGATCTAGGTTTCCTAAATAGTATTAGTGTAAATTGTTATTAGTTGGCACTTAAATATTATAAATACATGAATACGTATAGTTTAAGAATAAGAAATGATATTTGGGTCTTGCTTGTGATAAACAAACTAATGAGATACATTAATCATAATTAATACTTTGATATGGAACTACGAGCCTTTTAAGATGAAGAGTAAAGTAATTACCACAAAAATGCTTGGTTGATTCAAAAAAAATTATGAATGAACTACATGCTCTAGGTAGAGAGCATATTTATATAGAATAAGTGAACAAAATTTTACAAACACTTCCTTAGGAGTTGGATAAAAATGTTATAGCCATATTAAAAGAAAGAGATTTAAGCGCTTATTCAATTGATCAATTACTTGGATCATCGCTTGCATTGGAAGAGCCTCATGGAAAATGATGAAGATAATACCAAGAAAAAGGGAAAGAAGGTGGCATTCAAGTGCCTGTGAATCTCTGAAAGGACACCACCTAGCTATAGAGTGCAGAGGGGTATACGATAGCACTACCTCAAGGGATAGAGACGATCACAGGCCTCTGTATTCCTCGCTAATAGGACGATGGAAGGGCATATTAGATCATACATACGACTAACCATTGAGGATAGCGGTTTCCCCGATGGGTAGTAATATATACGACCTGAATATAACAACGGGTTCCCCCCACCCGATACATCAGCTCGAGTGGGGTTTATTTGTTGTGGAATTCTATTTCCCACTAGCGCAAGCCCCTGTGGTTAATTACATCTCGAGCCTAAGGCCCAAGAAAACTCTCAATTAAGGATCCAATATTATTCTTCCCAAATAAGTGGATTGACACACAAAGGGAAGACTATAAAATTCCTACTCAAAAGGAAAGAAATGGCTCAACTTGGCCTAATCAACATGCACGGTCATCTCAGCATCCGGAAGGACTAAGGTAGTAAGGAGAAAAAGAAAATCAATCCCTCAAAGCATACAGAGAGGAAGGATAGAAGTGGCGTCATCCATGTGATGCGGATAAGCAAGATTTATAGTCCCTAAAGAAAAGGGCACTTACCCATTATTCAGGTATACTACGAGATACCTAGTGTAGTAGCCTCAAATCCTATATATAAGGTGTGCTTAGTGTTTATCCAACACTAACACCCGTGTCCTAACTAATGCAATCTGAGCTTATATCCTGACTGAAAATGAAAGCCAGCTAACCACCTAAGTGCTTCAAATCTATGTTATCCGGTCTTTATGAAAGATGTGTAGGTAGTTTAGTATTTTGGAAGGCCAACATCTAGAGAGTTTCCTAATTGACCCTGAACTTATGTAAGGTGAATGTTCATAGAGCTAATGCAATTAAATTTTAATTTAATGAGTTTCTAATGCAATGCATACTGATTGAAAAGAATAAAATCATGTATGCATAAGATTTTAGAAAATAGTTTTTAGAAAAAACTAGGCCTCCCCAGGTCCGACACTTCATCCTCATAGGCCAGATTATCCGGTCTCTACCCGCAGGCGAGAAGGTGTCTTATTTAGACATAGAAAGAGAGATGCAATAATATGCATGCGACCCCGAACGATTCCACCGGCTTCCTAGGTCGTTAGGTTTCTATGCTATTTAATTCTTAAAATTTTAGAATTCAGTTACGAGTAGAAAAATAATTTTATCCTAAAGAGCCTAGTGAAAATTAGGCTACACACATGTAAGAAAAAAACCTAGAAAAAGTAGGTAAGTTTTACTATGCAAATAATAGTAAACATATCAATAAAAATAAACCACAAAAAATAAAGTCCAAAGTCTGTGACAAGTGTCACATAAGTATAATTTAGGATATACAAAAAAGTAATGGTGGTAAGACCCCGCCGACAACTTCCTGGATTTTAATCCTACTAAATGACGCAAGTATTAAAATTCGGGCATTTATCTTCAAGTCTCCATCTTCGAGTGAATCATCCTTCTCTGGACCATCTCCCATTGGATCGTCTCCTTCGGGTTCCATCTGGTTCGTCTTCCAGAATGGTATCCAAATAACTAAGAAATTCCCTGAGAGGGGGTCTTTCTTATTCTCTTTGGGTACCGAGTATTTGAAATACCATACTTTTAAAGACATTCACAACTTAATATAATTACAAATTATATAATATTATGAAAGAAAAGAAAATTTATACCCAGACTCCTACATGGTTATCCTAATAAAAATCACAAGCAGTTATAACATCCTAAGCAGTTTATATATATATATATATATATATATATATATATATATATACACTTGGTCATGCTCTTTTAATTTAAGGAGGGGGCTAAGCAATTTTTGGAATAACTGTAGAAAATAGTATTAGTATTAAATCTTTAATGATGATTGCCCCCCTTATTTTAGCACTATATGAGCATGTCCACCTGCATATGACTAGATTAGTTTAAAAGCGACCCTAATCCATTGGTGATCTATCAAACAAATCATATCATAGAGAGAAAGTATGATAATAAAATAAACATCTCAATAATAATAATACAGTAAAGCAAAACAAGTCAATCAGCATATGTGTCCCACATAATCACATCTCGTCACAAAAATATAAAGCAGAAAAAGTAAATATTGGCCCTAATTCTAGAGTTAGAAGTGGTGCCTTAGTAAACCTATGTGTGTGTAATAGGCTTGTGTGGCTTTGGATAGGTACTATGTGGTGTAGTTAGTTCAAGTTGCCTAAAATTCAGATTTGTTGAAGGTCAAAAAAGAAAACTTTATTTAAAGTTCAAATATTAATGGATTAGGATTCATTTTTATTAATTTAATTTTTTGATACATTTTTAATGACTAGGGTAATAATCTTTAAAGTTTAAATTGTATAAGCCAGTTTTGAAAAGTCTCGGGTCTTCTTATAGGTTAGGCTAAGGGGTCCAAAAAGTCACTATAGGAAATGAGGTAGGTTTGGGGGTGTTATCATTTTAGTTAAATAATAGGTCATAAGAGGAGTAGTTAGGCTTTAAGTTTGATAGATTTATAGTTTTTTATGCAAAGATATGATTTTTAGAAAATTGTGGCAATTAATGAATAATTAAAATTATTTAATAAAGGGTGATTTCTGGGTGTTGCTCTAAATCAACTCCAAACTGCTTGGAATCACCCCTAAAGTTTTGGAATGACCTAAAAACGTGCTTCCAAGTATTTGGGGAAAATTTTGAATTTTTAATCATTTTAAATTATTTAATAAGTGCAAAAAGGTAATTTTTAATTAAGGTTAAATTAGGGACCAGATCAAAGTCTAATTGAAGGGCGCTAATTATATAAGACTAAGAGATGAATTATATAGATTTTGAGGTCTTATAGGTAATTTTATGAGTTGAAATGTATTTATTATAATTTTCAAAAATTATTTGGACCTAATTAATAGGTAAATTAGGGTTTGTTAATTAATTGGTCTAAAGGCTCCCAAAAATTTCTATAAAATTCTGATAGATTTAGGATGTCACTAAGTTGAAAGGTTGAAAGTTTCATGTTAATCAGGGGTCTACCCTAGCTCCTAAAATTTTTCTAAGTTTGCTAGATGGGTCATTAATTATTGTCCTTAGGGTGTCGCTATGTTAAATAGGTTTACAATCAAAGTTTTGGACTAAACCTTAGGAAACATGAAGGGAATGCTTGAAAAATAGTAAACACGACATGTCCTTAGATCTATGAGGGCCTAAGCTAAGTGCTCGTGCATTCTACACATGCAAAAGATGATAAAAGAAAAGGAAGCGCACTTATCGGTGAGATTAGTGAATGATTGGATCTCAATCACCCACTAATCCACTTCTCCCACAAATGTTATTCATAAACAACTTATGTTTAAAATTCTACAAAGTGGATCTCCCAAAAAAAGTATAATTTAACTATATAGGTAATTTCAATGTAGTTTAAAACATACGTAGCAAGTATATCGAGTTTGGAAAATAGTGTATTTGAAAATAGTTCAAAGTATAAGAATACATAACTATATGAGAGATCCACTAGCCACCCAAGAGAGGATCCAAAAAGGGTTTGAAAATAATTTTTAATTTCAAAATATTTAACACAATAATTATTCAAATAATATTTAAATAACTAACTAATTAAATAATATATAAAATAAGATAGAAAAAAGTTTTGATATTGAAAAGTGATTTTTAATGAAATTACATATTTTTTTGAAAAGAACGAGATGTTATACATTAAAATCCAATTTAAAATGAAAAAGATATGAATTTTTTAAGTTTAATGTATTAAAAGAAAATTTTAAAATAATTCAACATAATAATTACTTAAAATATTCAATAAATCAAAGTAAATAAATTATTTAAAGTTTCTATATTTAAAATGACTTTTCTAAAATATAAATAATTTAATTTTAATTTAAATATTTAGATATTTATAATTAATAAAAGAAAATGAATATGTTTAAAATAATGGCATATTCTAATTATTAATTTTAATTTTAATTTTAATTAAATAATAAAAATAAATAAATTTTTTGAAAATAAATAATCATTTTTTTATAAATATAATAATTATTTAATAATAATAATAATAAAGATTAAAATATTTAAAAGAAAATAATAAATAGTTGTAATAATAATAAGGGAAAAAAATAATAATAAAAACTTTAAAATAACATTGATAGTAATGATTTTAAAATAGTAATAACAATAATTTTTAAATAATAAGAATGATGATTACAATTTTAAGATATAATAATAATTATTTAAAATAATAATAAAAACTTTAATATACGGATGATTTTAAAATAATAATAATATTAATAAAATTAATAAATAAATAAAGATAATCAAAATAATAATAATAATATTTTAATATAATAGTAATAAAATAAAATAAAATAAAATAAACAATAATAATAATTTAATGTAATAATAATAAAATTAAATTAAAATAATAATAATAATAATAATAATAATACTGATAATAAACAACTAATATTATTTTTAAATTGAAGGTATTATGTTTTTGAGAAATTTGATATATAATACATATATTTTTTATTTTTAAAATAGTTTTAAATCAATTTTTTAATGAGAACTGATTTAAAAACTACTTAAAAAAGCATTTAAAAATAAATATAATATTAACACACGACGGCGGCGGCTCGGGATGATGCGTGGCGAGCCGGGACTTGATCCGCGATCTACGGCCAATTATTGCTATTGCGCCGCCGGCAATGATTGCCACAATCATGCGGCAATCAAGGAACTGCGAACGCGATTTCATTAGCCACGTCAGCATGGTCCTGTGTCCGTTGGATCCTCCGCGGTTTGAAATGAATCGTGGTGATCACACCGAACAAGGATCTTGACTGCGGGATCGAATCCATGATCAAACAGATGACATGGGACGACAGGATCGAAAATGTTGATCTACATCTCCGTTCGTCCGAAAAGCACACGCTTCGTACACCAAGCCCTAAAATGATAGTTCGCTTCGTTCTCTCGATCTATGTGACAGATCTTTATGAAATTTTAAACTTAGGTAGTGCTAATGAAGATCATCTATGGGAAACAAAAATTGCATTTAAATAAGCTATATATAAAACATTATTTAATCCTAAGTGTCCTAGGCTAGGGTTTGCAATTTTACCTAATCCACGTGATGGATTCAGGAGATCTTGGGCTTATTGCACTTGTAGATTGTCCACGTTCGTTTTTCCTTTTGAAATTGGGCTTTGATTCACCTTGGATCGAACTGGAGAAGGCTTGGAAAGGAAATCGCCTTGGGTTCGCCGAAGGATCGTCGCCGGCAATCTATGGACGATTGATTTGACTTGGAAGATGGGGAAGGAGTATGGGGGATCACACACAAGATAGATTTCAGATTAGGAGAGTCTAGGATGAGAGCAAATTGCAAGAGAGCCTCATATTAACCCTTATTCATCTATTTAAAGGTCTTAGCCATAGATGAACAGCCTAGATTGAATCTAGGATGCATTAGGAGGGAAATTGAATTAATTTGGTCGTGGTCTTGCTTAATACATGATTACGAAGGTGTTAAATCCATTAAAAAGGGGAATTTTGACTTAAATGTCACGACCCAACCCGATCGGAATGAATCCCTTCGCATCGAGTCGCGACGAATAAATCCAGGATCTAGCTTTGGAATTTGCTTTCAGACTTTCTTCCAATAAAAAGACATACATAAAAAACAGAGCTACTATAAACATCCAAATATACAGAACAATTCATCTATGGTTTTCTTCTTTCTTTCATCAAAATAATCATGTACATTATAGTGCATGGCTACCAATAGAAAGAACAGAACAGAAGAGCCATGACTGTACAAAAATAAAAAGTACAAAAATACCTAATCTTAGATCAGACACTAAACGGCTAGTCCAAACCTCCTTCCCTTTCCCAGAATCTGAAAACCATGCATATAACAAGAATGAGCTAACAGCTCAACAAGACTACACTAGCCAATCAAAATCTCCAGAAACTCACATCCAAAAATACATCGGAATAGTAGCCGTACAGAATTCAGATAATCGTACAAACCATAAAGCACATTGTCAATGAAGATAAGATCACATATCACATATTAGATATCAGATTCCCGGACCCTAACATAATCTCAATGGATTCTGACCCCTTATGCCTCCCTTCCCGGACACAGACATAATCTCAAAAGATTCTGACCCCTTATGCCTCCCTTCCCGGACATAGACAGAATCTCAAAGGAAACTGGCCCAGTATGCCTCCCTTGTTCTTACAACACCAGAATATATCAGACATATAAAAATATTAGATTAGAACTTATTTTCAGATTCCCGGACCCTGACAGAATCTCAAAGGATTCTGGCCCCTTATAACTCCCTTCTGATCATTCAAACACAACAATTCATTCAAATTCAAAAAAATTGGATTACTTTAGGAAAATTGTCAGCGGCATAACTGCAGTCTACAACAATTTCCACAAATCAAATTACAGTTTAAGAAAATTACCAAATTACCACAGATAGTGTAAAACAGAATTTCAAGACTTTCATTGTACTGAAGCAAATATTTTCAACATCCAGATAATTCAATATTCGATTAATACTCTATAGAATTTAAAATACCCTGTGAAAATCTTCTAGAAAATACTCAAAACGTGCAAAAACATCATCTCAAAAACATACCAAAAGTTACGCGGTTATATATTTATCAGTACGAAATAATACCAAATTTTCGCTAACGGAAACGAAATTTGAAACAGAAATGTCATCAAAATCCACATTTCTGAAAATTGAGAAAGGCATAATGTGCCTTACCGCGAGTTGATCAACTTTTACAACTACGTCGACGGACAAAAATCCACTTTTCTTCTTTTTTCTCTCATTTTTCTCTCTCCTCCTTTTTCTCTTTCTTCAAAAATATCTGTTTGGATATTTATAAAAATGATCATCCTGGATGATCGTCCAGATCATCCCGGGATGATCTCCTCTGGACATTTTTTGTTCAGACGAAAATTAATTATTTTCACAGGATGATGGGCTCTGGAGAATATTCATACGGACGAACCTATATTCGTCCTTGGATGAATCTCTCTGTCTCCAGCTTTTAAACTGATCGTCCCGGATGATCTCCATATTGTCCGGACGAACCTGGAAGGAAAACCGGCTTTCACAATCTCCCCACCTTCAGAATAATGTCATCCTCAACATTTCCAAAGTAAAACTGAGTCAGAATAGACTCGGATATAACTGTCTCATATCCGACTCCTTCTCCCAAGTAGCCTCTCTTGCTGTTCTATTCTTCCACTGAACATTAACCATAGGAATCTGTTTAATTCTCAACTTCCACACATCATAAGTCAAAATCTTCTCAGGCTCTATTTTGTACTATAAATTCTCCTGAATCTCCACATCATCAACAGAAATTTTCTTTTCAGAATCAGATATCCATTTTCTCAAAGAGGATACGTGAAACACGTTACGTATGTCAAACATCTGATCAGATAATAGTAATCTATAAGCAGAATTTCCAGTCTTTTTGATGATTTCAAAAGGTCCGGCATACCTTGGACTGAACTTGCTCACTCTTTCAAATCTACTGACGCCTTTCATCGGACTGACTTTGACATAGACAAAGTCACCCAACTGAAACTCTATAAATCTGTGCTTCTGATTGTAATATTTTTGTTGTCTATCTTGTACAGTTTTCAATCTTTCTTTAATCAATTTGATTTTCATAAGAGTTTTATCCACAAAAGTTTAACCCATCACTTGTCTATCTCCCATTTCAGTCAGAGTCAAAGGAGTTCTACATTTTTTGACATACAGAGCTTCGTAAGGTGTCATACCAATACTGGACTGATAACTGTTATTGTAAGCAAATTCTATCAAGGGATGTGATCCTCCCAACTGCCTCCAAAATCCAAAACCCTAAATCTCAGAAGATCTTTTAGTACCTGAATAATCCTCTCAGACTATCCATCAGTATGCGGATGAAAAGCAGTTCTCAAATGTAATTTTGTACCCAATCCTTGCTGAATACCTCTCCAAAGTCTGGAGGTAAATCGTCCATCTCGATCAGATACAATCACTTTTGTCACACCGTGTAATCTGACAATTTCTTTAACATATATATGAGCTAACTTATCCACAGGATCCGTTTGTCTGATTGGAAGAAAATATGCAGACTTCGTCAATCGATCAACAATTACCCAAATCACATCATGTCCTTGCCTCGATCGAGGAAAACCATATCAAAATCTATCGTTACCTCCTCCCACTTCCACTCAGGGATAGACAATGACTACAAAAGACCACCTGGTCGCTGATGCTCTGCCTTTACTGACTGACAGGCTTCACATTTCGAAACAAACTTTATTATATTCTTTTTCATTCCATGCTACCAAAATAAACTTTTCATATCTCCATACATCTTACCACTTCCTGGATGAATGGTATAGCCTGAATAATGAGATTCATGCAGAATCTCTTTCCTCAGATCTCCAAACATAAGAATTCACAGTTTATTCTTACAAAAAATAATACTATAATCAAAAAATGGTAGTTCAGATTTCTTACCAGACTTGATCTAATTAATTAACTTCGAATATTCAGAATCTGACTTCTGAGCTTCATGAATTCTCTTCCAAAAAAGTCTGAATATTCATCTGAGTCAAAATACCATAATCTGAACCAGTAGAGGAAATCACCTCTAGTTGTAATCTTTCCATATTTCGTATCAAATACTCATCAGAAGTTAGTTGAACACATGATAATCCAGAAGACTTCCTGCTCAGAGCGTCTGCTATCACATTAGCCTTACCAGACTGATACTGAATCGTCATATCATAGTCCTTGATCAACTCAAGCTATCTTCTTTGCCTCAAATTCAGATCCTTCTAAGTGAATATGTACTTCAAACTCTTATGATATGTGAAGATCTCACACCTGACGCAATACAAGTAATGATGTTAAAGCTTTAAAACAAATACAACAAAAGCCAATTCCAAATTAGGCGTCGGGTAATTATTTTCATGTGGTTTCAAATGTCTTGAAGCATAAGCTATTACCTGACCATGCTGCATCAGAACACAACCCAAACCTTAAACATCACTGAATACCTGAAATCCTTCCATACCATATGGAAGTGCTAACACTAGAGCAGAAGCCAAATAATCCTTCAATCTCTGAAAGCTGGCTTCACACTCTGGTGTCCAAACAAAAGCTACTGACTTCTGAGTCAGTTTCGTTAGAGGTGCAGAAATCTGGAAAAATCCCTTTACAAATCTTTTATAGTATCCAGCCATGCCTAAGAAACTACGTATCTCAAACACAATAGTAGGCCTTGTCCAATTAGCAACTGCTTGAATTTTCTGGGGATCAATAAAAATACCTTCATCGCTCACCACATGCCCCATAAAAGAAATGCTGTTCAGCTAGAATTCACACTTGGAAAATTTAGCATACAACTGGTGTAGCCTCAAAGTCTCCAATACACTTCTCAAATGTCTGGCATGATTTTTCTCAGAAGCAGAATATACCAGAATATCATCTATAAAGATGATCATAAATTGATCCAGGTAATCCTTGACCACTCTGTTCATCAGATGCATAAAAATAGCTGGTGCGTTGGTTACCCCAAATGGTATAACCAAAAACTCGTAGTGTCCATACCGAGTACTGAAAGCTATTTTCATCACATCAGCTTCCTTCACTTTCACCTGATAGTAGCCAGATCTCAAATCAATCTTTAAGAATACAGAAGATCCAGCAAGCTGGTCAAACAATTCATCAATCCATGATAAAGGATACTTATTCTTGATTGTGACTTTATTCAAATCTCTGTAATCAACACACATACGCATTGTACTGTCCTTCTTCTTTACAAACAAAACGGGTGCTCCCCAAGGAGACACACTCGGACGAACAAATCCTCTATCTACCAACTCCTGGAGTTGAACTTTCAACTCTGCAAGTTCTTTCGGTGTCATTCTATACAAAGCTTTAGATATCAGAGTTGTACCCAAAAAATACGTCAATGCAGAATTCAACATCTCTATCCAGAGGTAAACCAATTAATTCCTCAGGAAATACATTTGAAAAATCGCGTACTACCGGAATATCAGAAATAGAACCTGCATCTATATTCATATCCCATACTGATGCCAAAAACACCGTACAACCCTTCTTCCACATTCTTCTTACTTCTAACATAGAAACCAAACAAGACAAAACACCTCTTAACCTTTGGAATACACACCTTTCACCCTCCATAAATAAGATAACTTGCTTTTTCAAATAGTCAATCTGAGCCTCATACAGACTCAACCAATTCATACCCAAAATAAATCATACGAAGAAATCGGCAACAAAATCAAACAAGACTTTCACTTCTTGCTAGAAATTTTAATCTCACATAAACAAAACTTTCTGGCTATCAAATTAGTTCCAGACGGCAAAAGAACGGAAAGTGAAATAGGTAACATAATAGAATTCGGTTGCAAAGCATTAAAACAACGCTCGAAAATAAACGAATAACTGGCTCCATAATCAAACAAAACACGACAGGGGTGTTCAAAAATGTAAACCATACCTGTCACCACATCCAGAGCATCTTGAGCCTCTTGCTGATTCAAATTGTACACACTTGGCTGAACTGAAGCTGAAGCTACATAACTACTAGGATCCCTTTGATTACCACTAGGTGGTCTCCTTGCCATAGAACTTGAACCACCAACTCTACCAGATGATCCTTCAAAAATAGTATGGGGAGGAACTATCTTTGGCCTTCCTGCTGGTCTAACAAAGCTGTCAGATCTGAACTCAGATCGTCGATCAAATACAGCTTGTGGACACTCTGCTATTTGATGTCCTGGCTGACCACATCTGAAATACTGACCAGCCATCCTGTAACACTGGCTAAAATATCTTTGCACATAAGTTTGGCACACCGGTGCCCACTGACTGAACCAGAATTGGTCACACTTCCACTACCAAAAACTGTAACATATCCTGACTGTCCGCTCCTCTTGGAGTCTCCAGATACAAATCTATTATTCTTTCCAGAAAAACCACTACCAGATGTATCACCACTAAATCTTTTCCTACTAGCAATCCACCGTTGCTAAGTACCCATCAGATCATTCTCTATCATTCGAGCTCTTTCCACAAGCTCAGAGAAATCAGAAATGTGAAATGGTACAAGGGTTGCCTCAGACTATCTCGTAGTCCCCTCAGAAATTGATAGCACTTTTCAACAGAAGTACTCACCAACTGTGGAGCATATCTGGCTAAAGCAGTAAACTCTACCTCGTACTGCATAACTGTCTTGCTCCCCTGAACCATCCTCAGAAAAGTCTCCTGCATTTGTTGTCTTGTCGAAGGGGGTACAAACCAAGATCAAAATACCTCATAAAATTCTTCCCAAGTAATCAGAGAGTTCAGTTTACTTTTGAATTTCTTCTCCTGACCTCGCCATCCAACATAAAAACTGCTAATGGTATCTTTCTATCCGGAGGACATTGCATACCGTCAAATGTCTTTTCCAACCTTCTCAACCAATCCTTCGCTGCTCTGGGCTCAATAGTGCCCTCAAACCTCGGAGGCTTAAATCTCTGAAATATTTGTAGATGTCTATCTACATCTTCAGATCAAATAGTAGATACTCTATTCTGCATCTCGCTCTTCATTTGAGCAACCAACATAACAAACTGCGAAATTGTGTCTGAACTAACAACTGGAGCAAAACTATTCACAGGAGCTGTCTAACTAGCACTCTGCCCATCAGTCATATCTGGGTCTGGCAGGTCCATAATTATACATAATACAACTATGCACATGCGTATAAAATAAAAATAATAAAAATCCAAACAGACAGAAACTACCCCACCAGACTTACAGATCAATTCATATAGCTCTGTCTTTCAATCCAAATTCCAAAACTATTACTCTGATACCACTTTAATTTGTCACGACCCAACCGGACAGGAATGAATTCTGACGCATCTAGTCGTGACGGATGAATCCATGATTTAGCTTTGGAATTTGCTTTCAGACTTTCTTCCAATAAACAGACATACAGAAAACACAGAGCTACTATAAACATCCAAATAAACAGAAAAATTCATCCATAATTTTCTTCTCTTTCATCAAAATAATTATGTACATTACAGTGCATGGCTACCAATAGAAAGACCAGAATAGAAGAGTCATGACTGTACAAAAATCAAAAAGTACAAAAATACATAATCTTAGATCAGACACTAAACGGCTAGTCCAGGACTTCCTTCCTTTTCCCAGAACCTATAACTATGCAGATAACAAGAATGAGCTAACAACTCAGCAAGACTACACTAGCCAATCAAAATCTCCAAAAACTCACATCCAAAAATACATCAGAATAATAGCCATACAGAATTTAGATAATCATAGAAATCATAAAGCACATTGTCAAAGTAGATATGATCACATATCACGTATCAAATATCAGATTCTCAGACCCTAACAAAATCTCAATGGATTCTGGCCCCTTATGCCTCTCTTCCCAGACACAGATAGAATCTCAAAGGATTCTGGCCCCTTATGCCTCCCTTGTGCTTACAGCACCAGAATATATCAGATATACATAATTATTAGATCATAACTTATTTTTATATTCCCGGACCCTGATAGAATCTTAAAGGATTTTGGCCCCTTATAATTCCCTTCTGATCATTCAAACACAACAATTCATTCAAATTCAAAAAAATTGAATTATTTTAGGAAAATTGTCACCGACATAACGGTAGTCTACAGAAATTTCCACATATCAAATCACAGTTTTAGAAAATTACCAAATTACCTCATATAGTGTAAAACACCATTTCAAGACTTTCATTATACTGAAGCAAATATTTTCAACATCCAGATAATTCATTATGCCCTAGGTTTGAAATGGAATACTCACATACAAATCATAGAGTCCCTATTTAAATAAGCCATAAAATTTTCTTTTACAAAATATTTTAAGTGAGATTTTTTTTATTTAATAGGGAGATAATATGCTTCCTTTCTATGGTGATAGTCTTCAATTTTTTGGCAATGTTTTGATATTTATTGTACTTAGTTTTTCACACTAATGAAAGATCCAAATGTAAAAATATATTTTTCTTTATAAATTTGATTTTTTTCCTTTCTTTGCTTTTATATTTTTTCAAGTGTTCTATAGGACAACATTTTTAGGAGGTATACTCTCAAAGAAAGAGAAAGGAATATTATCTCAAAAGAATATTTGGCGTAATTCCTTCTCTTCCTCTAAGAGAGTAATGATTTTTTTGTGTAATTTTTGTCGGAAATCAAAAAGTGGTATTAGAGCCTCGACTTTATATTTGATTACATACTATAGTTAAGATCTTACTATGGCATAATAAATCAATGTATGCCATATTTGATTATTCAAGTGATATTTCCCTTATGTTTGATAAAATTAATTTTGATAGTTGGAAAAAATTATATGATAATATCTTCGCAAAGTATTAATTATAAGATATGGTTTATTTGGTTAACTAGTTTATTTTATTCATGCAAAATTATTAGATAACTTTAAATGTTTCATATTTAAACACTGATAATTCCATTTTACATATTTTTCTCTATTTAGCGTTCATTATAAGACAAGTTATAAAGAATTTTTTTTTTAAATGACAAAAATAAAGAAGAATGTCAAAGAGCTGAAGGATGAAAATAAATGACATTCCAACAATATGAGAAAGAAGAAGAAGAATGTAATGCTCAAGACCTAAATTGTAAAATTTGACCATTTTTTCTTAATTAATTTACGAGAGCTTCTAATTTTCCTTGAATTTAAAAAAAAAAAGCCAGTAGAAGCAATTCTATACATCAAAATCTTTAACTATTTTCATTTAACAATATCTGATTTACAATATTTAGGAGATCACTTACAACATCAATCGACTAACCTCTTGACTACAAAAGAATAAAATATAATTTATAAATGACATGAAACCTTAAAAATTTTGATTAATCTCACTCCACATGATCCTGACCTCTTCCTCAACCTAAAATTAAAAACAAAATTGCATAATGAGCTCAAAAATTAGAAAGGATGCCCTTCTCAATCAATATCAAATATGTAGTTATTAGCAAAAAAAAATGATTAGTTGCTAGTGATACAAATCAATATGATTAGTGAACAGGAAAAACTCAAAAATCATTACACGAAAATCCATAAATCAGTTTCATATATTGGAAGGGTAAATGCATGAGTTATATATCAAAATAATGAGTTAATTATCAGGTATAGTTCCATCTGTTGTTTTCATTGTATGTTATATATGAATCATGCACTCTTCTATCACTATTATTAATGCTACAGTCACATGTAAATACTACATCAGTATGTTCAATCTTTACCACTTTTTTGATTATATTCTTATGCAATGTATGTTTCTCTAGCTCCATATGCTTCCATATATTCATGTCAATGTATTTATCAATATTATATGAATTTAATCAGCAAGGTAGGACATCCAACTTTTTGGTGGCAATGTCATTCTTCCATCTATCTTATCAATCTATCATCGTCAATCAATCATATATTTCAATCATTTCTATCAATTATTTACTTTAATATGTGACTTTCAATAATTCAATAAAGAGTCATCACACTGTGCTCGATGACATAATATGTAAATTTGTTGTAGATTAACATTAAGGATCACATAATAAACATTTATTTAAAGGAAAGCTCGTCAGCCAACTTTCTTGTTAGGATTTATTGATTTGATAAGCAACATGTATTAATTATAGTGTTCACAGCCATCCTTCTTTGTTTACATGCAAAT
The DNA here is from genome assembly GCA_016618105.1 of Dendrobium huoshanense. Lineage (NCBI taxonomy): Eukaryota > Viridiplantae > Streptophyta > Magnoliopsida > Asparagales > Orchidaceae > Dendrobium > Dendrobium huoshanense. Next base: position 73,924,599 of record CM028345.1, read on the forward strand.
GTCACATTATATATATATATATAATTTCTTTATATATATATATATATCATTTCTTTATGCAATTCAGTATCATATATGAAATGCAATAACCATCTTACAATATATGAAATGTATTATAATCTATATACTATTCGTTAACTTTAAAAAATCATAAATAAATTTATCCTATGAAATTTAATAATATTAATGTCAAATACCCATAAAAATTATATCTATCACATATAAAAAGTTACATGATAACAATATGATAAATCAAGAGAAAATTCATTTTTATTTATTTTTGGAAGATTAAAATCATACAACAAAATATCAATTAAAGAAAAGGTAGGATTCGAGTAACCTAAAATTATAAGAAGAAATCTTGTAGTAGATCCAACGGAAGAAAATGCCCCAAACATTTAACTTTCTCTCTCCTATCTAGATTAAATAGGTGAAAGAGGGATGGTGTATATATATATATATATATTCATTAGTGTCTAGCGCCATGAAGCCCAAAAGCATAGTGTCGCTATGCTGCATTTTGAACCAATATTTATTGTAGATGAAAGGTTTCAATGCCACGATGATCCTTTTCCAGTGCCACTGCCCTCGGAAGCATAGTGTTACAGAGTTGTAATGCAAATTTTCTATATTTTATAATAATTTAAATTTATGAAATTGTGGGTTGTTATAATCTTCTCACTTTACCAAAATATCATCCTCGACATTTTCAGTATCGCTTCACAATTAAAACAAAAATAAGAAGAATGCTTGATAATATTTATTTCTTTAGAATTAAATCATCGGTATTGGTAAAATTAAATCAAAAATCAAATTGGTACAAAAATTAAAGTGATACAAATCCTTAATAACTTAAATAAATTACAAATCATTGACTCACAAATCATATCATTCAATAAATCATAAATTCAATAAGGCAATGTATTCACACATCTATGCATGTTATTCAATATGCTATGCAATGGTTTTAGTAAACAAAGCACTAAGTGTCACACCCTAGAATCAAATTTGAAATAATTGTACATTTATAGTTTTAATAATAATACATATAAAAATGATGTTAGTGGCTTAGCATTGCAGCCCTCTAACCCAGAATCATAGCGCTGCATGTAAAATTTGAAGTTACTATAGACCAAAGCTGTAAATGTTGTAGTGACAGTTTCTAATGCCGCTGTGCACTTATGTTAGAATAGTTGCTATTTGAATGCCTTTACATTTTTTGCAACTTGAATAGTTTTGATGATTTCAAACATTATTGTTCAAATGTGTAGTTACCTCCTAACAATTTTAGAAGATTTATATTTGCTCTTGTGTGAACTAACATTTCAGAAAATTCAGACTTCAGACTACGATAACTTAAAATCAAATTCAACATGAGATACTTTGTAAATTTGAAGTTTGCATTATTTTCTTTGAATTAATTTTGAAAGGGAGTGATTGTAATTGAGTGAATAAAAAACATTCACACACACACACACACACATAAGGAGATCATAAAATTTTGTACTGATCGTACTGGACGATATCCTATCGTACGGGACGATCAGACAGTTATCTCCTATAGAGCACATGGAACGAATAGGAACTTGCTCGAAAATTTTTTTTAAGTCCTATTCATCCAGGACGAAATTAATTATCGTACCAGACGATTGGTTCTCTGTAAAATTTTCGTCCAGACGAATTTTATTATCGTACGTGGCGACTGGTCCTCTGTAAAGTTTTCGTCCAGACAAAATTAAATTATCGTCCAGGACGATCGGGTCTCTGGAAAATTTTCGTCCAGACGAAAATAAATTATCGTCCGTGGCGATTGGTCCTCTGAAATATTTTCTTCTAGACGAAGTAAATAATCATCCATGACGATCGGGTCTCTGGAAAATTTTCGTCCAAACGAACATATTCTCGTCGAAACGATTAACCGACTTAGAACAATTTTCAGCAGTTTCTAGAACCGACCTTGTAATAACCGTTCGTACTGGACGAACCTAGTTCGTACAGGACGATCATCTGTACGAAGACATTTCGTACACATATTCAAATAGGGTCATTTCAGATCGTTTAAGTAAAATCGTCCAGGACGATCCATGATCGTACAGGACGATCCACTGCGCACAGAATTGAAAACTTGCAGTTTTTGGGCGGTTTTTCTTGTCTTTTATATAAAAAGTCCAAATTAGACTGCCACCCTATCTTTTTGTCATTTGATCTTCGTTCCTCTTGAGAGAATAGCCAAGGAGAGAGTTGAAGAGAGCATTCAAAGGAGGATTCCTACCACTGGAGCGAGAAGGCTTCACTTGGATTTCAAAGGTAAGAGTCTCTACTTGTAAATTTGGATTACTTCACTCTTTTCCTTCTTCCTTCTAGATTCTTGTGAGAAGATCAGTCAAGGAGATCCGGTTCTCTGCCGACACTTGGAGAGTGTGAACAGCCGAAAGGTTCTCTGCCTATACTTGGAGAGTGTGAACAGCCGAAAGGTTCTCTGCCTATACTTGGAGAGTGTGAACAGTCGAAAGGTTCTCTGCCTACACTTGGAGAGTGTGAACAGCCGTAGGGTTCTCTGCCCACACTAGGAGAGTATAAAAGGATGACGGTTCTCTGCCAGCACTATGGATTGTGTAAAAGGACGACGGTTCTCTGCCGCACCGGGTAGTTGTGAAAAGAGTGTGTTGTAAAGGCTTCTCCGCCTTGCTGTGGGTGCTAAAGGAGAGTCACTATTAGTTTTAGTGCAATACTCAGAGGGTGCCTCTGAGGAGTGGATGTAGGTTATGTTATAGACCAAACCACTATAAATCTGGTGTCATTTACTTTATTGTTTTTACGTTTCCGCACTTTAAATTTCAGTTTTAACAACTATATGGTTGAAAAATATTTTTCTACAAACTTTAAAAGAAATTTTTATTTCAGTTCAACTTAATCTTCAAAGAGGGTTTAAAATTTTTTAAACTACCAATTCACCCCCCTCTTGGTAGCCGTGGGACATTTACTTAGGCTTAACAATCTAATTACTGGACTCAACAAGTGGTATCAGAGCATAGTTTCAAAATCATAAGTTTGAACTACTTTTTGATTAACGTAGATGGCTACATTTGGAAATCGAAACACACCTGAGGGTTACTCTATCACTAGACCTCCACTGTTTGACAATATTCCTTTTGATTTTTGGAAAATACGCATGCCTACTTTCTTACAGTCACTTGATTATCGCATGTGGATGCTAGTCCAGGAAGGTTACTCAAAACCAACTAGATTAGTTGATAGAGTTAGGGTAGAAACACCCTATGCAGATTGGACTATTGAAGAGCGTGACTTAGCACAATTAAATGTAAAATGTTTAAATAGTTTCTTTTGTGCTTTAAAATCTGAAGACTACATGCGAGTTTCCACTTGTAAAAGCGGAAAGGACATATGGGATAGACTTTGTATAACTTATGAAGGGACAAATGAGGTTAAGCAATCAAGACTCAATATCTTGTTACATGACTACGAATTATTTCGCATGAAACCTAATGAATCTATTTCAGACATGTACACAAGATTCACTCAAATTGTCACCTCTTTGCATGCACTTGGTAGGGAATTAACTAATGCTGAAATGGTCAATAAGATTCTTCGTTGTTTACCTACTGCATACGATGCTAAAATTACTGTAATTACAGAGTCTAAAGATATGAACATTTATTCCATTGACAATCTTCTTGGTTCACTCATTGCTTATGACCAAGGAGTAAGTCAAAGAAAGATTGATGCAGGTGAACCTAGAAAAGACAAGAATATTACACTAAATGTGGAAGAGTCAGAAAGTGAACACTCACAACCTGAGGATGAAGATGATATTACATTGATGACTAGACAATTCAGAAGCTTTTTAAAGAGGAAGCAGAAGAGACGCCAGCAATGAAATAGAGGTAAGTATAACAGAAATGGCAAGGTTTCTAATGAAGTGATTTGTTATGAATGCAGGAAACTAGGTCATATAAAGACTGATTGTCCAAAACTCAAAGCCACTCCTAGCAAAGAGAAGGTAGAGGAGAAACCAATGGTAAATAAGGGCAAGAAGAAGTTTCAAAGGGCTTTTTGGGCGGACTCAGCTTCAGACTCATCTGAGACTGAAAAAGAAGAAGAAGTCACCAATCTTTGCTTGATGGTAGATAATGCTGAATAATTAGATCAAGAAGAGGTATGTGATTTAACCTATAATGAATTGTTTGAAGTTTCTAAACACATGCATGATGCATATAGGAAAATGAAAAAGATGCATGCTAGTTTAGTTTTAGAATTGGAAGAGCTTAATAAGGAACACGAAATCCTTAGGAAAGATCATGCTTTAATAGATAACAACCACATGAAACTACTTGATGAATATGATGACTTGAATAAAAATTTTGAGAATTTAAAATCATCTTATGCTGAACTTGAAAAAGAATTTAAGAATTTTAAGGATGAATCTGAGAGCAAGACATATAGAATCAATTATACCAATCGAATCTTGGAAGATATGAATTCATTTTACAAACTCACAATAAGAGCTCTCGAGGATAATAGAAACCCCCCTAAACTTGAAGATTTTACAAATCCTAAATATTATCCTAAATTCATGAAATCCCTTAGAAGACAATCATATGAAAGAAAACATAGGAATATTTTTCCTAATGTTAAATGTAATAATTGTGGATTTTTGGGACATATATCTCACACCTGCACTTTAAAGATGAAAACTAATTTTGTGTGGAGAACTAAGATGCATAAACCTAGACATATCATACATGCATCTTATTATAAATTTCATACAGGTGAACCCAAACTTGTTTGGGTTTCCAGGTCTAACATTTGAGAATTTTGCAGGAGTACTCTCACACAAGACCTCGTGAGAGTATATGGTACCTAGACAGCGGATGTTCAAAGCACATGACAGGAGATACTGCTCAATTCATAACCCTGGAAGCCAGGAGTGGAGGCAAGGTTACACTTGGAGATAATACCACAAAGAAAGTAGTTGGATCAGGTATGATTGAAAATTTGAAAAACTTTTTCATAGACAATGTGTTATTAGTTGAGGGCTTAAAACATAATTTACTTAGCATAAGTCAGCTATGTGATAAGGGCTATAATGTAAAATTTTTACCTACTAACTGCATAATAAGCCTAAATGGGAAAATTGTTTTAAATAAAAAAAGGGTAAACAATGTCTACATGCTAGATTTAAATTGTATTCAATCTCCTACTGCTTTTTATTTGAAAACTGTTTCTGATGAATCATGGCTTTGACATAGGAGACTTTGTCATTCTAGTATGAAAAATCTTAGAAGAATTACCCAAATGAATTTGGTGAGAGGTATACCTAAACTAGACTTTACCAAGGACCATCTTTGTGATGCATGTCAATTAGGAAAATAAGTGAAGTACTCTTTTAAGTCCAATAAAGATCTTAGGACCAGTAAACCTTTAGAAATTCTACACATGGATCTTTTTGGACCTGTAGGCACTGTAAGTCTAGGAGGAAAGGTATATGGATTTGTTATAGTAGATGATTTTTGAAGATTCACCTGGGTTAAATTTCTTTTTCATAAGAGTGAATCATTTGAGGAATTCAGAAATTTTTCAACTTGGATACAAAGAAAACTAGGATGTAAAATAATTTCTATACAAAGTGATCATGGAGGAGAATTTGAAAATAAAAGATTTGAAAATTTTTGTAAAGAAAAGGGGATTGATCACAATTTTTTTGCACCTAGAACTCCTAAACAAAATGGGGTAGTTGAAAGAAAGAACAGAACATTAATAGAAGCCGCCCGAGCAATGTTAGCAGAATACTCGCTTCCTAAATATTTTTGGGCTGAGGCGGTTAGCACTGCATGCTATGTTCTGAAAATGGTGAATGTGAGATCAAATTTGAATAAAACATCCTATGAGTTACTAAAAGGTAGAACACCAAATTTGTCTCATTTGCATGTATTTGGTTGCAATGTGTTCATACATAATAATGGAAAATCTGTCTTAGGAAAATTTGATCCAAAATTAGATGAAGGAATTTTTGTTGGATATTCAAGTGTTGGAAAATCTTATAGGGTATTCAACAAAAGAACTTTAGTCATTGAAGAAACCACACATGTTGTATTTGATGAAAGTGAAAATATGGAAGAGCCAAATGTTGTTGAAGAAGAAATTGAAGAAAACTCCCAAAAGATTGATAGATTAAATTTGGAAGAAAATGTGAAAGAAAATTTGGAAAGAGAAAACCCTTTGCCTAGAGATTTGAGATTTTCTAAAAACCACCCGGTGAACCAAGTGAGGGTGTTAGAACTAAGCGTGGATTAAACAAGGAAGTCAATCATTCAGCTTTTATTTCAACTATTGAACCCACTAACATTGATCAAGCACTTTCTGATGAATTTTGGATATTGGCCTTGCAAGAAGAGTTAAATCAATTTGTAAGAAATAAAGTTTGGGAATTAACTACAAGGCCAAAAGATCAAAGTGTTGTTGGAACCAAGTGGGTGTTCAAAAATAAAATGAATGACTCAGGAGTAGTCATTAGAAATAAGGCTAGATTAGTAGCTAAGGGATATAATCAAATTGAAGGAATTGATTTTGAAGAAACTTTTTCCCCTGTAGCTAGACTTGAAGCAATTAGGGTTTTACTATCCTTTGTCTGTTTTAAAGGTTTTAAATTGTTTCAAATGGATGTCAAAAGTGTCTTTTTAAATGGGGTAATTGAGGAAGATGTTTTTGTAGAACAACCTCTAGGTTGTGAACATTCTAAATTTCCAAATCATGTTTTCAAGTTAAAAAAGGCATTATATGGATTGAAACAGGCACCTAGGGCTTGGTATGAGAGGTTGAGCACCTTCCTACTTGAAAGATCTTTTGAAAAAGGAAGTGTGGATACAACTCTCTTTTTAAGGAAAATTGGAAAGGATATACTTATTGTTCAAATTTATGTGGATGACATCATCTTTGGATCTTCAAATAAACATCTTTGTGATGATTTTTCTAAAACAATGAGTAGTGAATTTGAAATGAGTCTAATGAGAGATTTAAATTACTTTCTAGGATTTAACATTAAGCAACTTGAGGAAGGTACTTTTCTTAGTCAAACTAAATATATTAAGGACATCCTCAAAAATTATGAAATGGACAATGCTAAACCTACTAGTACACCAATGAGTTCTTCAGTTCAGTTGGATAAGGACCTTAAGGGAAAATCTGTTGATCAAAAGAAATTTAGAGGGATAATTGGATCTTTACTTTACTTGACTGCTAGCCGACCAGATATTATGTTCAGTGTTTGCTTATGTGCTAAATTTCAATCAGATCCAAAAGAATCACATTTGACAACAGTGAAAAGGATTTTAAGATATCTACTAGGAACTCAAAACTTAGGGATTTGGTATCCTAAGTTTAGCTCTTCATTTGAAATTATTGGTTACTCAGATTCTGATTTTGCAGGCTGTAGAGTGGATAGGAAAAGCACTTCTGGAACATGTCAATTCATTGGAAATTCATTAGTTTCATGGTCTAGTAGAAAATAAAATTCAGTGGCACTATCTACTGCAGAAGCAGAATACATTGCATTAGGAAGTTGTGTGGCACAAGTACTTTGGTTAAAACAACTGTTGATTGATTTAGAATTAACTATAGGCACTATTCTAATTTATTGTGACAATACTAGTGCTATTTGCATTTCCAAAAATCCTATTCAACATTCTAGAACCAAACACATTGATATAAGGCATCATTTCATAAGGGATCATGTATCCAAAGGAGAAATTGAACTCATACATGTTTCAACTGAAAATCAACTTACAGATATTTTTACAAAACCTTTAGCCTTTGATACTTTCAGTACTTTAAGAACAAGGCTTGGTGTTATTGATTTGAATGCCTAAATAAAATGTCTTTGCAACATTGATATTTGTTTTGTTTTGTTTTTGATTTTGTGAAATTTTTGTGTGTTTTGAATGAATTGTTTTTAGGTCAATATTTTTGTTTTATGTTTTCTGTGTTTTTTGAATGTTTAGTTTATTTTTCTTAATTTAAAAATCAAAATTAAAAAAATTTGGAGGAAATCGTCCGGGACGAATCTGGTTTCGTACGGGACGATATGTGAAAGAACAGTTTGCGCAATTTTTAATCGTTTTGAGAGCAGTTTTTAATTAGATCGTCTGTACGATCTGACGATCATCCAGGACGAAAATATTTTTTTTCTCAAACGTCGGGACGATTGAATGGAGCGGTTGAGTGGATAAGACAGGTTTTAATATGGACTTCGTATGTACGAATTTTTCGTTCATCCAGACGAACAGGTGTCGGTTCATTGTAGGGGACGGTTTTCAAGAGACATTAAAACGAGTTACTTTTTGATCGTCTGTACGAAAATTTTTTGTCTGTACGATCGGTCAAGTCAAAAAGCCTATACGAAGGGACGCATCGTAAGTTGTGTTGATTACGAAAAGCCGTTACATTTTGGACGAATTGGATCGTGTGTACGAAATAATTTCTTCAAGGACGAACGTATCGTTTTTCTTTAAATATGAAGGCTTTCTAACTTAACAATCACACTTCCAAACTTCATTTTTAATCCCTTTCTACTTCAAATCGACAATGGCTTCCTCAAGCAAGAGACAAAAGGTGTTGGTGAAGAAACCAAATAGGAATGCCTCAGACAACTTTCTTTCTAAGGCGAATGAGGAATCCTTTCCTCGTTTTGCATCCGCCAAAATCACTCCCTCTCGCATTCTAATTCAAACTGAGTTAAAATTTCGGGTAATGCACCTCTTTGCCTCAACCCAATTTCATTTCATTCTTTCTCTCGTCCACTTCTACAACAAGCAAACCTACCACTATTTCCTAGCGAACATGAGTTTTAATTCTGACCACTCCTCCATTAGTTCTTATGTCTTTAAGCAAAAAGTTGAAATCACAAAGCACGACCTTGGTGCCTTTTTGAACTTAAGAATTGAGGGATATAGAGCCAATACCCTAATGAGTGAAAAGAAATTTGAATGGTATGAAGTCAATAGGGTGATTAGAGAAATTGGCCTAACCTATCATGTTGCTAGAGTTTCTGGAATGACCAGAGATGCCCGAATCATCCAGCATATCATTCGATCCTCAATCATTCCTAAAGCTGGTTATAGGATTAATATTACCCCTCTCCTTTCTTCTCTAACCTTTTTAATTATGGAAGGTCATCCTATTGACGAAGCCCAACTTATCATAGATCATATCTATGGGCTTTCAGAAATAGGACATGTAGATCAGAAGAGGAAGAAGAACATTTCATTAGGACACTTAATTACTTATATTTTGGAAAAGAAATACAACTTAGTGCATCCTGATGAAGAATATGAAGAGCCAGTTTACTATAATGATGCTTCATTCAGATTAGTCTTCAAGGAGGAAAAAGGAAAAGCACATGCCAGTACTTCAGAAGAGGAAGAAGAGGGAGTGCAAGCTTCTGCTCCTCAATCAGATTATCAGAATCTGATTGAAAGATTTGATAGATTAGAGACTCACATTGATCAAAGGTTTGATCAATTTGATGCTCAACTTACGCAGCAGCAACAAGACATTGGTAATATTAGAAATGAAGTACATGAAATTAATACCAATGTAATGTTGATGGCCTCCTACTTCAACCTTTTTGGCGGCATTCCTCCTCCTCCTCCTCCAGAACAGTAGAGATGATTTTCTGTGTGTTTGTTGTATTCGTATTTTATGTTTTTATTGTGTCTGTTTCAATGTTAAGTATTTGTGTTTATGTTTGTTTATTTTTTTTTTCTTTTAAGTTCAATGTATTTTCTTCTTGTTTTTTAGATATTATGTAATCCGTTCATTAATATCAATGGATGTTGTACTGTTTTTCAAATTTGATTTATTTTTGGAATGTGGTTAATGTTTATGAATTTCATTAGTATTATTTAATCTTCATAGTGCTTAAATTAGATTGTAATTTGAGATTATCTATATTAGAAAATCTAGTCTTTCTAAATTTAAAACTTGTTTATAACTTGTTGTAATTAGAACTTTTAAATTCATGTCTATTCATTTAGACTACATAAAAGTTAATATTACTATTGCAATTTAGATATTTTCTTATTTTGTATTTCTATGATCAAGTGATATTTATGCACTTAGAAATATCTTAAATTTTAGATTATTGATTTTAGAAAGAATTGGTCTCAATTCCTCTTGAAAATTGTACAAAAAGTACAAAAATCAAAAGGAATTCGCAAAGTGAAAAAGATGCACAAAATAAGTCCAATAAAGAAAAATTGCACAAAAATGTGCCCCAAAAATTTTGAAAAAGATGCGCAAAGCGCCACATGTGGTAATTCTCTTCTTTCCAAATTCTTTCAATCTCTTAATTCAAATTGATCTTATGTTCATTTATATTCCATTGAACTTTGAAATATAAAATTTTTTTTTACATCTCTCTTGTAACGATTTTCTATACTTGAATGTCTAAATTGAATAATGTCTTTAACAATTTCTTCTTACTTACAATGTTATATCATTTTTTAAATTTTATGAATTTCTATGATTGACCTAATATTTTTAGTTTAAAATTGCATACCTTATGTCAATCACCATTTAGATTAAATTTTAAAATGAATTTCATATAATTACTTACATTTCTTGTCTATTTCTTCTTCACTTTTTGTTGCTGTCAAAAAGGGGGAGAAGTTATTGTGTTTTCTATTTTGATTATTCTGTTTGCAAGTATTTAACTTTGTGGTTGTTTGTGTTAAAATTTTTGAAAAACAAAAATATTGTTCTTTATGCCTCCTTATTTTAATGTACTCATCAATTTAGGGGGAGTTTAGGAGATAGGAGATTTGTTTAACTTGAAACCATACAAACAATAATTGTTTTGCCATCATCAAAAAGGGGGAGATTGTTAGAATAGTTGCTATTTGAATGCCTTTACATTTTTTGCAACTTGAATAGTTTTGATGATTTCAAACATTATTGTTCAAATGTGTAGTTATCTCCTAATAATTTTAGAAGATTTGTATTTGCTCTTGTGTGTACTAACATTTCAGGAAAATCAGACTCCAGACTACGATAACTTCAAATCAAATTCAACATGAGATACTTTGTAAATTTGAAGTTTGCATTTTTTTCTTTGAATTAATTTTGAAAGGGAGTGATTGTAATTGAGTGAATAAAAAACATTCACACACACACACATAAGGAGATCATAAAATTTTATACTGATCGTACTGGACGATATCCTATCGTACGGGACGATCAGACAGTTATCTCCTATAGAGCACATGGAACGAATAGGAACTTGCTCGAAAAATTTTTTTAAGTCCTATCCGTCCAGGATGAAATTAATTATCGTACCAGATGATTGGTTCTCTGTAAAATTTTCGTCCAGACGAATTTTATTTTCATACGTGACGACTGGTCATCTGGAAAATTTTCGTCCAGACAAAAATAAATTATCGTCCGTGGCGATTGGTCCTCTGAAATATTTTTGTCTAGACAAAGTAAATAATCGTCCAGGACGATCGGGTCTCTGGAAAATTTTCATCCAGACAAACATATTCTCGTCCAAACGATTAACCGACTTAGAACAGTTTTCAGCAGTTTCTAGAACCGACCTTGTAATAACCGTTCGTACTGGACGAACCTAGTTCTTACAGGACGATCATCTGTATGAAGACATTTTGTACACATATTCAAATAGGGTCGTTTCAGATCGTTTAAGTAAAATCGTCCAGGACGATCCATGATCGTACAGGACGATCCACTGCGTACAGAATTGAAAACTTGCAGTTTTTGGGCGGTTTTTCTTGTCTTTTATATAAAAAATCCAAATTAGACTGCCACCCTATCTTTTTGTCATTTGAACTTCGTGCCTCTTGAGAGAATAGCCAAGGAGAGAGTGGAAGAGAGCATTCAAAGGAGGATTCCTACCCTTGGAGCGAGAAGGCTTCACTTAGATTTCAAAGGTAAGAGTCTCTACTTATAAATTTGGATTACTTCACTCTTTTCCTTCTTCCTTCTAGATTCTTGTGAGAAGATCAGTCAAGGAGATCCGGTTCTCTGCCGACACTTGGAGAGTGTGAACAGCCGAAAGGTTCTCTGCCTACACTTGGAGAGTGTGAACAGCCGAAATGTTCTCTGCCTACACTTGGAGAGTGTGAACAGCCGTAGGGTTCTCTGCCCACACTAGGAGAGTGTAAAAGGACGACGGTTCTCTGCCAGCACTGTGGATTATGTAAAAGGACGACGGTTCTCTGCCGCACCGGGTAGTGGTGAAAAGAGTGTGTTGTAAAGACTTCTCCGCCTTGCTGTGGGTGCTAAAGGAGAGTCACTATTGGTTTTAGTGCAATACTCAAAGGGTGCCTCTGAGGAGTGGATGTAGGTCTGGTTATAGACCGAACCACTATAAATCTGGTGTCATTTACTTTATTGTTTTTACGTTTCCGCACTTTAAATTTCAGTTTTAACAACTCTGTGGTTGAAAAATATTTTTCTACAAACTTTAAAAGAAATTTTTATTTCGGTTCAACTTAATCTTCAAAGAGGGTTAAAATTTTTTAAACTACCAATTCACCCCCCTCTTGGTAGCCGTGGGACATTTACTTAGGCTTAACAACCTAATTACTGGACTCAACAACTTAGACCTAGCACTATAGTGCTCTAGAGTACAACACCACTGTGCTCCAGTTCAAACAGATTTTTTTTTCCAACACATTTCATATTTTGGGTTATCACAATCTCCAACACCACCACCCCCCCCCCCCCACACACACACACAAGGAATAATGTCATGCTTGATATTTTCATGCATAAAAATAATCAGACAACTCAATAGAATAACATAAATTTTTCAAAGCAAATCAAGAAATATGTTTTAATTCATTTAAAATTAGTAATGATCAATCACTTGTCATTCATTACATTCAATCAATCATGAATTCATTTGATTAACCATTCAATCGCTTTCTATTTTGCAGTACTTATCAATCCATCAAGTTAAATGAAATACAAATTTAGGATTAGAAATTCTACTAGTGGATCCTCTAGGTGCATTCCTATCATGTTACTAGGTCAGACTATAAACTCTAGATTATATAGGTTTTAGCACTTGTGTACCAGACTATGCAAGTTCTCTTTAACTTTTAGTAACACCTTTTCAATCTATCCTACTCAAAGATCCTTCATCATATTCTTTAAATCTCATTTTGCTCTGTCTATAGCCTTGTCCAACTTTCTATCCCTTGAATCCAAATCCTATTCCATTTACCAAATTTGGCACACTTTTATACGCTCCTCATATTGGACCCAGATGCAGATTCTCTCATGCTATCTGAAAACTTACTCTTTTTTTTCACTGTTATCTCTCCTAGCCATGTCATCTCCCAACCTCTTCCTACTCATGTCTTATCTAAACTATGGGATAACCAAGTCATTCTCCACCATTCCTACTTTCTCAACCAATTCTAAAAACTCTTGAATCCTCAATGGTATAAATAGATGCCTTAACTCATCTCACAATCCCCTTAGAAATATGTAACATTTCTCCTCTGTTATATTAATCTATTATAGTGCATACCTTGAAAGTGTAGTGAATTCAGCTGTATACTACATCACTGTTCTATCACCCTCCTCCAATCTTATAAAAGCCTTATGTATTTTTTTGTCGAACTTAAGAAGGTGTGAACCAGTCTTTAAAAATAGCCACAAACTCTGCCTCGGTTGCATTCATCTTGCCCTAAAATTTTTCTTGTTATCATTTTATCAACCATCAATCTACTTCTCCTTCAAATAAAAATACTGCAAGGGTACTTTTCTATTCCATGGGCAATGCATGTTATCAAATATTACCCTATCCTTAACAGCCAGTCTTCTGTTATATGGGGTTCTACATCTCCATTAAAAAATTATGGCTTCAATTTACAAGACATCATCCTCTGCTTTCTTAAGTCCCATCTGTCTACTCTGAGCATCACTCATTACCTATGTAAGCATACTAGTAATTTGTATCAAATTGTCATAACTCACTAGAACTATCTCTATTCCTTTTGTACACCCTGATCAGTAAGGTCCATCTATCTAATGATAAAATCCTCTTTCATAATCAATAACACACAAACTCAACATGTAGTTCAATCAATAAATATAGAAATGAAAATCTATACTACCCAACTTCTACTCCACTAATAATAAATTCTTATAGCACACATTACAATCCAATTCTTTTAACAACCATTATAATACCAATTTGTTATGCCCAAAATCAAATTTGAAAGAGTTATATATATATATATATATATATATATATATATATATATATATATATATATATATATATATATATATATATATATATATATATATATATATATATATATATATATATAAGTGGCCTAGTGCCACAATGCTCAAATCTAGTGCCGCAGCATTACATGTCAAATTCATAGTTACTATAAAATATAGATGAAAATGCCACAGTGATAGTTTTTGCTGTCATTGTGCTCCAAGACATGGTGCTAAAACATTCTAGAGCACAGTGCCACTATGCTCCAGTTTAAATAAAAATTCTATTTTTTTCAACAAATTTCATTTTTTGGGTTATCACTATCACGCCCTATGATCTAAAATGAAATAATTTCCTTTCTTTTCTTATATTTTCTTTTCATTTATTGATTTCTTATTTTTTAGTAACAGCCAATAATTTTTTATAACTAGATCAATTTAACATTCAAAGATGATTAATTATATTAAAGAAATATAAACACTGGAAAATATAATTCATATTACTGTAGTAATCAATATTTACATCATATCAATAAAAAGTTCAAAGTAGTACATATAATAACTTTCATAGGCTACAAAAGAATATATAAACCAAGGTGATAAAATAAAAACTACACTAGCATCCCAACATGGCCTCAAGCTAAAGGATCCTTACCTTAAATTATTTAAAGCACATAATGAGTGGATATCCCAACAAGTAACTAAAATTAATGCAAGGAAAAAGAGAAATAACATGTTTTAAATCATATAAGAAAATATATACCAATCACCTGTATAAATCAATCATTCTATCTTTATCATATAATCATTTTCATTTAGTCATATCATTCAATCATTCTTGTTAGTCTATCAATTATACATTATAATAGTATCAATATTTGTATTTAATAATGATAAGCAGTAATAATGATATGTATATATATTTAGTAATTAGTGCCAATAATCAGTAACTAATATTAATTAGTATCGTAATCAATATTTTATCAGATATTTAAATGAGTGAATCTTATTCCTGTACTTATAACTCTCAGTAAGTCGCCCCATATGACTCCCAAGAAATGAACTCCTTATACCTCTTTTTGAATCATGTGACAGTCACCCTTACACCTTATAACTCCCAATCAATCTCTAGCTCCTCATGACTCCCGTCCACTGACTCCCATTAGTGGACCACATGGATCTTAAGGATATTATTAATGTTATCATATCTATATTTGAAATCAAGTAGTACATCCTTTCCGTTAGATCATTATCATAATTCAATACATATCAATCCCATTTTAACACATATTATATTTTAAAATTATCATATCAAATAGGGGTGTTAAAAATTGATAAGATATAAAAACCTGACTCGAACCCAACATAAATCTTTTGGTTTAAGGTCAACAAATTTTAAGAACGGGTCAAGCTCGGGTAGCAAGTTTTGACTCATTTCAAATTTTTTGTCAAGTTTGGGTTAAACCAAATACCCAATTTTGACCTAATTAACCCAAAAAAAACCAAAAGTTTTGTGCTCACTATTTGTTGTAACAACTGTTATTTTACATTCTTACCTATTGTTGCACTTTTCGTTATACCTGCTGTCACTGCTATTATACATGCTTTGTATAATATGGTTTAATTGGTTCACTAGATGGAGGATTTAAACACCATTCTTGACATTTTTATTAATGAGAATGAACAAGTTGGCATTGCTAATAATGAGAGAGAGCCATTTGATGATGTATGTAATGATGGTTCATTAATAGTTAAGAAGCATATAACGATTACTTCTACCATTTCAGGCCATTTTGATATGTTGACTAATCCTAAAGATGGTAGAAAAATTATAAATTAAATGAAAAAAAAATTGGTATACAATATCTTTGTGATATCAAAAATGGGAATGATTACTTAAGGCACCACTAGAAAAAATGTAACATAAGAGATATGTGTAACATAGGCTGGCTAATATTGCAAACAACCTCTAACCCATCTATTTTTATAGTAGATTTGTTGCGTTCAGGAGTATTCGCAGCGGTAGAAAAATATAAAGTTTATCGTCTTAGTGTTGTACGAAAATCCGGCACGCAATCAGATAAGGAGAGAGGGTCTAGCATTTATGAGACACCAAGATTTTTATGTGGAAAACCCCTGAAAAAGGGGGAAAAACCACAGGGCCTAGCCCAGTCTGAACGAATCCACTAGTATTTGCAGTCGACTACAAATGAGGCCCTTCCTTGGGAGAAGGCCTTAGCTTGATGTACATCTTATAGAGTACATTACATGATGTAAATACAAAGAGTTACTATTGACATATTTGTTTTATTGGAAGGACTATAGTCGGCGAGCGACGGAAGTCAGGAGGATCGTAGTCAGCTGGCGACGGAGGTCGGAAAGACTGTAGTCGGCGGGCGACATAAGTTAGGAGGACCGTAGTCGGTGGGCGACAGAGGTCAGAAAGACTGTAGTCGGCGGGCGACATAAGTCAGGAGGACCGTAGTCGACGGGCGATGGATGTCGGAAAGACTGTTGTCAGCGGGCGACATAAGTCAGGAGGATCGTAGTCGGCGGGCGACGGAGGTCGAAAGAACTGTATTCTGATGACGAAGATCTGAAGGACAGCGTCAGGTAGAAGTCCAACAATGGAAAGAAATCCATCTTTGTGTAGACGTCCAGCGAAGTCCGATAACCGGTAGAAGTCCGGCGTCGGGTAGAAAACTTGGCGAAGAGTGAATGTTCGACGTCGGGTAGAAGTCCGACGTCTGTTGGTGGCAAAGGAGAACTCCGACTTCACTTGAGCGGAGTTTCAGCGTCAGAAGAGAACTCTGTTGCAAATTGGGAAGAATTTCAATATCACGTGGAAGTTGAGAAGAATTCTCGCATTCTCCCGAATATCACGCAGAATCCCGACGTGTTCGGGCGGCAGGAAGAGCTCGACGGTGGTGGAGGAGGAGCTTCTTCCTTCTCCTCCTTCTCTTCTTCTTCTCTCTCTTCACTTGAGTCCCCTTTGTGTAGAATGAGGGCTCTATTTATAGTTTTTCTGGATTGGCATAGCATGTAAATAGGCGTGAGATCAGGGGCGAATTGGGAGTGTTTTGAATGGACGGCCGATATCGAATCCTTTGATAATGCACCGTTCGTTGGGCATTTTAAGGCCATAATGATGTCGGAATTATGCGATCTTATGCTCATTGGATTTGTCTCGTAGAGCCGTTCGATTCGAGAATAAGCTTGTTAAAATCGGAGACCGTTTGGTAACTCAAGTTGCGGTTTGAACCTTCCAACAGCGCTTCAGGTCCTTGATTCGGACTCATTTGGGCTCGGATTGGGTCGAATTTGGAATCATTGGATTTGTATTTCCGAGATGCTCAGTTTGACTATAAGCTCGTTGAAATCAAAGTTCATATGCTCTCGAATTTAATTTTTGAAGTTTCTGAACTGATTTTGCCTCGAGATTCATGCCCAATTAAGATAATTTCATGATGACGTATCCGTTGTACCCCCTATTTTCGGACGTCGGAGCTCCAGGAGTAAGAAAATAAATGATTAATAAATTTGTATTGGCTAAAACACCAAAAATTATGTTCTGAAAATTAAGCGTTTCTCGGAATTGATCATAGAGGCTCCGTTGAGCTCCGAAAGTGTCGAAATCGAGTCCAGAACGTCGAAAAACATGTTCGGGGACCCCAAAAACGTCCGAATCGATCCGTCCGGGCTGAAAATTGGGCCCGGACACGCATAGGCAGCCGAACAGGCCGACCGGCTAGCCAGCCGCCACCCGCCACTGCTCGCCGGCGGTGGCTCCCACGGAACCGCGTGGTGTGGAAGAAACTGCGCTCTGCGCGGTCTGACCGTGCGGTCTTTGACTGCGTGCGGAATAGCCCTGCGTCCGCACGGGCTGCACCCAAACCCGCACTAGGCCGCGCCTGGCTTGCAGCGCTGGCTGCCGTGGCCGGCCGCAATCTGCGCCTTCTGGCCGCAGATTGGTGAGCAGGCCTCGTGAAAAGGTGCAGCTGGTTGGCTGCACCGCCAATGTTGGCCCCACAAACATAAAATTTGCTGTTTTTTGTCATTTTTGGGTCAAAAAATACTTAAAAATCCCAAAAAATTCCGAAAATTTTGAAAAAATTTTAGAAAAATAGAACATTTCGAAAATGGCAATAACTCCCTCCTTTTCTCTTCAAAATCTATAAATAGGCCCCCTTGGCCTTTAGAAAACTTGCAACTTCTCTTTCATTCTTCCTCTGGCTCTCTAGCGGCTGAGGCTTCCGCTATTTTTGAGTCGAAAACTTCCCCTGCTCGAATTAGCACCCCTCCTCGCGCGTAGGAGTTACGAGATTTTTCTTTTTTCCCCCACGGCTTTCTGACAGTTGAGGCTTCCGCTATTTGCGAGCGAGAAATTTCTTCTGCTCAAATTAGCGCCCCTCCTCGCGTGCAGGAGTTACGGGATTTCTCTTTCTTCCCCCACGGCATTCTAACGGTTGAGGCTTCCGCTATTTGCGAGCGGGAAATTTCCCCTGCTTGAATTAGCGCCCCTCCTCGCATGCAGGAGTTACGGGATTTCTCTTCCTTCCCCCATGGCTTTCTGACGAATGAGGCTTCCGCTATTTACGAGCGGGAAGTTTCTCCTGCTCTAATTAGTGCCCCTCCTCGTGTGCAGGAGTTACAGGATTTTTCTTCGCCATTTGAGCGGAAATTTGTTGGCGATGGACGATCGAGTTGAAGCCCATTAGCAGTCAACGATCAAGTGTGGAGCCAAAGGAGAGAGTTTGAGGGTGCATTGCAATTAGCAGTCGAGCGATAAGCCGATGACGAGTAGTAGTCCACTGAGTAGAAGTCCGACGATAAGTAGAAGTCTGACGTCAGGTAGAAGTACAGCCTTGGGCAGAAGACCGATGAAAGTTCGTCGACGAGCATAAGTCCGACGATGAGTAGAAGTCTGCTGACGAGCAGAAGTCCAACAATAAGGAGAAGTCCGACGTCGGGTAGAAGTACAACATCGGGTAGAAGACCGATGAAAGTTTGTCGACGAGCAAAAGTCTGACGATGAGTAGGAGTCAGCTGACGAGCTGAAGTTTGATGACAGAGAGAATTCCGACCTCGGGTAGAAGTACAATGTCGGGTAGAAGACCGACGAAAGTTCGTCGACGAGCAGAATTCTGACGATGAGTAAAATTCCGACGTCCGGTAAAAGTTCTACGTCGGGTAGAAGACCGACGAAAGTTCGTCGACGAGCAAAAGACAGGTGACGATTAAAAGTCCGGCGTCGCGTAGAAGTACAACCTTGAGTATTAGTCTGTTGAAAGTCCTGCAAGGCAAAAGTTCAGCGACAGGAGGAAATTCAACATCTGGTAGAAATTTAACTTTGTGCAGAAGTCCGATGGAAGTCCATTGACTGTATTTTGGTGACGTTAACCAAGGATGTATAATCTGTCCAAGGTTGTTTGTTAGGGCCTTTGCTCGATGATGTTAACCGATATTGAATCTAAAAATGATGTAAGACCTATCCGAGATTGTATGTCAGATCCTTTGTCTGATGACGTCAACCTATGTGGGAAAGGTCGAGAGAATCCACCAATGATGTAAGACCTATCCGAGGTTGTATGTCGGAGCCTTTGCTCGACGACGTTAACCTGTGTTGAAGAGGTCGGGAAAATCCATCAAGGATGTGAGACCTATCCGAGGTTGTATGTCTGAGCCTTTGCTCGATGACGTTAACCTGTGTGGAAGAGGTCGGGAGAATCCACCAAGGATGTGAGACCTATCCGAGATTGTATGTCGGAGCCTTTGCTCAACGACGTTAACTTGTGTGGAAGAGGTCGGGAGAATCCACCAAGGATGTGAGACCTTTCTGAGGTTGTATGTCGGAGCCTTTGCTCGACAACGTTAACCTGTGTGGAAGAGGTCAAGATAATTCACCAAGGATGTAAGACCTTTTCGAGGTTGTATGTCGGAGTCTTTGCTCGACGACGTTAACCTGTATGGAAGAGGTCAGGAGAATCCACCAAGGATGTAAGACCTATCCAAGGTTGTATGTCAGAGCCTTGCTCGATGATGTTAACCTGTGTGGAAGAGGTCTGGAGAATCCATAAAGGATGTGAGAACTATCCGAGGTTGTATGTCGGAGCTTTTACGCGACGACGTTAACCTGTATGGAAGAAGTCGAGAGAATCCACCAAGGATGTGAGACCTTTCCGAGGTTGTATGCCGGAGCCTTTGCTCGACGATGTTAACCTGTGTGGAAGAGGTCGGGAGAATCCACCAAGGATGTGAGAACTTTCTGAGGTTGTATGTAGAAGCCTTTGCTCGACGACGTTAACATGTGTGGAAGAGGTCGGGAGAACCCACCAAGAATGTGAGACCTTTCTGAGGTTGTATGTCGGAGCCTTTCCTCGACGAAGTTAACCTGTATGGAAGAGGTCGAGAGAATCCACCAAAGATGTGAGACCTTTCCGAGGTTGTATGTCGGAGCTTTTACTCGACGACGTTAACCTGTATGGAAGAGGTCGAGAGAATCCACCAAGGATGTGTGACCTTTCCAAGGTTGTATGTCTGAGCCTTTGCTCGATGACGTTAACCTGTGTGGAAGATATCGGGAGAATCCACCAAGGATGTGAGACCTTTCCGAGGTTGTATGTCGAACCCTTTGCTCGATGATGTTAACCTGTGTGTAAGAGGTCGGGAGAATCCACCAATGATGTGAGACCTTTTTGAGGTTGTATGTCGGAGCCTTTGCTCGACGACGTTAACCTGTGTGGAAGTGGCTAGGAGAATCCACCAAGGATGTGAGACCTTTCCGAGGTTGTATGTCGGAGCTTTTACTCGATGACGTTAACCTGTATGGAAGAGGTCGAGAGAATCCACCAAGGATGTGAGACCTTTCCAAGGTTGTATGTCGGAGCCTTTGCTCGATGACATTAACCTGTGTGGAAGAAATCGAGAGAATCCACCAAGGATGTGAGACCTTTCGTAGGTTGTATGTCGGAGCCTTTGCTCGACGATGTTAACCTGTGTAGAAGAGGACGGAAGAATCCACCAATGATGTGAGACCTTTCCGAGATTGTATGTTGGAGCCTTTGGTCGATGACGTTAACCTGTGTGGAAGTGGTCAGGAGATCCACCAAGGATGTGAGACCTTTCTGAGATTGTATAACGGAGCATTTGCTCGACGATGTTAACATGTGTGGAAGAGGTCGGGAGAATCCACCAATGATGTGAGACCTTTCTGAGGTTGTATGTCGGAGCCTTTGCTCGACGACGTTAACCTGTGTGGAAGAGGTCAAGAGAATCCACCAATATTGTGAGACCTCTCTGAGGTTGTATGTCGGAGCCTTTGCTCGACGACGTTAACCTGTGTGGAAGAGGTCAAATCGAATCCCCCTGGGATTGATTTTGCTTTGATTAGGAGAGGGCGAACGCCGCGTATATCCCGAATCAAAGGTGAAGAATGGTCTATTTTTAGACTGTTACTGACTTTTTGAGGATGAGATTAAGACTTTGTCATAGGAGTAGAAGCCCAGCAGGGGACTGTATAAGGCTTGTAATTGATTGGAAGTATCCTTGCATCTCGCTGGGATTTTCCTGAAATATCATCTTGATATATAAAGCATCGGAGGATCTTTTTGACCAGAAATGGGGTCAAAGTTACCCCCCAGTCCGCATCTGATGCAACAATGACTGATGTCAGGAAGTTGATAAGAGCAAGCTTTTGAGATTAGAGCAAAAGTTTCCCCCTAGTCGGAAATCATATTCCCACAGACGGCGCTAAACTGTTGCGTCCAGGAGTATTCACGGCGGTAGAAAATTATAAAGTTTATTGTCTTAGTGTTGTACGAAAATCCGGCACGCAATCAGATAAGGAGAGAGGGTCTAGCATTTATGAGACACCAAGATTTTTACGTGGAAAACCCCTGAAAAAGGGGGGAAAATCACGGGGCCTAGCCTAGTTTGAACGAATCCACTAGTATTTGCAGTCGATTACAAATGAGGCCCTTCCTTGGGAGAAGGCCTTAGCTTGATGTACATCTTATAAAGTACAATACATGATATAAATACAAAGAGTTACTATTGACGTATTCGTTTTGTTGGAAGGACTGTAGTCGGCGGGCGACGGAAGTCAGGAGGACCGTAGTCAGCTGGCGACGGAGGTCGGAAAGACTGTAGTCGGTGGGCGACATAAGTCAGGAGGACCGTAGTCGACGGGTGATGGATGTCGGAAAGACTGTAGTCGGCGGGCGACATAAGTCAGGAGGACCGTAGTTGGCGGGAGACGAAGGTCGAAAGAACTGTATTCTGACGACGAAGATTATAAGGACAGCGTCAGGTAGAAGTCCAACAATAGAAAGAAATCCATCTTCGCGTAGACGTCCAGCGAAGTCCGATAACCGGTAGAAGTTCGGCGTCGGGTAGAAAACTTGGCGAAGAGTGAAGGTTTGACGTCGGGTAGAAGTCCGTCGTCTGTTGGTGGCAAAGGAGAACTCCGGCTTCACTTGGGCGGAGTTTCAGCATCAGAAGGGAACTCTGTTGCAAATTGGGAAGAATTTCAGCATCACGTGGATGTTGAGAAGAATTCCCGCATTCTCCCGAATATCACGCAGAATCCTGTCGTGTTCGGGTGGCAGGAAGAGCTCCGGCGGTGGACGAGGAGGAGCTTCTTCCTTCTCCTCCTTCTTCTCTTCTTCTTCTCTCTCTTCACTTGAGTCCCCTTTGTGTAGAATGAGGGCTCTATTTATAGTTTTTCTGGAGTGGCATAGCCCGTAAATATGCGTGAGATCAGGGGCGAATTGGGAGTGTTTTGAATGGACGGCCGATATCGAATCCTTTGATCATGCACCGTTTGTTGGGCATTTGAAGGCCTTAATGATGTTGGAATTCGGCAATCTTGGGCTCATTGGATTTGTCTCTTGGAGCCGTTCGATTCGAGTATAAGCTCATTAAAATCGGTGACCGTTTGGTAACTCAAGTTGCGGTTTGAACCTTCCAATAGCGCTTCGGGTCCTTGATTCGGACTCATTTGGGCTCGGATTGGGTCGAATTTGGTGTCATTGGATTTGTATTTGTGAGACGCTCAGTTTGACTGTAAGCTCGTTGAAATCAGAGTTTATATGCTCTTGAATTTAATTTTTGAAGTTTCCAAACTGATTTTGCCTCGAGATTCATGCCCAATTAAGATAATTTCATGATGACGTATCAAGATTATATGTTTTACTTGGCTTAAATTCATGATTTATTTATTAATCGCATCATTATGTATGATTTTCCCTTCCAATGTGTCAAATGGGTGGGTGTTTGAGCACTTTTAACCTATCTTCATTGGGATGTGCGACTATTTTTTAGGAATACTACAAGGAATGATTGCAAGAAATTATTCACCGAAGATCTTTCTCATATTTAGTCCTAGTTATCTAAGTGCACTAGCACAGTTTGTGTTGCATCAGACCTATGGACATCTATAAACACTGATAGTTTTTTTTTTTAATTTTGTATATTATTGATAATGGTTGTACGAAGGTGATTATGTGTATGAATTAAGAAAAGTAAAAGATAAATTGTTCTCATTATTCTTAAACTATACAAGGAGTAGTGGGAATGTTGCATCTGAGATAGGTTCAAATGTATCACAAAGGAGATATTCTAATGTATCAAGCTGCTCTTCTTCTATTATAATTAAGTCATAATTTCTATAGGCACTTGCTCTACTATAATTATTTTTCCATTTGCAGTTTCTCCATCTTTCATGTTGGTTCAACTCTTAGTTTCCCAAACAGGATTTTGATTCATTTGAAGAAGAGGTCATTATGCCTAAAAACTCAAGATTGGAAATATATCTTGATGAATCCAAATTTGATAGGAACAATTAGTTAGATATATTACATTTCTGGAAAGGTACTCAGTATAGATTTCTTGAGGTTTCTACAATATCTCGTAACATATTGTTTATTCCCATAACTATAATAGCCTTTGAAAGTGCCTTCAGCATAGGGGTATCAATATTTGACACGACACGAAAACCCGACATGAACCTGACCTGGAAATTTCAGGTTAGACCCGACCCGTTTCCAAAACGGGTCGGGTTCGGGTTCCCGGATTCGACCCATTCGAAAAATGATCGGGTTCGGGTAGACCCGACGGGTTGTCAGGTCAACCCAGAAACCGGTTTAAAATGTCTGCCTGGCTGCCCGCCCCCTACCTGGCTGCCCGCGGGGCTGCATGACCCTACTCGCGCCCTACCCGCGAGGCCGCCGAAGCTGCTCGTGCGTGCCCGCAGTCGGCCACGCTTTCGAGGCTGCCCGCACGCCTATTGCGGCTTCCCGCGCACCACGCCCGTGTGAATCTGTGCCCGCGCTACCGCGCACTCGCCCCCGCACCCGCCTGCACACCTACCTACGCGCGTCCGTGCCCCCGCACTCGCTCGCTCGGCCGCACCAAGGTTCGGGTCGAGTCAACCCGGCAACCCGTTTGGTCGGGTCCGGGTTCAAATTTTCGACCCGTTTACCTACTCTGATCGGGGTAGGGTCGACCCGATTTAACTTGGGCCAATTCCAGGTTCGACCAAAAACTCGGTTTTGAGACCCCTACCTTAGCATAGTGGTAGAATCCTTAATCAATATATAAGTGCACTTAAACATGACATTGTTGAGGCTTTGGTTTGTGCAAAGGATTGGTTGTATGAAGATTAGGGTCCAATTCATTTAACTCTTACATTAATAAATATATTGTAAAAGTAAAATTTTAAATGTTTATGAGCTCAACATTAAATTTTTATTTGTTGCCACAAGACCCTGAACTTAAAGTTGTGACTAAGGATATCCTAACTTTAACGATAAACCAAGTTCAAGTAGATGCCATGGAAAGTTCTGTTATATGATAATTGATGGTTGTAATGATATTGCTTAAGACTAAAATCTATTAAGTATAACTTATCTTTTATGTGCATAATAATTATTGTTTAAGACTAAATATTTATAATTTTGAATTTGTGGTTGTAAGTATTATTTGAAATTTTGAATTTTTAATTTTTTTTTAATTTGAAGTAAAGATTTTTATATAATTAGTAATGTTAGTGTAGTTTTATTTCAGTTTCTTTTGTTTATGTATTCTTTTGTAATCAGATTGATCTGGTATATAATGAATTGGAAAAGATAATAAATAGAGTAAAAGAGAAAATGAAAATTCTTCCATTTTAAATCCCGGAGCGTGGTAGACCCATTAACCCATTGTAATGATCTCTTAATAAATAGGAGTCTTATGTCAAACTATTAGTCATTTAATGGGATTTTTGAAAAAATATTTTTGCAGAGAATCATACAATTTTACAAAGTCAATTTCCATGTAATTTTTTAAATGACTATTCTATGGTGTAATGATAAAAAAATTAATTCATTTCCAAACATTGTTTTTAAGGACATTTTTAAAAATAAATACCATATTTTTTAAAATTTATATACTAAAATTAAGGGAATTAATTTTTTTTTAAAAAAAAATTTGGTTTGTTTTAATTTTTGTTTTCTAGCTTGCATTGATTTATCCTTCTTACTTCTCTTATATGTGTGTGAAGAAAACAAAAATATTTATGGGCAAAGTAGTTTCCTCCACATGTAATAGTTCCAAGTATTTATGTATGTCTAATAGTTTTTACGATTAGAGCTAACAAGTTTACTGATGAGATTATCACCAATAGACAGACAGAGAGGGGGGGAGGGATCGGGCTCGAACTACATTCTTTTATTGACCCGCGTAGCATCTGTAAATGTCAAGTGTGTACCAATAATATATATAATATATATATTTTTTATAATCATTTTAATTAATTATAATTATTATTTTTAATTAATGACGTCTAGGGATGCTATGCGCGGGTCAATAAAAGAATGTAGTTCAAGTCCGATCCTTCTATGCAGGTAAATAGAAGTCGACACGGCTCGAACTATCAAACAAAGAGAGAGAGAGAGAGGGGGGGGGGGGGGGGGGGGGGGGGGGAGGGAGAGAGGATTTCATCAAGTGATCTGCAAGGTAAAATAAATTGATTTTAAGTAGTCTATCCACTAACTTTTTTATTTTACGCATATCAGACAGATCGATCTACTAATCATCCGAACATTCGGCCACTAATGAAAATATTGACGATGTCATGCTCTTGAGAAAACACTATCTCCATTTAGTCCAAAAAGAAGATTGATGCTTTGGCTAATGGAAAGCACGCCTCTTATTCATATTTGAAAAAGCACTTAGACGCTAATTTGGCAAACCTTTGCCTTTGATTTGATTGAACTCATGTTCCCCATCTTTTCCCTTGCAATTGCAATCATCACCAACAACAATTTTCTTTTTATTTTTTATTTGAAAGCTTTAGGCTTTTCTTACATCACACTTGAATCATCATGATTCATATCATAATTTTAAGGTCTTATTTTAAGCTTTTCTTGCAATCAATAATATTATAAATTTTTTATTTCAAAAATGAAAAAGGAAAACCGTAATAAGAACCATATATGAATGCTCGAGGTTAGTTTTTGCTTGGACTTTTGTGGTGGTTTGTTGGGATCCTATGGGGGCTTACTGTTTGTGTTGCTAGTTGGTTGTTTGGTTGGCTTGCTACTTTTGACTTTGGATTTTGCCTACTTGTTTCATGTGTCATTGTTTAGTCAGGATGTCAAATTATGTTGAGAAAGTTTCATTGTTCGCCCCCCTGGATGGCCTGGGCTTGATATGACAACCTTGGTGGATGTTCTCTTCGGTGATGCTTGGGATTTTGTGTTGCGGGTTTTCTTTGGCCGCTAATGGATGGTCTTTGCCTGGAACCTGGGTGGCGCTCTAGAGTCTAGCTGGCTTCTTGTACTTCTTATTTCTTTTTTGTCATTTTGCTTTTTTTTTTTTAGATTGTCATGTTATCTATCATTTTTCCTTCGTTGGCCTCTTTTGGGCCTTTCTCTATATTTGATTTTATGATTAATGGATGCATCATATATTATAAAATATGTAAAGTACATTTTTTTTAAATAATAGAACTTGAATGGAAATTCACCATTTGATTAATCAAAAATTCATTTGCATCATATATTATAATAGGGAGAGAAAACATCCTACGCAATAAAATGTGTAAAGTCCTTTTACATGGTACATAAAAACAACAACAATTTTTTTTTTTTTTTTTACATTTAAAATAATTTTCTTATAATGATACCATTATTTTTAATTATATATTTTAATTATGCAAAAAGTATCTTAAAATGATTTCATTGAAGCAATCATAAATACCATGTAATCTTTGACATTCATCCAAGCATCAATCCTTCTTCCTTTTTTCAACTTATGGTAGTGGAAAGCTTTAGATTTTATTTATGAAAAAATATTTAATATAATCCAAGCACACAATCATTAACTATCTAGTGTCCATCCATGACTTTAAATAATTTGAGAAACTATTTCTAGTAACTAAAGTTTAAAATGTCTTTACAAAGTGATCTAAGTTGTGAGCATATGTTCCCTTCCTGAGTTAGTGGAAAGCTTTAAATTTTATCTATAAAGAACATTTTACATATTCAATGCTCACAATCATTAACTATATGTAGTGCCCATTCAAAGCATTAAATATATGGAGCAACTATTAATAGTACATTAGATAACTTTATTAATCACCAAGATGAATATAATTAAATTTCTTTCAATGGTGACATAAATGTGATTAAGTAGATAAAGCATATCTTAAAAAGGATTAAATTAGATTGATAAGTATAAATATGTTTACAATCAGACAGAAAAAAAAAAACCAAGTGGAAAAAGAAAGGGAGTGGGAAAAAATGGAAGTTAATAAATTATTCAAGATTTAGGCTTCATTTGGGACAATTTTTTCTCTACTTTATAAAACGGCTTTCTAGTAAAAAAAAATTTGAATTAGAAATCTTTATACTAAAATTTCATTTTAAAAAATTGTAAGAAAGTTGTTCCAAACGAAACCTTAGGCTTCGTTTGTGATGGTTTTCTTATTGCTTCTTAAAGCAGCTTCCTAGCAAAAAATTAAAATTTTTATACTATGAAGCTGCTTTAAGAAGCAGAAAGAAAGTCGTCCCAAACGAAGCCTTAATCACATTTTGTCATAGATGCTAATCTCATCCACATTAGCTAAATCAACTTAATTATATATGCATTAGTTTAAAAAACTAGTCATTCAAGACTGTTGATTATATAAAATCAAAATTATTTTAGCTCAAGATTAGACTCATTTGATTATATATAATTTTTTATTAATCACCTATCAGACTTTGAATATAAATTTTTAACAATCATAATAAGCTTTTTTTTTTTTTTTTGTTTGCCATCATATGTGTCTAATGTAGTTAAGCATTACATAAAGTTGTCAAAGAAAAGTAATAGAGTCATCCTCTGGTCTATATATATTCGAAAGATATTTCTGTAAGAGATTAAACTAAGAAATTATTTTAATATTAGCAGTGTAGTTAGTAATACTAAGTATTTGTAAATATGTTTAGTGTTAGTAATATTTAATATTAATGGCAACATGAATTCATTTAAAATAAAATGAGCTGTAACATTTCGCTCTAATACGAGAATGAACAATGCCATTTTGCTCTGACAAAAACATGGTGGGATGAGAAGGTAAGGCAAAATTTAAGCTTACCATATTCATTTAAGGGGAATGAATTATAGTAGCCAAGCAATGGTAAATTTAAGCTTACCATATTCATTTAAGGGGAATGAATTATAGTAGCCAAGCAATAGTAGCCAAGCTCGATCACAAATACCTAAATATTCTTTGGAGACATTCACTCAATATGTGACTGAGAGCACATTAACCAAACATATGCTTGGATGACGATATTCTAAGGTTTCATTTGGGATAGCTTTCTTACTGTTATTCAAAGTAGCTTTTTAGTACAAAAATATTAAGTTTAAAAAATTTTTGCACTAAAAAATTATTTTAGAAAATAATAAGGAAGTTGTTTTGAACAAAACCTAAGAGTAGCCATGGTGGAATAAAGGGTGGATGCCAAACGTAGATGTATAAGAAATGTTTTAGTGGAGAATGGAGTAATATCATTATGAACTATGATTAAAAAAAAAACCATGAAAAGAAAATTGCATTCTTCATTCATAATCAAAATTAATAAGAATATATCATTCATGTGTAACTAATTTAAGTTTACAGATTTGAGAACCACCTACCTCTACCTAAGAAAACACCCAAAGCATTCTATGACATATCATCCTAGGAGGTGCTGTCAAAATTGGATCACGGTTCGGGTTCTGGCCCAACTTGAAACTGACTCGACACATGTTGACCCGACCAAAACCCGACCCGCTTTAGGCCTGGATAAACCCGACAAGATCCGCCAAACTGTTGGCGTCTTCAAAAGGGAGAGGAGCGTCGTCCGCTTCAGGTGGTGGTAGAGGGAGAAGCGGTAGCGGCGTCAAGTCAGGGAGAGGGAGAGGCGGCGGTGGCGGGCACAGGGAGAGGGAGAAGAAGCGGCTTTCTCTTCAGGACATGGTAGAGGGAGAGACTAGGATTTGGTCGTTTGGACTTCGAACCAACCTTCAATGGAGGGACTACATGACTTCGGGATTACAGGATGGCGACCTTGAAGCACGACTACGAGTCGGCAGCTTTGAAGCGTGACTACGAGACAACAGGATTCAGGTTGAATCACGATAGCGGGAAAGTGGGATTTTGGGTTTTGATACAGGGTGTTTACAACAAGTCACAGGTCATTTTCGGGTCAACCCGAACCTGACCCAAGTTTTAAAATTGTTAAGTTTCTTGAACCCGAACCATACATGTTTGACAAACGTGTTGACCCTAATCCAAAATTTTTGGGTCGGATTATTTGGTCTTGTCAAATATTGACACCTAGCATATTTCCTCTATAATGGTACCATATATTTATAATCATTCATTAGAAATTACATAAAAAGTATATATATAAAAATTTTATGTTGGTATCTTTTTTATGGTTATATTGTCAATTATTAATGATGATATCATGACTTCGGGATTACAGGATGGCGACCTTGAAGCACAACTACGAGTCGGCAGCTTTGAAGCGTGACTACGAGACAACAGGATTCAGGTTGAATCACGATAGCGGGAAAGTGGGATTTTGGGTTTTGATACATGGTGTTTACAGCAAGTCACAGGTCATTTTTGGGTTTTCGAGTCAACCCGAACCTGACCCAAGTTTTGAAATGGTTCAGTTTCTTGAACCCGAACCATACATGTTTGACAAACGTGTTGACCCTAATCCAAAATTTTTTGGTCGTATTATTTGGTCTTGTCAAATATTGACACCTAGCATATTTCCTCTATAATGCTACCATATATTTATAATCATTCATTAGAAATTACATAAAAAGTATATCTATAAAAATTTTATGTTGGTATCTTTTTTATGGTTATATTGTCAATTATTAATGATGATATTTTTCATTCTTGATAAAGCTCATGGAAGCACAACTAAAAATGAATTTAATAGATGCAAAATGTCTATTTTTCAATTTCATTCTTTAAAAACATATATTTTCTCCTTCACTAAAAGATTAAAAATAAAAAATGAGAGACCCCTTTTTTTTATTTTTTTCTTGAAAAATTAAAACTAATCATTTTATAATTTATTACTCATCATTTCCAAAAAAGAATTTCTATTGCAAGAACTAAATTTGATATTTTTTTTAATATTTTGTTAGTAAATTATTTACATTGATTTGTGAAATGTTGGTTATCTTCAATGTGGCAATAAATTAATGTTGAAACAATTAAGAACCAAAACAAGTGGCTATCTGAAATATAGTCTTATTTGCTTTATATTATTCCGTTAGTTTACTTTAGGTGCTATTTAGTTGGCTGAAAAAGATAATTGAAATACTTTAGAGTTGTTTAATGAGTGTAAAGTAAATGCAGATTTTTAGTAATTTATTTATTTAGCTTGAAGTAAATTGAATGCAGTATAAATTTGTAAATGGCGGTGGTTGGCGGTGGCCTACGACAGCTAGGGGTGGCCGGCGATGTTTGGTGGCGAAGGTGGCCGATGGTGGCCGGAGGTGGTCATTGGCCAATGACGGAGGTAGCGGTCGGTGGTGGCAATGGAGGTGAGATTTCGGTGTATTTAGGAATCGCCACAATCGAAAGAATTCCAAAAACATAGGTGGGTGAATTCCTTTTACTTCAAACTAAATACTCATATTTTCAAATCACCTGCAATTGAAATACTTTATACCCTTTTAGAGCAAACCAAACAGCCTCTTAGATGCATGTGTATAAGGGATTGTTGGTCTCATTCCTATCATTTGCTCTTTCTTCGTTAGTTATATTCCTATTTTTGTGGGTTTATGAAAACTTAAAAAAAATTCAAAAATTTATAATAAAGTCTTTACAATTCAGAGAACAATGACTTGGAATAAGTTTAATTCCACCTCAAAAATAGCTTCAATAACTCGAAATCATCACATTCAACTTAACTTACAATAGCTGAAGTTAAAATTGAAACCTTCAATTTCATATTTAGACTAGTTATATGCTAGTAAATCCACAATAATAGAGAGAGAGAGAGAGAGAGAGAGAGAGAGAGAGAGAGAGAGAGAGAGAGAGAGAGAGAGAGAGAGAGAGAGAGAGAGAGAGAGAGAGAGAGAGAGAGAGAGAGAGAGAGAGAGAGAGAGAGAGAGAGAGAGAGAGAGATCTACATCTTAGATTTGCAAGAAGATTCATTACAAACACAAATAAAATAAGAAAATATAGAAGACATAAAAAGTTTTGACATAGAAAATGCGATATGGGAAAAATCATACGACCTAGCTTAGATGGAAAGATAGAATTAAAAAGTAATAAACTTAATCTTGATCTCATGTAATTGTAGCAGAGCTTGTTAGAGAAGTAGTGGAGGGATGATGATAGAGATCAAACAACATTAGTCTGGTGAGAGTGGTCGAACGATGGTGGTTGGATGATATCAAGTGATCATGATTAGATGATAACACAAGCAAGGACCATTAGGTGATAGAAGTTAAAAAATAATGAATAGTGGTCGAATGACAACGGTTGTCAGTAAAAATTAACGACATTGAGCATCAGGCGGAGCTCTAGAGTTCTTCATATCTCCAACCTCTTTATTATTAGCAGTGTCATCACAATAGTGCTAATGTCTAGAGCACTTCGATGCTATGTTTAGTTTTGTTTTTATAAAATATCAATTTACACTTAAAATTTTTTTTGCCAAAAATCCCCTACTCAGGCTACTGGTTAGGCAAAGACAGAGTGAGAAATAGGGTTTTCTAGAGAGAGAAAATCCACTCCGTGTTGCTTTAGTCCATTTTCTACAATCATCCTAGTTCTAGAAATTGTTCAGATTGAGGTAGGCTATATTATGCATATCTCAGTTTTTAATAATAGAAGAATTTTGGGATTCTTTTGATTAAATTTATAAATTTGTAAAGTTCAAAAGAGAATAACTTCACATCTAATCAGATTTCACCACATAAATTTTGGTATGTTGTCTACTTAAATATTCATAACATTTTTATATTTTATTTGAAAATTTTTATAGTTTTGTTTTGAAATCCTATTATCTCTAATAATTTAAAAAGTTATTCTGATAAATATGAAATTTCTACCCAATTTGCTAAATATTTTGGTTGTCGTTATTATGTAATATTCTATATTATGATCAATTTCATTTATTTCATTTGAATTGTAACTATACACACGCTTATTTGCCTTAAATATATGATTTCTAAGAAATTCTAATGGTGGGAGAAAGTTCTGTTATGCTAAATGCATTGAGAGTTATAAGAACCTAAATTTATGAATATATGTTTGTGCAGAGTAGTTAGAAGCTAAAGAGCCTCTCTTTTTATATGCTAGCATAGAGAGATATAAAGGCTTGAATTTTGATATTATTTTTAGTTGGAAGGTATAAGGGCATGAGAAGAATCTATTAATTTTTGATCTAATATAAGAAGTGCTTGTTTACTTATGTTCTGAACAAAGCTTATTTAATTCCTATTATATGTTAGGTAAAATTTGTTAATTAGATTAATTCATTCATAATTGGTTTTCTATTCAATTTAATTTAATGTAAAATTAAGTGTTATAAATTTGGTATGTGTGATCTACTAAGCTATGTTGGATCACACCTATTATGCTTTATATTTCAGGTTAGGGCAATGGTAAGGAGTCAGTTGAGTAGCTAAGGTTGTAGGATTTGATCATCCAAGTTCATATTTGTACTATTTTGGTTTATAAATTTTATATAGTCATGGCTATTTTCTATTATGTTTTCCTCAGTCTATAGCCAATTACTACATTGTAGAGATTTTGTTATGTAAACATTTTAAAGTTGAATGAAAATAAAATTTTTTATGAGCATTTTCTATTTATTGGAACTTAAATAGTAGCTTTGTTATCTGTTAAAAATTAAGGAAATCTAAAAGGTTTCTCCAATTTAGATCTTGGGTTTGGTGTGTTACCATCCAACACAATATGACATGTTATATCTATGGGTTTTATTAGGATGAGTTATGACATAAAACTTCTATATAAACCACCCAAAGGTCTATTGCTATGTTTAGCGTCATCACCGGTGGAACTCAAATTACTAGGTCTCCTATCAATGGGAGCTCTAAAACTAGTAGAGATATCACATGTCTTATGTGCTACATGAAGGGCTATATGTAGCACTAGTGCAAGGCTCAATTCCTATTTTTAAATGAGTAAAATTTTCTTAAGAATTACCTTTGGGCCTTTCTTGTACAACTTTGGTTGAGAGCGAAGAATACTTCCTTGCGGGGAGGCCCGAGCCATCAGTGAGATGCCACTCTGGAATAGCTAAAATTCTAACCTTGTGTCAGAACCTATAGGCCAACGGACAGTCTCAGGTAGATGGTTTCTATGAAGCGTAGGCCTCCCAAAAAATAACAGAGGCACATAAAGGTTTCCTCAACATAAAGGAATTTTTAAATGAGTCACCATGTCTAATGAACATATTGATGCTGAGAATAAGATTGTTAGATCCTACTTATCAAGCTACTATAAATGGTACATACTACTGCACTATAAAGATCCTCATCTAATATCTAGGTAAAGCCAAAAAAAAGAATACTAAGATTCTACTAAGGATAATTAGGTCCCCTATTATTAGGTGAGTTGACTATGTTATAGTTCCAAAGAGGTCCATTATATTGGTTGCCCTCCCAACTCATAGATTTTTTGACTTTGCTTTTATATTCATAAAATCTTATTAGGCCCATCATATTAAGGTGAGTGAATAATTAGGTGCAATTAATACAAAGTATAATGCAAAGATAAATCATAATAATCTTTCAAAGAGGAAGGTGATTTTGTGTTGATTAGCATTCATCGATCTTAAGAGATATCCACTTAAAGTATTAGAAATCACAAGCTAGGGCATATGGATCTTTTAAAATTTGTTGAAAACATAGATCCAATATATATGATCTTGATTTGACAGCTGACATGTTAATTAGTCCAATTTCAATGTTGAGCATATTATTTTATATACCGAAATTAAACCAACAACTAAGTAGTCATGTTGCTAAGGTAGGAGATATTTTCTAACCATGCACATATACCTTCACCATTGAACCTCTTTAAAGTGGATATATAATAGATGCTTACAATCCAATATGAGGATCATGTGTTTTTAGATATAGGGAAGAGTAAACCATAGGAAACATTGGGCACTAATGAACATTTGTAGAAATATTGGCACTAGGACTAAAGACTTGTTTGAAATAGCTTTCTTACTACTTTCTGAAGTAGCTTTATAGTTTTAAAAAAATTTATACTAAAAAAATTATTTTAAAAATAGCAAGAAAGTCATCCCAAATGATGTCTTAGTGAGAAATGTTTGGAATTCAACTTTGCAAGGTATTGTTCAAATGGGTCTAACATAGTTCATGTAGAATATCAAGGATACAATTACTATGACCTTGCTACCGGAGAAAGCACTATCTGAAATCGACTATCACAGTAACAAATTTATGGGAAAAAAATCATTGTAGGTAACCACTATCATTACTCTTCAATCAAATTTGTGTCTCTAGTATTTTGATTTTATTTACTTTGGAAATTCTTTTAATAGTCCATGGGTCAGGCATCATTGTGTTTCTAGCTAATTCATTTTGTTCTCGCTTCCCCACCTACCGCTGTCGTTCTCCTTTTCTTCCCTGACCCATTGCCTCAACTTTCCCTCCGTCCTTGACCGGCCACTATCATTTTTCTCCATCACTTTCCAAGCTGCCTCCACCACTCTATCTTACTTGCAAAATCACCTTGCCGTTGCCACCACTATCCCTTGCTCTTTGCTCGTCGCTGCTCTTCCTCCCTTGCTCCATCACTTTGCCGCCACTTTCTCTCTTGCTCACTTACTCCATCTAACGAGTTTCTCTCTCTCTCTCTCTCTCTCTCTCTCTCTCTCTCTCTCTCTCTCTCTCTCTCTCTCTCTCTCTCTCTCTCTATCTATCTATCTCTCTCTCTCTCTCTCTCTCTCTCTCTCTCTCTCTCTCTCTCTATCTCTCTCAGCTACCCATGCATGTATCCTTGGTTCCCACCCAGGCACTACGT
The DNA here is from genome assembly GCA_016618105.1 of Dendrobium huoshanense. NCBI lineage: Eukaryota > Viridiplantae > Streptophyta > Magnoliopsida > Asparagales > Orchidaceae > Dendrobium > Dendrobium huoshanense. The sequence goes on from CM028345.1 coordinate 73,960,450, forward strand.
CACTATGTCGCCACTGTTGCCGCCTCTTGCAAACGCAATAGGTGTAAACAAATATGGTGGTTAATTAATGAAATATAAATTCATGCTTTTTTTATATATTTGTTTAGTTGAATAATTTAATGTATCACTTAACTTGATTATAAACAACTTATGTATGAGTTGATATAAATTTTGAACATATTTATAGTCATTATGATTGTTGGCTACTAATATAATTATTGCGGACTAGAATATACGCGGCGAAAGAGTTAAAAAACTTTCGTTTCAGTGTTGTACGGATACCTATCACATAAACAGAGGATAAATAGCAACACTAGAATGTTTACGTGGAAAATCCTGAAAGGGGAAAACCATGAGGCCACGCCCAGTTGAAAGAGTTCCACTAGTGTTTTTTTTAAATATAAGAGGATGGCTTGTCCATAAAATTTAGGACAATCAGATTACAATGAATCACTTCAGGATTAAAAATCAGTTACAATGTCGGGCAGAGTTTCGACATCACTTTGAAATCGGGCAGAATTTTGGCATCCTTCAGAGGATGGGCATAATTCTGGCGTCGTTCAAAAGTTGGGTAGAATTCCAGCGTTGGACAAAACTCTGGCGTCACTTGAGCATCGGCCAGAATTGTGGCGTCGTTTCAAAGTTAGGCAGAATTCTGACGTCGGGCAGAACTCTGGCGGTGGTCGAGGAGTTCTTCCCTCTTATCATTCTCTTCTTCTTCTCTTTTTCTTCTCTTCTTCCTCTCTTCTTCTTGCTTGGTCCCCTCTCATGAGAAATGAGGGGTCTATTTATAGATATTCTGGAGTGTCATGGCATATAAATAGGAGAGAGATCAGGGATAAATAGAGAATGGTCAAATCGACGGTCGATATTGAATCTCTTGATCATATACCATTCATCAGACATTTGAAGGACTAAATGATGTCATAATTTGAAGATCTTAGGCTCGTTGGATTTATCTCGTCGGGGCGCTCGATTCGACTATAAGAATGTTATATTTGAAAACTGTTTGGTAACTCAAATTGTGGTTTGAACTTTCCAATAGTGATTTGAGTCTTTGATTTGGACTCATTTGGGCTTGGATTGAGTCAAATTTGGTGTCGTTACATTTGTATTTCCGAGATGCTTAGTTTGATTATATGTGAGATCTTGTTCTCTTACTGTTCCTCTCTGATTTGGATTTTCCTCCCAGGATCGTCCAGGACGATGTTGAGATCGTCCAGGCCGATCTGTACTGTTCAAAATATCGTCTTGAACATAGTTATGGGAACTGTCCAGCTGATGATTTTGGTCTGATCGTCCCAGGACGATCTGGCGATCGGCCGGGCCGATCAGCTTTATGATTTAAGCAAATCAGCTCGTTTTGAGGAGAGAGAAAATCATTTTTATAAAATCAGATATTTTGAGGAGAGAGAAAGAGAAAGGAAAAGTAAAGGAAAAGCTGGCTTTCGGAGACCGCGAAGCACTTTTCGTCCGACGCCGCTGTTGGGAAAAGTGAAGATCTCGTGGTAAGGACTCCGAATCTTATTTCTGTTTTCAGAGATATTGAGTTTTGACCGAGTTGTGCACTGTTTTGTGTTTTCGTAGTCGAACTTTTGACCTGATTTGGTATTGACACAACTTTCACCGCACAACTTTTGGTATGTTATAGATATGACTATTGTACACGATTTGAGTATTTTCTACGAAGATTTTACCGGTCGGAATTGATTCTACGCGATTTTAATTGAATAGAAAAATAGCATGACTTGATTTGAGTTGGATTCTATAGAATAATAGTCTTGTAATGATGTCGTGAATATTCTATTGTAATTTGGAGAAATTTGGAATTTGTGCTTTTTGCAGGATTTTTGTGTAAATTTGATAGACTGCCGTTACTCTGCCCGATTTTCATACGATTTCTGATTTTTCTGAAATTGATAGATTGAATTGATATGTGCATGACTATTGATATGATTGTTCTAGATTTCTTTAATACTGCTTATTGCATCAATTATTGCATTGAATTGATTGTTACTGAAAGACAAGTGGGAACCTGGTTGAACGTTGGTTGGAGATAGAACTTGACCTGTACAGGATGGTGGGCCGACGGGCTTTCCTTTTAATCATAGATCATCGATATAACGATTGGGAGTTATAAGGAGTTTTATATGCCGACGGGCGGCCGACGGGCAAAAGAGTGATGACTCTTCTTGATCGAAACCAACGTGCGAATATCTACAACAGCAATATGGATTCTACAACAGCACTATGGATTTCTACAACAGCACTATGGATTTCTACAACAGCACTTTTGATCATAGCTAGTGTTTGTGCTTGTCGAGTAAGACCATTGTATGGATTTGCATGTGTACGATAGTACATTGTATGGATTTCCTGATATGCATCGATTTATTGATTTCTGATTGATTTATTGATATTGATGGATTTATTGAATTGATTTATTATTGAACGAATTTATTGATTTATCGTATTAATTTCCGATTGATATTATCGACTTGATTGATTCATAGATACCGGCACCGATATTGATATGGATTCTGCGTATTGATTCATAGATATTGACACTGATATTGATATAGATTATATCGATTGATAGATACCGACATCGACATTGATATAGATATGATATTGACATATGGATACTATTGATACGACGAATCCTGACATGCTATTGATACATTGATACATTGATTCGTTGTACCGATTATCGATTGATTGATTGAATGGATTGTTGCCATATGGATTTGATTTATCGTAGAATAGATTTCTTTTTGGAGCTGATTGTATTGATTTCAATTGACCTGATCATTTCATTGTATAGATTTGTTTTCAATTGCTAGGTTGATTTATATAGTTGATTCGATTGTTCGATGGATTTCCCTGCTGATAGATATGATTGACTGGAAAGTGCTCTATTGATTGAGATGATTTCCCTATTGTAGCATCGTACGTCGTCATTATTGAATCGTACTCGCTGTCGTAGTGTCATTGAATATTGTATATTGATTTCGAGTAAATCGTATTGATTAATTGGATTGACTGCTTTGCAAGAATGATATAGGTAAAATGAATTGACTAGACGACACGATTGATTGAACTGATAGTATTGACTGATAGACACTGCTACGATGATTGGATATTGACTAGAAGCACTTATGGATTTGATTGCTGAGGCGTATTGATTTATCGATGTTTTTATATTGATTATTGATTTCAGTACTGCTTTGACTATTGATTTGATTTCCGCTGTGCGGACTTAATTTCATAGACTTTGGATTTCCGCATTGCATAGACTCATTGACCATTGATTGACTTTATTTACTTTGACCTGCATATTGATAGCATCGTCGTGCTTTGATTTCAGTTGTAGGTTTTGGTGACCTGCTGGGCTTTGTAAACTCATTATATGTGGTTATAATTTTCAGGTCCGAGCAAGGCAACTGGAATGGAGTTCGATCAGAATATCAGACGAATCCTTTCACTATCGATATCTGGGATGTCACATTATAAGTTTGCTGAAATCGGAGTTTGGGTGATCCCAAATTTAATATTTGAAGTTTTCGGCCTGATTTTACCTCGAGATTCATGCCCTTTCAAGATGATTTTATTAGGATATATCATTTGCCCCCCTATTTTCAAATATTGAATCTCCAGATCTCCAAAAATATGTGTCACAGACTTTGGAGAATTTTCTGTGTGATTTGAAATTTGATCTTGTGTGTAGGAGCATCAAATGGCTTTATAAGTGCAGAAATTGAGTCTGAAATGTTAAAAAATAGTTTTGGGACCCCAAAACCATTCAATTTGGCCTTTCGAGGGCAAAAATTGGACCCGGAATGGAGTGGGTAGCTGAACCAGCCTACCAGCCGCCACCACCGGTAGCTTGGAACAGCACGCCTGGCCTTTATGCCCGCACTGCGGCACGCCAGCGAATTTCTTAGGCCCGCACGCGCGATCACAGCGCCCACGACCTCCTTGGGGCCCTCCTGGCCCGCTAGCCTTGGCCCGCACGGTGCCCGTCTGGCCTAGTTCTGACCCGCACACGGCTGGCCTGGCATGCGCACCTGGCCTAGCACTAACCCTCACCCGGCCAACCTGGCCCGCCCGCCTAGGCCTGCTCTGTTGCCTGCCTAGCCTGGCACTGACCCGCGCCTGGCCTGCACGGTTTCAGACGCCTGTTGGCGGCTAGGCGCTGGTTCGAACTTGCCACTGACGGTTACCTGAACCACTAGCCAACATAGTAAATTTCGTTTTTGTAGAAAATCCAGAAAAATCCCAAAAAATCAAAAAAAAATTCAAATTTTTTTGAAAAATCCTAGAAAATTTTAGAAACTTACCTTTTCCTCCCAAAAATGCTATAAATAGCCCCCAAGGGCCAGAAGAAAACTTGCACCTTCTACTCTTCTCCATCTGGCTTTCTAACAGTTGAGACTTTCCGCTGTTTTCTAGTAGATGACTTTCCCTACTTGACTCAGCGCCTCTCATCTTGTACAAAAGTTGGAGATTTCCTCTATTTTTCTTTCTTTCTCCCACATTTTTTTCCTACTCTAGAGGATTTATGCCATTTTTTGTAGGTAACTTTTCCTACTTAAATTCAGTACTCCTCTTCAGTGTATATAGTTATTTTTTCCTTCATTATAAATTTCTAACATGGGAGGCATTCCACATTTTTCGTAGGTGATTTTTCCTACGCAAAATTAGTGCCCCTCTCCTCGTATAGAAGTTCGATTTTTTTTGTCTTCTTTCTCTCCCATCTTCTTCTTACTTTAGAGGCCTTCCACTATTTTTGGTAGGTGATTTTTCCTACTCAAAAGTAGTGCTCCTCTTCTTGCGTAGAAGTTGGACTTTTTGCATCCGCTTCTCTTCTTCCACCTCCCTTTTAAGGATCCTGTGGTCGGTGAAAAATTGATGATCATCAACATGCGGTTGGAAATCCGATGAAAGTCCCATGACGGGCAAAAGTCTAGCGATGGGAGGAAGCTTAATGTAGGGTAGAATTCTGACGAAAGTCCCACGACGTAAAGAAGTCCTGCGATGGGAGGAAGCTCAGTGTCAGGTGGAATTCCGATGAAAGTTCCATGATGTACAGAAGTCCAGCGACGGGAGGAAGCTAAGCATCGGGTGAAATTCTAATGAAAGTAATGCAACTTGTAGAGCTAAAGGAAAAAGTTGGAGGATATGCTGCTATCAGTAGTTGAGCAAGAAGTCGATAATGACTGATATGAAGGAAAAGACTACTGGCATACACCAGATAAAGAGCCGATGATGACGGGTGTTCAGTGGCATTTTGCAAAGGCAATATACATCCATACCGAAGTGTGCTATCAATATATATTTTTGTATGGATGATGTATATGTATTTTTTTTATTTCTACTTCAAGTGTAATAAATGTATACTTGAACTTGATGTACAATTTTGCAATATAACTCCAATAATATTATCTATGAAGTTAAGATTCTTGTATGGGCTTGATGCTTATCTTTCATTTGAAATGAACTCGTCCTTCAAATAAAACTAAGTTTTTTACGCCTCTTTAAGATATGCTTTGATAAATATGTCTTCCATGCTCTTTGAGGTTTTTTAGCCTGCTAAGATTTTTGTAAGCTTGTACCTTTTGAGGTTTTTAAGTTTTCTATGATTTTGTATTCATGTGTGGAAGAGGGCAAGAGAATTCACCAAGGATGTATGACTTATCCAAGATTGTATGTCAGAGCCCTACTCGATTACGTTAACCTATGTAGAAGATGTCGAGAGAATCCACCAGTGATGTAAGACCTGTCCGAAGTTATATGTCAGAGCCCTACTCGATGATGTTAACCTATGTGGAAAAGGTCAAGAGAATCTACTAAGAATGTAAGACCTATCTGAGGTTGTATGTCATAGCCTTTGCTCGATTACGTTAACCTGTGTGGAAGAGGTCAGATCAGATCCCCCTGGGATTAATCATCCTCCTATTTTTCTTGAATTCTTATGTAAGTTGTTGTTGGCTTCTCTAAAAATAGTCAAAGAAAGGAAACTCGTAATTTTGACTCTCAATATCTATTTTCTAAAAGAGGTTATTCTACTTTTGATTTAAAATCTTCATCATATTTTAAATTGAATTTTGAAACTGAACTTTTTTCATCTCCCTACATTTTATCTATCACATAGGAATCTTTTACAAGTAGTTGAATCTACCTCATAATTTTTCTAATCAAGTAATTCGTTGTGTCAATAGAATGAGTTTATTTTTGTTTTTAAAATTTCAGAACTATAGCATATTTAAAAAAAGGCCAATGATGCCAAATAAAAAAAAAGTGGCCAATGACGCCAAATCAAAAGATGTGCAACGAAGCCAAATTGAGAAAGGTACACAAAGTGTATCAAAAGAAAAAGATGCGTAAAGTGTGCCAAAAAACTGACATGAGGCATAAAATGAGCCCACAAGGAGTATGCTTACCTTTTCTGTTTTATTCAAAGATTAAGAAAACCTTTGATATTTTTGATGCTAGAGTTTAAAAATCTTGATTCCTGATTCAACAATTCGTGCATTAATCTTCTATTAGATATATTTTATGGAAGGAGTTTTGGAAAAATTAGTGTTTCTTTTTCTAATTTATTACTTGATTTAGATATTGGATTAAAAAGTTCTTATTCCTTTAAAAAGAACTTGAGTTTTGATTATCAATTTCTGAATTTCTTACCTCTACTGGATTATGCGTTGTCAATCCATTTCTTATTAAGTTTTTTTTAAAATTAAGAGGTAACTTTTTCTTTTTAAGACTTTTTGTGTCCCTTCTCTTTTGGATAATGTCAAAGGGGGAGAAACGTATTGTTGTATTTGTACCTTTTTCATCTTTCAAAAAATTAAAAAAAAAATCAAAAATTTTGATTTCCCCTATTTTTTAAAGTTTTATTTTAGTAAGGAGGGGATTAGGAGAAAATATTTTATTTTTTACAAATTCAACTAGTAATATTTGCCATCATCAAAAAGGGGAGATTGTTGCGGATCTATTTTCATGGTTTATTATTTTGATGATAGCAAACACTCTTATTTATCTACGACTACCTTATCTATTGACATTTCATGTCTACAAGATCAGACTACAATTTGGAACAAGCTCAAGATTGGGTAGACTAGGTCTGAGTCAGTTTGTACCATTTTTTCTTTCTTGAGTCTTTTGTAATTGTTGTGGCTCCTGATACTAAGTAACTTTGCGCGCACACACACCTTGGATGAATTTCTGACTGTTCCCTAGAGTTTACTGTTATTGGTAACATCGTCCGGGATGATAATTATATCGGCCTGGACGATCGGTTCAAAAATAGAAATCCTGATTAGGGCATCACCCTTGTTAAGGAAGCCGTCATTAAACACATCGTCCTGGACGATTTTATATCGGCCAGAACGATAGGCTCAATTCAGAAAGAATCTGTCGCTAGATCTATTTATGAATTACTTATTTTTGGACATCGTCCCGATGGATCAACCTGACCTATCAGGATCGGCCTCGCCGATCCAGCACAATTTTTTTCTAAATAAATCTGGTAATTAAGGAAAGCAATTAATGGTGATTTGCACGATCACATCGGCCGGGCCGATCTCAGGATCGACTGGATGATTTGACATCGGCCAGCTTCTTTTCAGGGCGATGTTCAGGATAATTTTTCTCATATTTTGAACTAATCATCCAGAACGATATCCTATCGGCCTGGACGATATGACCAAAAATCTCCTGATTGTCCCTAGCCGACCGGGCTGATTGAGCGTAATTTACGCTGATCGGCCAGGCCGATATTTATATCAGCCTCGACGATAAAGTCGGCAAGTTGCATTAATGAGCTCATTTTGAGATTTTCTATTTAAGCTTTGACAAGACACCTTTGTAAGTATCTTTGGCAGTCATTGTAGCTTCATTCTTTTGGGGGAAACTTGAAGAGAGAGCTTGAAAGGGAGTGAGGAAAGGGTGGAGTTTGAGAGAGGGAGAAGATGCTGTGAGGGGGGACTCAAGGGAGTGTCGAGGGGGATTCTACACGATTGCTCTGGCAAGTTTGCACCTTAGTACCATCGGATTCAAGGCTTATCTTGCGGGAAGTTCCAGGAAGAAGAAGATCTCTTTGGTGTCAAAAGACCCGGCGACTCCGCCGCACCGAGGAAGGTGGAAGTGATTTTGTTAGGGCTTCTCCGCCTAGTTGTAGGGGCTAAAGGAGAGACACTTAGTTTAGTGCCGGAGGGTGCCTCCGAGGAGACCGAACCACTATAAATCTGGTGTGTTCTTTCCTTTATTATTTCCGTATTTATTTCTTCCGCACTTTGATTTTCATTGTGGTGATTTGGTTTGTTTGAGTTTTGATTTAAAGATCTTTAAATTCCAATTCACCTCTCTCTTGGTTAGCCTTGGGCTAGTTCATAAAGGGCCTAACATCTCTAATGAACTTTCAGACTCGTTTTAAAAAATTAGGACGATCAGATTACAATGAATCACTTCAGGATTGAAAATCAGATACAACGTCGGGCTGAATTTTGGCGTCCTTCGAAGGTCGGGCTGGCGTCGTTTGGTAGTTGGGCAGAATTTTTGTGTCGGGCAGAACTCTGGCATCACTTGAGCGTCGGGCAGAACTCTGGCGTCGTTCGGAAGTCAGGCAGAATTCTGACGTTGGGCAGAACTCTGGCGGTGGTCGAGGAGTTCTTCCCTCCTATCCTTCTCTTCTTCTTCTCTTCTTCTTGCTTGGTCTCCTCTCATGAGAAATGAGGGGTCTATTTATAGATATTCTAGAGTGGCATGGCTTGTAAATAGGTGAGAGATCAGGGGTAAATAGGGAGTGGTCGGATGGACGGCCGATATTGAATCCCTTGATCATGTACCATTTGTCAGACATTTGAGAGTTTTAATGATGTCGTAATTTGATGATTTTGGGTTCGTTTGATTCGTCTCGTCGGGCCACTCGATTCGACTATAAAAACGTTATATTTGAAAATCATTAACTCAAATTGTAGTTCGAACTTTCCAACAACGCTTCGGGTCTTTGATTTGGACTCATTTGGGCTCGGATTGAGTCGAATTTGGTGTCGTTAGGTTCGTATTTCCGAGACGCTCAGTTTGACTATAAGTTCGCTGAAATCGGAGTTCGGGTGATCCCAGATTTAATTTTTAGAGTTTCTTGCTTAATTTTGCTTTGAGATCGTGCCCGATCAAGATGATTTTTTGAGGATATATCAATAATAATCTATAGAATTATGTTTTATAATTTTTCAATATTTTATTAATCCAATTGTTCAATACCTCCTTTCTATATGCACTTATTATATTAAATAAGCATATTAGTATCTTACCAATTATACAAAGTTTCTTATAAATGTGTTGGAACATAGAATAAAGCTAAGGTACTCATATATACTTTTTTTTTTTTTTTATTGTGCACGCGACTCCATGCCACTTTTAGATAGAACGAAGGCGAAGGCTTTTAGAAGCAGCGAGTGTGCTGCATATATTCTTTTTATATGTCTAGTGATTATGAATTCATATGTTTTTATCCATCTTTGACAGTTGTTACATGATCCGTTATAGAACTACTTGTTTATTTAGAAGTTCAATTAGTAAAATCAAACGCATATCTAAGTAGGGATGCAAACGAACCAAGCCGAGCCGAGTATGTGAGTGTTCATGTTTGTGTTCATTTAATATCAGGTTGTTCAAGTTTGGTTCATGTTTGTTCGAGCTTTATTGTTTGTGTTCATGTTTGGTTCATTTAAATTAATGAGTGTTCATGTTCAGTTCATATTCGTTTGTTTAGTGTTTATCGAGCTTTAAACAAAAAATCAAGAACGAGCTATAAACGAGCTTTACTTTTAGATGTCCATTAACTTAACAAACGAGCTTTATCGAGCTTCCTAACAAACGATTACATTGAGCATGTTCGCGAATATATTTAACGAACTTTTTTTAGCTATCAAACAAACACGTTCATGAACATATCTATGAACAAACACATTGCTAATTGCTATCATTCACTTAAATTTAATAAAAATACTTAATTAACATGTATTATAATATTATTTACTTTAAATTTTATTATTAAACAATAATTATATCATTATATTATATAATATAAAATATTTATATTATTTATATTTATTAATCTATAATCAAATATTAATATTTTTTATTGTGCTTATTCACGAGTTCAAAATCGAACACGAATCGAGCTTTTATCGAGCTTCTTATCGAGCTAAATGTCGAGCTTGTTCACGAAATTCAAATGATATTGTTCGCGAACATAAATGAACGGAACACATTAGTGTTCAAGCTTGTTTATTTAAGGATCGCGTATTTAAAATATTGTTCAAGTTTGTTTGTTTAGTTAGTTAAATGATCACAAACGAGCTTTAATCGAACCGAGCATCGAGTAGCTCGTCGAATGCTTGGTTCGCTTGCAGCCCTATATCTAAGGCTTCGTTTGTCATGACTTTTTTACTATTTTTTGAAGCATCTTTTTAGTACAAATTTTTAAATTTTATATTAAAAGCTGCTTCAAAAAGTAGCAAAAAAGCCGTCTCCTAAATCATTTAAGCTTGATTTGGGACAGTTTTCTTACTGATTTTTAAAACGGCTTTCTAGTACCAAAATTCTTTGAAATTTAAAAATTTATAATAAAAAACTAATTTTGAAAAGTAATAAAAAAGCTGTCCTAAATGGAGCCTTAGAGTTCATTTGGGACCCTTTTCTTACTGTTCTACCTTTTAAGATATCTTTTTAATATAAAAATTGTATTTTTTAGCTAAAAAATTACTTTAAAATTTATTAAAAAAGTCGTCCCAAACGAAGCCTAAAATTTCATTAAGAATAACTTTCTACTACTATTTTAAAAAAATAAACTAAAAAATTATTATAGACAGCAATAAATCTTGGCTTCATTTGGGACGACTTACGACTTTTCTTAATATTTAATGGGATTATTTTCTTATTATTTTTTAAAATTAACTTTTTAGTAAAAAGAATTTTAGTTTCATAATTTTTCCTATTAAAAAATAAAGAACATAAAATACAATCCATTACCACATAATAACATTTGAAAGATGCAGTTCACGTCCACTGAACAAAACATCACATTCACACATTATTCTCAGTCAAACTACACGCTCGAGCAACTACATTAAACAGAACAACAAATGCTTACTATGCTTCTGTCATGGCGTTCGTTTTCAGAGTTCGAACCGCATTACGTTTATAATTAAGCGATCGTTTCAGTTCCCATCTGGTTGGTGAAGCGCCGAAAAGCTCTTGTAACCTGGCGCCACCGCTGCAGCCGCCTTTACCGCTTTAGCGTTGCCGTCATTGGCTACGGTCACAGTCTTCTTCGAGTAAGGCAGGTTGCAGGGTATATGAATGCGCAAAGGGCAAAACTTGCACCGAGTCAAAAAAAACACGCATTCCGCCGGCGCCCTCTGCTCTGGCAACCCAAAAATACAATTCCGGCGAACATCGAGCACCCCACTCTTAACTAGCCTCCAACAACTATGCCCCAACGACGTAAAGAAATTCCCCGACAGCGACAAATTCGCCAATTTCCCAAACTCCGCGAGGCGGCACACCACATCTGGCACCTTACCGTACAACAAATTACCCGCAAGATTAAGTTGCTCGACATTGAACAGACAGCCAAACGAAAACGGAATTGGGCCGGTGATGTAGTTGAACCCGGCGTCGAACACCGTCGCCTCCCTCAGCAAGCCAACCTCGTAAGGAAGACAGCCGGAGAGGAGGTTGTTGAGGAAAAGCACCTCAAGAAGAGTATTTGACGCGTTGCGGATTGATGGCGGGATGGGACCCGTGAAGGCGTTGTTAGCGAGCGTAAGATACTTGACAGGGGATTGGCCGAGATCGGCGGGGAGTGGCTGGGAAAAGATATTGTTGTTCAAGAAAAGAACGTTAGGGCCGAGGTTGAAAGCGGAAGGGGGGACGGTGCCGATGAAGCGGTTGAAGCGGAGGTCGATGAAGGTGAGTCGGAAAAGGGGGAGAACGGCGGCGGGGAATGGCCCAGTATGGTCATTGTTGCTCAAGTCGAGTTCGTAGAGGAAAGGAAGGGAAGACAGGTCGGGGATTGTGTCTGAGAAGTTGTTGGAGTTGGCATGGAAGAGAGCGAGGTCCGGGAAGGCGTCGATGAAGCCGGAGAGAGTGGGGGCGCAGAGGCGGAAGCCGTTGAAGTCGATGGAGGCGATGGTGGGGGTGTTGACGAGGTTAGGAGGGGTTTCGCAGAAGAAGCCGAGGTAGGAGCAAGGGAAGAAGCCGGTCCAGGTGGAGGTTATGTTGTTGGGGTCGCAGGTGATGGTGTTTTTGAAGCGTTGGATGACATTGTAGGCAACGTATTGTTTGAGGTTGGGAAAGTCGGAGGGCTGGGGATGGGCGGGAGGAGAGGGCGTGTTGCAGCTGCAATTGGAGGGGGACGGTGCATTGCTGTTGTCTGATTCCTGTCCAGCAGCGGCGTGGAAGAAGGGGGAGAAGAGGAGGAGGAGGAGGAAGGGAGTTTGGATAGTGGAAGAGATGCTCGAGTTGTGCTTAGTGGCCATTTGTGTTGTTTTTGCTCCTGGTTTGGTATGGAGGGCCAATGAATGGAGGGGAAGTCGCCAAGTTGGGACTTGGGAGAGTTTAAAGGAAGAAAAAGTAAAAAAAAAAAAAAGAGAGACAAAAAAAAGGAAAAAAAGAAGAGGAAGTTGATCCGGTTGTTGAGAAGAATATAAACAGCGAGTTTACTAAACATATTTACAAAGACTTGACAAGATAGTTGAACAAAAAAATTATGAAAAAAAATTACATAAACAGAGAGAGGATGCCAATTTGAGTCTCTCCTTATCAGTAAAAAAGCATGTAGTCGTTGAATTTAAAAGTAAAAAAGCATGTAGTTGTTGTTTATGTGTGTACTTTATGTTATAACTTATTTCAATTAAATACATTTTTTATATATAATTTGTTCAAAATTATTCAATGCCATATAATCACGATGCATATAAATTTTAATCAAATTTATGTAAATTTAGTATGATTATTAAATTCAATTATTTCATTCAATTTTAGTCATGTGAAGTTATGGAGCATTAAAGTGTGCCTATTAGTAATGTAGTTATATAACTATCATATTTTAATAATATTAAGCCTCAAAATTTTAGGAGTTTACAACACCTATTGGACAAGCTATGAAAAGAGTTTCAAGCATCTTTCAAGGGAAAAATTTTCATATGTGCAAAATCAGATATTTTTTAGTTGATTGACAAAGCAATCATAACGGGGTTTGTGGATTTCCCGAAGGATCTTATTATTGAGAAGTTCAGTGCTAGTCATCTTTCCCTCACTAATGGCAATGATGAATAGCCTTGATATATTCTCAAAAAATTATCTTGATCGAGCACGAATCTCGAGGTAAAATAGAACCGAAAAACTTCAAAAATTAAATCCGGGAGCACCCAAACTCCAATTTCAACGAGCTTATAGTCAAATTGAGCATCTCAGAAATACGAACCCAACGACACCAAATTCAACTCAATATATATATACTTTAAATATATTATGTACAAAATTTTCTCATAGGTTTGCCTAATAGAGGTGATGATATCAAATTGAAGATTAATCCTCTCACTGGACTTCTATCAACTGATATAAAAACTGAAATAACAAAATTAGATAGATTAACTGATAATGCTACTAAGTTAAAGACCTTTATAATATTTTTATTATATAATCTTCTTTCTCTACTAAATAACCATAAAATCCCTAGAAGGCTCATATTAGTAGCAAATAATATAATTGAGTTCTCTTCTATCAATTGAATTTCATGTATAAGGAATTTTATGGTCGATAAATTCGATAAAATTGCTGACAAGTTTGAAATGGAAAAATCATTGGGTTACATCAATAGTTTTTTTTCCTCTCCTATTAGTAAGTTTTCTCTACTACTGGTTTTTTTTTTTCTCTCATAAAAATTTTTAATGTTAATTTATAATTTTTTGTGTTTGATATTATTCAGATTTAGTTTTTAAAATATCTTTACTTCAATAAACCATCTGATCTAGAATTAAGATCATATTTTTTGAGATGTGATGGGAACACTGAAATATTCTATACCCAAGAAAATGCTACCACCTTATTTAAATTTTTTAGAAAAAATAAGGTATGTTTTAAGACTAGATTTAAATTGTTTATTTTTTAATTTCATGCACACATAAGGAGCATTTAAAGTGCAACTAAAGAACAGGTTAAGCGCAGCTAAAGTGCAACTAAAATGCAATGAAAGTTCAACTAAAGTGCAGGTAAAATGTACCTAAAGCGCAATTAAAGTGTAAATAGATATTTGTTAATATTATATTTAATTTTTTTGCAGATTTATCTTATTTTATAGAACGTTATAAATGGAGAAGCAGAAAAAATTTAGGACTTACTTAAATGTTATTCAAAACCTAGAAATCCGACCTCATCAGTATTCCCACAAAATTTATTCATCACGACCAAAAAAAATTCACACACACCCTCCTCATTCTTCTCATAAAAAATCACTTGAAAGTTCTCTTCAACCGCCTACTCAACCTTCTATTCAACTTTCTACTGAACCACCTCTTGTAAAAGCTGAATATTGGTCGACTAATTAGAATAAACTTCTGAAAGCAATTCAAAACATGTGCAATAGAATTGAATAGAATTTGAGTAGTAGTGTTGATTGGCTTGAAGACAATTTGAAAAAAAATTAAACTATAGATTCTCTGCAATACAAATTCATTGACTTTTAAATCAAATGGGAATTTAATCCTGATAAACCTTCTATATCTATATCTTCCTCAAGTATCCAATCAGTAAAAAATTTGAATTACATCTTTTCCTCCAAAATCACCTAGTAAAGATCTGCCTCCATAATCACCCATTAAAGATTTTACTCCATCATCATCCAATAAAGATTTTTCTCCACCATCACCTACAACAGATATTCCTCTACCACCACCCACAATAGATGTTCCTCCACCACCAGCCACAATAGATGTTCATCCACCAGCAGCAAGCAATACAGATATTATTAAACCACTAAGCACATTAAAAGTTCAGCCATTACAGAGTACTTCTAAACAGATCATCCAATACCAACCACAAAAAAAAGAGATGACAATAAACAAACTGCAAGATTGGATATATTAATGAAGACCAAAGAGGTTATTTCTATTGATAATATAAAAATTCAACCTCGACCTGCATAGTATTCAATGGAATATCTAGGGAAGGATTTCCTAACTGATCAGCAATAAATTTTTATGAATAAATGTTTCATAATGTTTTATAAAAAGTAAGTTAAGTTATTTACACTTTAGTGTGCTTTAAGTGCACTTTAAGTGCACTTTAAGTATCATTTAAGTGCGCTTTAGTTGCACTTTCAGTACGCTTTTGATGCGCTTTATTTATGTTTTATTTGTACTTTAGTTGCACTTTTGTTGTGCTATATTTTTTATCTTTTTTATAGGGACGACTTAATATTTGCTTATGGTAACATAACAATAAGCAGAGCATATATTGACGATATACTCACAAATCAATGGTTCAGCGACAACCATATAGATGTTTTTTGCTTATTTATTATTCGAGAAGAGTAGGCTAATGATAGAGAAATTTCAACACTATTTATATATTTCTCTATTGTACATGATAAGTATAATAATTATTTATAATCTATTTATCACATTGCTTTTCTTATATTGCTCACTTATTACAAGTATACAAGAGGTACAATCAAGATTTTGAAATGTTTATCCAGCACATTAATCCAGATTCTATTAAAGAAAATAGTCTTATTATTTAACCCATAATTTTTAGTAAGCATTTGGTACTTATTATAGGCAAGTTGAAAGAAAAAGTCTAAAAATAATATGATTCTTTATCAAATCTAGAACACAAAGATATATGTTATAAAGTTGTAAACTAAATATAGATTTTAAGCATCTTATTTTCTTTTCTCAATATGAACATAAAATAAAATAATAGTTTTATTTATTCAAATAAAAGACTTGCATTAAGACACTAAAGGATCGTTTACAATTGATATAAAAAAATGGAATTTACAAATTGTTCGTGGAATTCCAACTCAGTTAAACGATGTTGACTGTAGAATGTTGATGTGTTTACATTGAGAAAGCTGTTCTACGAATGAAAGTGGATTGGGCTTCTCATAAATATTAGAAAAAGTATATGCCAAAATTTAGGGTAGAGTTAACATATTTTCTTTTTCTTACTACGAAAAAGTAAAATTATTATAAAAAATTATAAATTGTGTACATGAGTTATAAATTTGAACATTTTATTATTTAAATGTTAACATATAGTTTTTATTTATTTTATAACTTTTGTATATTTGAAATTTTGAAGATTTATAAATGTAATTTATGAAGAATAAATAAAGCGCAAATAAAGCGCACTCAAAGCGTACCTAAAGCACAACTAAAGCACGTAAAGCGCACCTAAAATGCAACACAAGCGCAACCAAAGCGTAATTAAATTGCACCTAAAACACACTTAAAGCACACTTAAAGTGCACTTAAACGTACTCAAAGTGCAACCAAAGTTAAACTAAAGCACACCTAAAACGCATTTGAAGCTACAAGTAATCACTGAAATATTCTTACAATAAATAGTAGTAAGTCCCAATAAATAATTATTATAATAAAAATTCTTTATTAAAACTCAATACTTGTTAGAATAAATATTCATGAGTTCCTAATAAATATTATTACAAAGAAAATTTATTAAATTTTAACTCCGAAGTAATGAAATCAATCATCAATTTAGTGTATTCAACACCAGGTTGGCTTGTTGGTTGGTCGATTATATATTCCTCATTAAAATATTCAGGCATGCTTGAGAAGTTCATTTATGTTGAAGAATGATCATCTATTATTTTTTCCCCATCAAAGGTTTCTTGTATGTTAAAAACTACAACGTTAGTCTTAGGTAAGGAATAATATATATGACAGGTTATTAAAAATTACTCTTAGCCCTCTTCTTCATTTCTCAATGGCTTTTCAGTCTTGTATTAAATATGTCATTATGTCTACGCTTTAGAGGATCTTTCAAATTAGCACTTCCATCTTGGGATCTTGCAATATACTTCTAAATTTTTTTCTTATTACCAAGAATTAAGTATAAGTTTTTAGCCATGTCTTTTATTGAGGCAAGAATATATTCCTCTGCCTCCTCATTCCCTTAAGCTTCTGTGCTCATTTGATATGTAAATCTGCTCACTTGATTTCTAAATATGAATCCTCTACCATCTTTAAAGTTTTTATTTCTTTAAACATTGCCCAAGTTATCTGAATAAATATCTTTTCGAGCCCTTGCTGCTCATTGTAATATTAGATACTTCTTAGGGATTTTAGCCATATCCAATTATTTCAAAATCATCATACAGTGAGAATATAATAATCCTATTGTATCATACTTCCTACAGCTGCATTGAATGTTACTTTCTATTGCATCAAAGTAACCACCCAAGAATGATGTTGGTTCTTATTCTCTATATAGTTGACTAGAAACTTTGAAGAATTAGTCGAGATGAAGTCTGTACTCATTTCTCCCACAGCTTGTATAAATTCTTCCTCAAAAAATGAATATAATTTTCTTGAGTAAAATCGAGCAACTTACTTTAATATTGAGGTATTCTTTATCATAGGAATAATTTCATACTGACTGTATTTGTACTCCTCATCATGCTCATTTCGCTGCCAATTCATCAATACATTTTCTAACCCAAAAAAATAATCAATTAATAAACTTGTTAGCTTTGAAATGCCATGACATACATTATTAGTACACTCGCTATGCTGTGTTGATAAAATGCCCATGCTAAAATAATCCTTGTTGAAAATTGTTAACCACTTTCTCCTTATCTTATAAATATCCTACAACCATTCATGGTTATGAAGGTTCCCTTCCTTGATCATTTCAGCCCATGCCTCCTCAAACACTTCCTTAGATTCACACTTTCTTATACACTTATAGAAGAGCCCTTTGGCTTATTGTTGCTATTGAAGATATGTACTTTTGATAAGATATGTCATTGGCATAATCTATGACGAGTGCTAGGTAATGCATCTTCTATGGCCCTAGATATAGCTTGGTCCTGATTAGTGAATATTTTTGTTGGATATTTATTACCCATTATTCGTTCAAATATTTTAAATAACTATGTAAAACTTTTAATTATTTCTTCTAACAAAAAAAGTAACCCCCAATAAAATGTTCTGCCAATAATTATTAACACCAATAAATGATGCATATACAAAATTATACTTATTGAGCCTGTAGTTAGTATCAAAAATTAACATGTCTCCAAAACATTCATAATCTATCCTGCCTCTACCATCAACTTAGAAAAAATTTAACAATTTATCATATTCATCAATTTGAACACCCAATACAAGCATATGGTCCTCAAATTATCGATCTTTAAATAATTGAATCAAAGAACTAATGTCATCAAATTAAATCATTGCTCTTTTCTCTTTCTGAATAAAATTATAGGCATCCCTCTTAGAGAATCCAACATTCTCATATCCTCCAACTTCCTCTACAAGGTAGGTATATACACCACTAGTTCTAATCCCTACATCTGTCATTAATTTTAAGACGGAAGCTTTTTCCTCAACAACATTCCCACATAATCTCAGAAGGTGTCGGTTGGCTGGGCTAGCCAATTCATGGTTGTGGGATTTAATAAATCTTTTTACATGCTAGTAACCATCTTCATTAACTATAAACTCACTATGGATGAACAACCAGTTCTAACATCTAGTTTAGTAAATTTCTTTCTTGAATTTAAATTAATACTTTTCTTAAAACTGGTTTTTGAACAAACAAAGTCCTTGAATTTTATCTTCCTAGAATTTGGCCAAAAATGGTGATGATCCTTTCAGATGCTAAAGCCATTATTATGGGCATAAGTATAATAACATTCATATACATCTCTCTTATCTTTATAAACAACCTAAACTGATAAGAAAATATTACAAATCGCACCTAAAGCGAACTAAAGCATAAGTAAAGTACAGGTGAAGTGCAGGTAAAACGCACATGAAATGCACATAAAGCCCAACAAAAGCACTTCTAAAGCACACATAAAGCGCAACAAATGCTCATCATCTTTTTCTTTACTAACCCTGAAAACAATGATGATCTTCCTAAAAATACTAATGAAAGCTAAACAACAACATCTAAGAGCTTTTTATTTTTTCGCCTAATCCCTAAACTCACTTCTAAGAGCCTGAGCTTCTAATGAGCTGAAATCTATGCCCTTTTTCTACACAGCACAACTTTGTTTACAACTTTTTAGTTCATTTATCAATAATACATAAACTTATCGATATATTGAAACCTGAAGAAGTTCCAACTAAGTTAGCTTTCGATTCATGCATCCCTTCTGATTCATATACCCCTTCCCCCTCTCTCTTCTGAGAGCATTACATCTCTTTTCTACAATTTTCAAGCTCGTTTATTCTTCAAAAGTAATAAACATTTAGATCTTTTATGATTTTTTAAAATAGCACCAACGTTTAAAATGAAAAAAATAGTGGACCAGGTTGGGTCAGGTCGGGTCGGGCTGATATATATTAAAGTAAAAATATTACATTAAAAAAACTACACGTGTATTCATCTACCTGTCCGCTTTCTATTAGTGTCCGAACGCAGAGATAGGTCTGATGACTGAACCTAACAATTTTCCCATCTTCTAAGGTTGTCTCTTCTTTATCCGGTACTTGCAAACCCTAACTAGGATTTTTCCATCTTCCATAGTAAGATTTGGGTTTTTGATGGTGCTTACCATTTTCTCTAGTACTTCTTTGGTCTCTTCCCAAATTTTTCTGCAGCCATGTACTTGCACGATGCAACTCGTAAGAGGGCTAGGCCTGATGCTACGAATGGGAATGGCAATTTTCCCAGCTTTAAGTGATCAAAAGAAATTGAATCCAATCAATCTAGTTTGGGAAGCAAATCAAAGCCATGCACCAAGTTTTTTAGCACTTATGGGTGCCCTTTTGGTGGGGTGAGGGATGTCACTTTCTTCACTATGTACCTAGGGGTTATGGTGTTGTAGCATAGTTAACCAACCGAGGAAGTACTGCTCTCCCCCTCCTTCAAGGAATCATCTCATTGGACCAACCTCCTTATCTGATGGCCCTCGCCTATGCAACAAGTATAACACAGCAGAGGACTGCAAATTTGGTGATAAATGCCATTTTCCCATGGAGAAAGAGAGCTTGGCAGGCCAGTTCATTCAGGTCATGAACAACACCCAATGGTGAATGCAATTGGTAGATGACTTGAGGGTCACTTTGAGCCCCCACCTCCTTATGGTCTTGGTCCAGCAGCCAGCTTTGGCTGGTGCCATCATTGGTAAGGGAGGGGTGAACACCAAGCAGATCTGTCATTTGATAGGACTAATGCAAATCTTAGGAACATCGAACTGGAAGGAACATTTGATCAGATTAAGCAGGAGACAAGGATGGTGAGGGAACTAATTGTTAACATCAGTAGTAGTGCTGCTCCGATGCCCCTGAAGCCAGCTTGTGGTTTTGGGGATGGAGGAGGCAATGGTGGTCTGGGAGCAATTTCAAGACAAAGATGTGCAACAATTTCAACAAGGAAAAAAGAAGAACCTTTCTAACAATCAATTATATGAGTCTTATTCTGATTTGGGTTTTATTTGGGACAGCTTTCTTAATGCTTTTTAAAGTATCTTTTTAATACAAAAATTGTAATTTTTTATTTCAATACTACTTTAAGAAGCAGTAAGAAAGCGTCCCAAACGAAGCCTCAATCTTGTATAAATTGTTGAGGAGTCTGCAACACATGGAATTGATAGCATAAACTCCAAAGCATACTTCTTGTGGGTCTCCTTATAAATGTATACAATAGCTCTCATTCATAATCACAACAAATGATTTGAAAGTAAATTAAAATTATTTGTTAATTACTATTCATTTCTTATTGTGTACCTTATACTTTAAATTTAAATTATCATACCTAAACCATCTAGATGTACTTATATGTTATATAATTCTTAAAACACGTGTTAATTTGGTGTTTTTTAAAGTTATTATTTGGAGAAAATTAAGATACTAAAAGAAAATTTAACATCATAATCTTCATGATCAAATTCTCAATGGCAAATGATATTTTTGTTCTCCATGATAATATATCTTTTCTCATTGCAATTCAATTTGATTATGAAATTAAAGATGAACTACCCTAGTTATTCTAGCAAAATATAGGATAATCTAGATACAAGTTGTATTTTTACAATATGAATCCATTAAAGAATAATATATTCACCTCCCGAGGCAATATATTATTAATAATGTGACATTCTATTATAAAAAATAAAAATAAAAATAAAAACTAAGTCTATATTTAATTTCTCCCAAAAATACATCTACACTAATTGCATCCCACTGCAAACACTTGGCTAGAGGACTTATCATTAGTGGAGAGGAATGTGCATTAGGTATTACATTATTTTTATTGCCCCCTATGGCTCTGATTTCTGACTTTATCATTGATGATCATTGGTTTCTTCCCTATTTCATTGGTAATGAGATCCTGAAATGATTTTCTCACTAATGTCATGAATAGTCACTTATCTTGTTTTTGGTTAAGAAAGAAAGTTTTCTCCAATAAGTTACTTTACACTAATCTTTCTGATAATATTCCTAAGGTAGTATGGCACAAATATATTTTGTTCAAAGGATTTGCAATCAATTAAGATTTCTTCAATTAGAAAATTATCAAATAGGGTTTCATAACCACTAATACTTTTATTAAGAAGATTTCAAGGTTAATGATAAATGTGCCTTATG
The DNA here is from genome assembly GCA_016618105.1 of Dendrobium huoshanense. Lineage (NCBI taxonomy): Eukaryota > Viridiplantae > Streptophyta > Magnoliopsida > Asparagales > Orchidaceae > Dendrobium > Dendrobium huoshanense. Next base: position 73,982,310 of record CM028345.1, read on the forward strand.
TAATCTTTTTAAAGAAATCCACAACATGTTTTTCTTTGATTGTGTGCTTTCCTTAAACATCCTTGGTATTACATTCCTTATGAGAGTTTTTTTTTTTTCATTTGCGTGGCTCTTTGTAGCAGATTCTCAATTACTATGACAATATCAATTGTAAAACTACCAAGAGGTTCTTTTTGTTAGTTGTGCATATTATGCCTTATCATATTTGATACAAAAGAAATAACTTCATTTTCAAATAAGGCTTCTCATGAAAATATTATTAATGAAAAAATTAAATTTGTAATCAAATCTATAAGAGCAAGAGATGAAAAATCAACTATGGTTTGCCTAATCATCTTTCAAAATAAGGTCATACCTCTCGGTTTTCTTTCTTTTCCATACTTTTTCTTCTACTTGTTTGTTATTTTCTATCTTGGCATGTGAGTTCCTTTATCAATCTCCAATTAAAGTTTTTGGTGGCACTTATCTTTGATTTTCTTATTATGCTTTTTGTATTATGCATTTGTCCAATACTTCCTCTTATGATTTATGTTATGAATAATTTAATTAGTTAGTGGGTCTTTGTGAGTTTTGATAGTTTATAGATTTATTTCTTTATTATTAAGTCATTATAGTAGTTATAGCAATTCTATTACTACTCTGGATGTGAGAGTATTAGATTTATGTAAAACTGAATGGAATAAGTTTTAGATCTTCCTATTCTCCTACAATATGTGGATTTATAGGCATTATTTAATTATCTTCTCATTCAATGATTTTTAGAGTTTTAGACGAAATCTATAGTATTGTTTGGGATCACTTTCATTTTTTTCTTTAATAAATATATTTGTTTAGTGATTTAAATTATTTTAATAAACCAAGTTATTTTTAAAAACACTTAAAATAACTTTGTAGTGTAATGAGTATTTTCAAAAATATCTATAACAATTGATCTCCAGTCATTGCCACCAACACTACTTACCTCTCTGACCAGCACCGCTATCCTGATAGCAACAGCCTTTACTAATGCATAAATCAATTTTTTTTATATTCAATAAAAATAACAACATTATATTTTCAAGATATTGTAACCAAAAGGACTTAAGATGAGAGATTGAAAAGCGAATAAAACCAAATATATAGAATTATTGAGAAAATAAATAAGTAATAAGAGTGTATAAAGAGTTAAGATCGTCTAATGAAAATCTTTTTGTATTCCATTTAATGGCATGGTGACCTAAGGTATAAAATCACTTATTTAAATCATCTAAGAGTTGTCTTAAGCACCTTAAGGACAAAAAAAACTCTACAATTTCAACTTGATCTTACTAAAATCAAAACAACAATTAATTGTCTTACAACCAAATCATTCACTAATATTAATTTTTTATGGACTGATCACTTCCTATATAAGACCCATTAAAAATGTTTCCACTACAATGATCTTACTCTGACATTTTAAACTAAGATAAATTAACTTAGACTACATTTACTATAAAATTTTATGAACATATTAAAATTTCGATGAGTTTCTTACATGTTCTCAAGCTACCTGATTTCTCGAAAACCTTTGAATTTTTTCATAATGCATCTACCATAAGCATTAGTAGAATCGCCTAATTTCCATATTTTGTTGAAAATTGAATTACACAAAGCAACATTAGTCCACTTAAATAATTTTTACAATTAATTGTCTTACAACCAAATCATTCACTAATATTAAATAGCATCATTTTTTTGCTTGTGGGTAATTTTAAGGGCAGGCTTAGTGGTCTTCCTCTTCCCAAGAGTTTTGGTGAACTCTTTGTTTATACAATTAACTAGTACTCTCCTTCACCAGCCTCTCTCAATTACCCCTCTCCAATGCTTCCACAACATACCCAAGCATACATATAACCCTAGCCAAGCCTCCACTCCCCTTTCTACTCAAAATTCTAACACATGATCTCTCTTTTGAAATTTCATCCAAATCTAACACTATAAATGACTCCACTTCTCTTCAATGACCCCACTCCCTAAAATCATATACTCATAGTAAATCATCAATTTTTTTAGTCAATGAACCCTTACATGCATGATTTAGTAGTGATTATCTGGTGCTTCTTCCTTGATGGGTTCAATGATTTTTATAAAGTCATTAATATCAATTTTTAATTTCGAATCTTGAATCAGTATTTATGATAGGACAAAGATAAACTATTGTATAACATTCAAAAAGCTCCCTCAAATTGCTTGGAAGAACTACATATGACTTAGCATTGCTAAAATCAAAATTAATATAACATTATCATATATCGAGTCAATTCCAATTGGGAGGTGATATTGTGAGAGTTGCACATGAGAACCTTCATATAATTACAATTTCCATTACTTTTTTCCCCTATTTAAAGGAACTTTAATTCATCCTCTCATTTTGTAAGTCAAGAGCCTTCTGCTCATTACTTAATCCACATGTTCTCGCAAGCAGTAGTAGCTTCAAGTAATTATTTTTGGGTTTGAAGTGCTTCATTGAGAAGAAAAGTGAGAGGATGATTCTTCAATTGATGATGGATGTTATCTTATTTTGTCTTTATGTAGTTAATAGTGTTGGACAGTGGGCACCGAAAATTTGGCCCCGACCTCCGCCCGCTTTGATTTTTCAGTTCAAGGGGAGTTTTAACAGAATTAAGTTCCGGGGTAAATTTTGGAAGGGCAGATAGGTTTGTAGATAAGACATTACCCAGAGATTTCGCCCTCATTTTACGAGTACTTTATGATCTGAGTTTTGGTTTCATATAGGCGCAAGCCCCTATAGTTAATTATCCCTCTTGATAACGAGAGAGAACTTTTGATTAAGGCTAGTCATCAATTAGATATGCAGTATCTGGCATATAGTAACAGCATAGATATTTGGAATGGTTGGAAAATTTGGGAATTTGGATGATTGAAAGATTTGGAGATTTGATATTTGAAATTGGAAATTGCACTATCTCGCACTTAAAGCGAATGGTGAGGGAATGGATGATAAACCCAATCAAGATCACATGGTTCCATTGTCCCGGGAATTCATGATCCCTGGTCTACTTAGTCAAAGGGGGTAGATGACCCAACCTCATAGAAGGATCCTTATCTGCAGCCATGGGTTGCTTTGTCCAAGGGGATCTTATAAACCTGTGGTGAATGTTTGTCGAAGGGGCAAATTTGAATCCACCTTAGCTAACAGAGGGCTTTGTGCCATATTAATTTATATCTCAAGGATTTGATGCCACTAAGAAGTGTGTTGGCTCTGGCCATAACTAGTATTTCGTTGTGACATTTGGCAGCAAAACCACTCGGTTCAGAGGGCCCCAAGTCATAACTGTTTATCATGCGGTGTCATTTGGTAGCAAAATTATTGGTTAGAGGATATGTACAACGTTCTTACTAGCAGGAGATTATTTGAAAACATATTCTAGTGATATTTTCGACCAGACATTAGCCCTTTATGAGCTGAAGTAAATTTTAATTCGTCCACCTTGCAAACTATTGCAGAGGGTGAATGGATTTTACTTTAAGTGTTGATGGATTTATTTCAATTTTAAGTATCTTAGATTTTGGTAATTGCGATTTTTTAATTTTTATAGGTGTTTAGGTGGAGCTTGGAAGACATTTTTGAAATATTTTAAATTAACCCCTTCGGTTGAGATATGCATTTAACACGGCCATCATCATGGTGACTTTAAGGTCATTTTCATTTATGGATTAAACTTTTTTGACTCCATTGAGTTATCAATAGAGGATCAGATTTCATAAGATTTATGCCATTGTGAGTGAATTCTCTTAATTATAGGCCTTGAAGGCCTATATGAATTTATAAAATAAATAGCTCAGTCGACCTCACGACCGCGTATTTATTTGATGGTTCGAGCCATGTTGACTCATATCTACCTGCATAGAAGGATCGGGCTCAGACTTAAATTCACTTATTAACCCATGCAGCATCCCTAGAAGTTATATGTGTACCAATAACAAGCTCGTCGGGGTCATGCGGGTATTTAGGGGTATTTTATGATTATTTAATGAACCTTTTCGACATCTTTTTATCTGTTTAAGTTGATCCAGTTTATAGGCTTCATGCCTTTATCAGTGAATTCTCTTGATTATAAGCCTTGAAGGCCTAATATGAATGTATTAAAACAAATATACTGGTCATCACAATTGTATATTTCTTTGATAGTTTGAACCCTATCGACTCCTATTGGTTTGCATATAGGGATCGGGATCGAACTTGAATTCACTTATTGACCCACGCAGCATCTTTAGACGTCATGTGTGTACCAATAACATGTTCACTGAGGCCCATACGGATTTGGTGGTTACATTTACCCCTTTGTGTACCTATGTGTATACAAATTACGATGTATGTGAGGAGATATTTTGTAATATTTATAAATATCTTCTGTTCGCTTGTATGAATGTTGTGGCTCTGATGACATTACATAGCAGCTTCTGAATTAACTTATTCACTAATCTATACAGGTAGCCATGCACTACTTATTACCTTCTATAGGTGGATTATAGTGCACTAACGAATCTCCTTCTTGTGGTTGTTACACTGGGCATACAACAAATCTTCTATGGCAGTTCATAAGGATTTGCACTTATTGTAGTCATTTGACATGTTGTTTGTATAAGCCATTTAATATGTATAATGAGCCTTCTACAAGGGCCCGTAGACACCTACATTTATTGCATATCATTCAGTGTTTGCTTGTAGATAATATGTGGTATATAGCGGGTCTTCTACAACATCTTGTAAGAGCTCGTATCTACTACAGTTCTCTTCTATACTTATCCTATAGATGACACATCGGGTGCACGACGGCTCTTCTATAACGACTTATGGATATTTTGCACCTGTCGTATCTCATTTACTTCTGCTTACAAATAGCATGTAGTATGTATAACGAGTATTCTACAACCCCTTGGATATTTATACTTCAATATGTATCATCTATCCTTGCTTATGGAGGGCCGGTGCATTTGATTGATGTTGGACAATTGTCTACCATGGAGATGTTATAGTGTCTTTGCCACAATAATTGGTAAGTACCTCGAAAATGTTGTGGACATGCTGCCTTTTCCACCATTCTTCGTGTACTTAGTTGTAGACATGTCTTATATAATCATTTATGGACAAGTTGTATTATCTTATACCATTTATGTCTCTTTGTTAGTGCTCCTAGGTGGATGTAGAAAAGATTGCTACATCTTTTTACATGCATGTTGTGTTGACTATATCAACTTCAGCTTTGTTATTCATGAGGCAGTGTTCCAAAGTATTTGGTTTATTTACTAAATGCATTTCATTCAGTCTTCATGTGAGTTGCATTCATCACTATTGTGCATATGATAATCACATATGATTGTTTGTAAACATTTTTTCTTTGATCTATGAGCAAATGATTGTATACAAGAGGAGTCTTTCATCATTGCATATAGGCAATACATATGTATCTTGCTTTGGACCGTTGTTGTTTACAAATTAACCTCATAAGGATATTGATGTATTTATTGCATGTTCTTTATTATCATTTACGAGTAACCCTTCATTCTCCATCGCTAGTGAGTTATCACCTATCTGTATGATGATATCGTCCACCACTACATTCCTCATGTTTTATGAATCACCAGGTGAGTTGTATCCATCACTGGTTCTTTCATACATGTTGTCTAATGGATGGATATATTTGTCATCAAATTCCTTATGCACAATGATCATTAAATTGCCACATTAACTTGTGTATGGATCTCCAATGTTCGTTGGTATTTGCACCTTGATCGACATGAAATTTTCTCACCTTTTATTGAGAGCTTCATACTTTTGATTGTAGGCATATTGATTGGAATGCCACTATATCTATCATGCCATCAGTGTTCACATATGATTTGTCATATGCATCATACTCCTTTCATATTTGAAGGTAGCTTCAGAATGCTCCCAATGATTACTAGCCATTCGATATCTTGCTTTCATTCAACATGAAGGTTTTGAGCATTTGTAGGAAACTTCATTTTATTGATCATAGGCATATTTTCACATGCCTTGTAATTTTCATTGAATGTTACTCAAGGATGAACTAGCTTCCAATGTTATGAGTCATTGTTTGCAATCAAATGATGATTGAATTCTTGTTCATCATGAGTTTTATGTCTGCTCATTCTCATTGGTTTTTAGTATGTGTAAGGAACTGACAAATTCACTTGTATGTCACTTATATGAAGACCTATCACAAGTTCACTGTTTTGTTGATTGTTGCTTATTTTGATGACTTGGATTCATCACTTAATTTATATTTTTGTTGTGATGTTGCATTTGTTCACTTAATGTCCACTTAAAAATTGCATTTGAATTTTATTCCTTGTTGTATGCTCGTCTATATTCAAGCTCGTAAGTCCCATTAAGCTCAAGTTCTCTTGCATTTAGTTCAAACCCAAGTTCTTTGCAGTCCAAGATTGATTCAAGTCCTCTATAATTCAATTCATATTCGAGTTCCAAAGTAGGTTCAATCTTGAATCCCAAGATCTAGCCCAAATTTGAGTAGAAGTATAGTTCAAGCTCAATAAGAGCTTCTTCCATTTGTTCAGGTCCACTATTGTTCGAATTTTGTTTGAGTTTCCAGTTTATGGCTCTTTTTTTGTAATACATTTGAGTTCAAGTTCTTTATATTCATTTAAATCCTTGTAGTTGTTAATCAAATCAAGTTCTATGTTGTTATGAATTCATCTCTTCATGGTTCATTCAAGTTCACTTTCAATGTCCAAATCTGAGTCCAAGTCCTTATCTTATTTCAGACAAAAATTTGGCAGCCTCCCGGCGTCTCCCCCATTTAGGAAAAAAACTAAGAGGCAACATTTCCATCGTCACTACTTGAGCGCTTCACGTAGGTGTCAAATGACACCGCGGTTGCATTTTTTTTTTAATCCCCACCCGCTACATTAGCATTTAAGGGTCTCGAGCACATGTTAGAAAGAAGCCCCTCTCTGCACTACATGAGCATTTGGAGGTACTTTTTTTTTTTTTTGTCTCTCTCGTGCTACATGAACACTCCGAGGATTACCCACCTCGTCGCAAGCGTCGTGCCGGTTTTCCTCCCTACTACGCTATGTGAGCGCGTAGGGGGTTTGCCGGCTCGTCGCAAGCCACGAGAGAAGGATCGAGATAAGAGGAGCATTGCCTTTTTTTAGTTATAATCAATTAATTAATTATTACACTAAATGATAATTAATTATAATTTCAAAATAATTAATTATAATTATGATAATTAATCATTTAATTATAACTAATAATAATTAATTTAAATTAAAATAATTAATCATAATTAATTTTGATAAATTATAATTAATTACTAATGATAATAATTAACCATAATAATTATAATTTTATTTTAATTAGAGCTAATTATTATTATTATTAATTAAATATAATTAAAATATTTAATTAGAATTAATTATAATGAACTATTATTAATAATAACTAATTATAATTAAATAATATAATAATAATAACAATTAGTAATAATAATAATTAAAAAAAAAAAAAAAAACATAGACCTAGAGCTCGGTTAGGGCTAAACTAGCAAGGAAATGGAGGCTGGAGGGAAATCGGAAGGCAGGTCCGATCTGGCTAAGGGAGGCGGCGTGGATTTGCTCGGTTGAGGTAGGATAAGGCTTCCTCTCTCTCTCTCTCTCTTTGCCTGTGGACCGAAGGATTGGGGTAGTGGTTTAAAGGCCGGGATTGATATGCTCGGCCTCTGGTTCGGTTCGAACGGAAGAATGAGGGAGACAGGGCTAGGCGAGCTCAGATTGTGAGGAGGAGCGAGTCGTGCGTGTGGGAGAAAGTTATCTTCACAGCAAGCTAGCCCTGTCGTTGCCCCCGATCAAAATGTCGTAACTTCCAAACCGACTAGAGGGGACGTCGTCGGATGAGGCTTGTAGATAGGAAATAGGGCACGGTCTTGCTGCAGCTTGCGACAAAGAGGGAAGGAGGCAAGGTCACGAGATAGAGGAAGGAGTTTGTGGATTGCTGCTTGCGAACCGAGAGGGGAAGGAGATGTCACAGGAAGGTTGTCTCTTGTGCGTAAACAGAGAAATGGAGGGCGTCATGTTCCTTTTATTAACGCTATGAAGCAACGATCGAGGCAAGCGTTGGATAAGCCATTGAATTCGGAGCCGAACACAGAGGTATGGGCGGCTGCAACTAGTGACATGATGGCAAGTTACATCCGGTCACCGGACGCGAAGGTAGATTTGATATTAATAAAATATTATTTTAAATTAAGCTCGTCAAAAATATAGGTAAAACACATCAAAAGCGTAGGTAAAGTGCAGTTAAAGAGTACCTAAAGCGCAGTCAAAAGCGCAAGTGACGTGCAATTTTTTATTGGATGTCCGAACCTATTCTGTGCGTCCGGTGATCGAATGCAATAATTTGCCCATGATGAGATACGAGCAGGATTCGATACAAGTAATGATTATATATATATATATATATATATATATATATATATATATATATATATATATAACTACCTTAAATGAAATAAATGGAACACCTTCACTTATAATTCTACTTTAAGGTAGTTTTTGACTTTTTGGAGTTTATTGCAAAGAGCAAAGATAGGACCACCTCTAATTAGGGGTGTCAATATTTGACACGACACGAAAACTCGACCCGGACCCGACCCAAAAAATCCGGATTGGACTCGACCCCATTTCAAAACGGGTCGGTTCGGGTTCTAGAAATCGACCCGTTTAAAAAATGGGTCGGGTTCGGGTTGACCCGACGGGTTGCCGGGTCAATCCGCGAACCCGTTTTAACCAAACCCACTGACTTGCCCGCCCCCTGTCGCGCGAAAAACCGCTCCGCTCCGCGCACCGCACCGCCTGCGCGAGTCCGCGACCCCTCCGCGCAGCTCTCCGCGCGTGACCGCTCGCGCAACCCATCCGCGCGCGACCTCCAGCGCGACCCCTCCGCGCGCGACCCCTCCGCGCGCGACCGCTCCGCGCGCGAGTCCGTCTGCACTCGCCCAGTGCGACCTGCTTTCCCGGGTCGGGTCGGGTCAACCCGGCAACCCGCCGGGTCGGATCCGGGTTCGTATTTTCGACCCGTTTACCTAATCGGGTCGGGTTAGGGTCGACCTGTTTGAACCCGGATCAGTTCCGGGTCCGACCCGAACCCGACCCGTGATCCGAAATTGACACCCCTACCTCTAACAGGGGTACTCTAAAGTTCCTGAATCATTTAAAAGAAATTGATGCAGTAGCTCCAATAGTTCTTGTATATAAATCTTTTTCGGAAAGAGGTAGAATTGCCAAAATGTATGACAATGGGTGATTGGACCGATGAAATGAGGCTTAGTATCTTAAAATGAGAGAGAAAATTGATCAAGCCAATAACTTTTCAAAGAGCTCTATCAAACAAACATATTATTAGGATTTTTCAATTGATTATTAAATCAATTGTAAGAAAACCCAATATTTGGAATCAAAAAGTTTGTATGCAACGGAGGGATACCACCTGCTTTTTTTTTATTATTATTGGATCAAATGTAATTAAAGTCACCAAGGGCAACCTAAGGATCATTGATTAAGATCATCTCCAACTATTCGACAAACAACCGAATGGAGGCCCTCAAACGTCGCAACCGAACACATTTTCCTCCGCCATTTGATCGAGATGAACAGTGCGACGACAATACTGACGTCGCACTATTCATCTGCGTCATTTTTTATCTCTACCGAACTTGCAGAAGAAAGGCCTGAAAGAAGAGAGCGACGGTTAGAGGGTAAAATGACGTTCGATTGGAGATGAATCACGGCACTTTTTGGTTTCACTGCATTTTAGAATGAAAAATGAGATTTTCAGTTGAAGATGCCCTAAAGAAAAGACAACACTAACGATTTTCCATAAAAAAAATAAAAAATCCTCTCAGAAGCACAATCAATAATAGATTCAAAAAATTACATCGATGGCACCGACAATTGCTTACCAGATAAAAATTAAGCACGGCGAAAATGATCAAGTTTGATAACAGAAACAATTTTAGTTCTTTAGAATGTTCAAAACCTGATTCTATAAGCGATGCGGTAGGATAGTTGAATCCAAGCAAAGAGAGTTATTGTATTAAAAAAAATTAAAAATAAAGTGAGTATTATAAATATTCGTTTAATGAAATTTTTTTCTTACAGCTACCACACCAATGAATTTGATTTTTAAAAGCAGCTTCGCACCGGCAACAAAAATTCAAGAAAAATAAACAGTAGCCAAAAACATGCATGACAGGAATCTGAAAATCAACAGAGAAAATGCTATAGCAAGCAAAAAAAATAATAATAATTTCATAACTATCATATTAATTTATAATATCAATTCATCAAAAATAAGATAACAATCATTGCGTTATATAAAATTATCTGTTCAAAGTAATATTAATAAATTTTAATATTCTTTTTGACATTAAAGGTTTCCTGAGAACTTAAAGTATAAAGCATAGATCGATATTACAATTCATTGGTGACAGATGCCACTAAAAGCATATAATATCAGACTTTGATCATGATTAATTTAATTTTCTGCAAGTAAAATAATAATAATTTTCTGCAGTCAGCTAATCAGGACAGCTGCCACTTTTTGTCAAGAAAAAAAATGCTTATGGTGAAGGGAATTAATGCTTCCACATGCAGGGAGAACCACAGGAAGGGAAAACAGAATATGTATTTGAAGCAATTAATCGCTTTTCTTTTTGAACCAATTGATTTGTTCTCCATAAAAAGCTGCGCTCCCCACCATTACAGCAACAGTTGCTCCCTGAAATATCACTCGAGCCCTCATCAGCTTTTGGCCGAGCTGAGAATTTCCATTTCTGAAGCTTATAAGACCTGCTGTAAGAACACCGGCTGTAAGAAGAGCACCTGGACGACAGGAAGATCATAGAAGTTACGTTGATTCAGTCGAACAATTCAAAATTTCAGTTGATATTGATCATTTCATAATAAAAATATACACAACGGACCACTTAAAACGGAAAAATAAAATTTCTATAAGAAAATTTTGATATATTTTATGTCAAAACGCATGAATAAATGAGGCTATGAAAAAAAAAATTTCTATATAAGAAATTCTATAAGAATTCTATAATAAGAAAAAAAAATTCTACATAAGAAATTTTTATAAGAAAAAAAAAATTCTATATAAGAAATTCTATAAGAATTTTATGCCACAACGCATGAATAAATCTATTAATGCCTTATAACATTCCTCCTGAAATTAATGGCCAAATACAATCTCCTTAAGACCTTCCAAAAGTAAGTATCTTGATTCAATATTGAGTTTTGAAAAGGCAGAACAAACGGTTTAGAAAGGAGTAGCATCCATTAATTTTTCCTTAGTTGCTGCATTTAAGGCCTAGATGGAAGCTTGAGAAATGAAAAACGAGAGGCTGAGAAGGAACCGAGCAGCAAAAGTAAATTTAGGGACTAGATTTGAATGAGAATCAGCTGTCAGCTCAATTGGCATAACAACATTAATAATTCCATTTCAGGCTTAACCAAAGATTCAGTAATTAAAAGAGAAATCTATAAATGAAGAAACCTGTTGTAATTTGGCTTTGAAATGATAAAAATTTAGGAACAAGCTGCATCCATTAAATTATCCTTAATTGCTTCATTAAGGTCCTTGCTTTGTTGGACTTCTCAGGATTACAATCATCTAAACCTGGGGAGAAGTAACTAACGAACAGCCATGGAGTACAACACCTCTTACATTAAGATCAACAAAAATTGAGAATCAGAAAAGAAAGGAGAAACACCTGGTTCTTTCTCTAATGGATGATAGAATTTTTCGTTGTCAACAGTCTTAGAAAAATCCAAAGGAGGTAGACGAACATAATCCATGCAATGTTTAGAATAAACTTGCAAATTTTTAGTGATGGCGTAAACATTATCCATTTTGATAAGAACCCTAGCATCCAGTGGTAACTAGTTCAAACTATATGCTTTTCCATACAAACGAGCTTCCCAAATTTAGACATAATGAAATCCAAAACATCCCAATTCCAATAGCAAAAAGGCAAAACATGAATTCCAACCCAAACAGTTACATGATTTATGGTATTAGAAGTTTCAATGTTCTCCACATAAAGCTAAAGCAAAATAGAACAATTATTAAGTTTTATACAGCCCTTATTGACAAGACAATCTAACAAAAAAAAACAGCATCATCAAACCATAATAGGCACTACGTGGGGTCGTCTATAAGACTATAACAATCTTTTTTCTTTATTGCATCATGTTAAGTGTCAGTTTCTCATTTAAATCTAATAAAAAAGGTCATTTCTAATATTTTATAACCAAATTTTATTAGGTCCACCTTTGTCTTTCTTAATATTAGTTAAATCTAACACATCTACTCTCCTAACCTAGTCATCAGAAGGCAGATGATTTATGCAACCAAATCATCTAAGACGGCTCTCTCTAATCTTATTTGCCACATAAGCTACTCCAACATTTTCATGTATATACACATTTCACATTCTGCCTCTAAGAATAAAGTCACTCATCCACCTGAGCATCCTTCTCTCTGCAACACTTAACTTTATGCTTATCTTTTAAACTTAACAAGAGAATATAACACCTCTCTTAATATAAACTTAGCAAAGAAAGAACAGGGTTTTATGAGAATAAAATGTACTCAATCATTGTTCCAACAATCCCTATTAAAAGATTCAACTATAATTGTTTTGTTAAGTTTAGAATCAGAGGCATAAAGACGCTCAAAAGCTTAGAGAACCTTTTTGAGCACATAAGCATTACTTTATTTTGTCCATCCACTAATATAGAAGTTCACTGATGTTGTTGTTGATTTGGTAATTTGCTGCTATTGTTGAAACCTATAAGTTTTCATTGAGTTGTGATGGATTTCTTCCTTAAGCTGATTTGGTAATTTGTTGCCATTGTTGAAACCTATTAGTTTATCGGTTTGAGAAAAAAGCTCAAATGAATCCCTCAACTATTCATAAGTAGTCAATTTAGTCCCAAAATATTACATTTCTCTAATTTAGTTCATTGAATATACAAAGATGATCAGAAATAGTCCCTCATAAAGAAATCCATGGAAAATGAGACATAAAATTATTTACAATTTTGTCCCTCGACTATATAAAATGGATCCTAACATAGTTTTGAGGGATCATTTGAGACAAATTTTGTATTATTAAGGCACCAAATTGGAGAAATGTATTACTCTATGACTAAAATGGTTGTATACGACTTGTCAGGTGACTATTTTGGACTTTTCTCAAATTTTATATTTTCCTGTCAATATGTGTGTATTTGATTTCTTTGAACACTCTACAAGCCTTCAGAACTACTTCCAAGGAATGTTTCTTCTTGTAAGGGCATAAGGCCTAGATCTTCAAATTTATGATTTATATAATTTATGTTTTCAGATAAATTATTATGTGATTGATTTGTGTCTGTAGTTGAGATATTATCGAATTCACTGCATTCTAGAAATTGTTTAAAATTGCGCAATACAAGACATGCCTCAAATAATTCAAACCAAAAATGTTAGAGGCACATGCCTTCTGGATTCCAAGTGAAGTGTACACCTCACACTTGTTGAGGCGCGTGCACCCCTCATATCATTTTACATCACACGTACGCCTCCTAGAATTAGGGTTTTCCTATAATATAAATAATTTTAAATAAAAAATATTACTAAGCTCACCCTTAACCTCACTCACCCATGCACGATCATGAGAAACCTAGTGCCCCGAGTGCCCCATCCTTCCTCCACTCCTCCCACACCGCCACCAACCATCTCCATTGCCGTCGCCACCATCGTCCCCACATTCTACCTAAGTTTTCTTCTTTCACAAGAATCTCCACTTCCACTTAACATTGATGATATAACATCAACTAATGAATGATTTGTTGATGATGATAATGAGGTCACATCTTCTGATTTATAATAAAAAAATCTGAATGTTAATTTCTTTAATGGGAATAAAAATAAGACAAATACATCTAACACAAGCCAACAACAACAAGAAATAAAAATAAAATGTATCTATAACAATTTAAGTATTTAAAGTTGTCTTAATTTTTCATAATATCCTCAATTTCATATTAACTGTTGTGGATTAGGGAAGAGAAAGATGACTGAGATTGAAGAAAAGGAAAATTAGGAGAACTTGGATTGAACAAAGGATGAAGGGGGAGAAAGCTATTTACTATGAAAATGACTTCAATAAAGACCAACTGAATGATAAGCATGCTAAGGACTTTTGATTACTTATAATATTATATTAATTGGATCATTGGAAGTTGCTAAAGTCCTTTGTTAGTTAAGGTGGGATCAAATATGTTTCCTTAGCCAAACATTCATCCAAAGACTACAAGATACCCTTGGACGAAGCAACACATGGCCACTGACAAGGATCCTTTGGTTAGGTATGGTCAACAGCCTCTATTGACTAAGTAGACAAGGGACCATGATGAACCGGGAATATGGAACTATGGGATTATCTCTAGCTAGTGTCTTATTTAAAAACCCAATCTATCTTCTGAAAATTTACCCCGGAACCTAAACTCGTTAAAACTTTCCTCACCTACAAAAAAAGGGGAGCAAATTTTTGCAGCCTATATATATATATATATATATATATATATATATATATATATATATATATATATATATATATATATATATATATATATATATATATATATATATATATATATATATATATATATATATATATATATACACCCTAGTAATTAATGAAAATATAAGGATTCATAAAGCTAACAATAATAGTTAGGTAATTGTTAATGACGATGCTGATGATGATACATGTCTTTTAAATTTTGAAAAACATTTGGGGAATATATTAAATTTTAAAAAACATTTGGGGAATGGTAGATGCGAACAGGCAGACTATAGGTCCAGAGCAGCGGTTAAGTTGTCTCAATTGTGTTCAAGAGAACATGTTTTGGTTGGAGCTAGATGCAATGGGTTTCACCCTTTTATTATACCAAATCATAGGTAATTTTTCTGTGTAATATGGCTCCAACTTTATTATCATAATTTGTCCAGTGAAATGATTACTGAAGTATAGAGTAGCTCAAAAGCGAAGATATAAGTAGTAGACCATATTAGCAGCCTATTGGCGTTTACGAGTAATTATGGAAAACATTCATTAATGATGTGCTGTTTAATGACGGGACAAAAAATATGAGTAACAGGAAAACTATTAGCCCTTGGTGTACATAACAGCTGAAACGTTGCTTCATATGTATACTTGCGAAACCTTATATAGATTTATTGCACAAAGCTTCAGCGGACAAAATCAACTCCTGTAGCCTGCGCTTCTATCCAATAACCTGAATCACACAAGCATTCTTTTCAAGCCTAACGCTGCCAAAGTCCTAAACTTTCTGATTGGAATGCATTTTCCTGAAAAATTGTCTGACGGCTGCATCATTTGTGACATTAGCATAAATTTTTTGTTTGTTTCACCGAAATCTCCAGACTCCTATTCAGTTGCATCAAAGTTTCCTTTTTTCGTATGCTCCACCAACATAGTTTTAATTGTGTGTGTGTGTGTTTTTTTTTTTTTTTTCTTTTTTCTTTTTTTTGCAAATGCTGCTTCCTTCTTCAACATCTAAAATCATGTTCATAATGCTCTTTTACATTTACAATTTCTTAGAACGATATAATTTCTGGATATTCCAGAAGAGCATACAAGAAAATTTATTAAAAATGAAATTCAAACAACTAGCTATTAATATACAATTATTAGTTTTATTCCTTCCTAATAATTATATTTCTCATTCACTCCTACTGAAATTTCGGTCATCCAAAATATATTTAATTCTCTGTCATATACATTTTTCATAAGCTTGTTTCAACTCAAATTATTTATGAAGCTTTTGTTTTTTTTTTTTTTCGTTTACCGACAGCATGTTTTTATTGATTAATTACACAAGTCGATTATATTCATAATATATATATATATATATATATATATATATATATATATATATATATATATATATATATATATATATATATATATATATATATTATTTGCAGTATCTCTTTACATACTTTCAAAATTAAAAATATGATTATTTGAAAATATACATCTCTCAAATATATCTTAATTTCTTTCATAAATATTAAATATATAGGTGTCAGGCAGACCATTTTAAATTTTAGGGAATTTTACATACATATCACTTTATACCATCCTATTTACATATCTAACACCTAAAATTTTAATATTACATACATACCAACTTATATTATTTTAATATCAAATATACCACTCATGTTTCCTTCCTACCACTTAATATATTTTATTTATACCACCCATATTTGATATGAAATTGAACTATGGGTGGTATGCATGTAATATTAAAGTTTTAGGTGTTAAATATGTAAATAGAGTAGTATAAAGTGGTATGCATGTAAATCTCCCTAAATTTTAATGATTATGTGACTATATCTTCTTTACTATAACCATTCATATTCTTCTCTAACATTTTTTGTTTACATTTAAAAAAAAAAATACTAATTCATAATATTAATGTATAGGTTGTGCTATGGGTAAACCTAAGTACGGGAGAGCGTCTGCAACATGAGAGAGCGATGTTACATTAATAAGATGGTTGATGACACTTTAGCTCTATCGCCTGTTGGTGGGTTTATTTTGGCTGTTGAAAATAATGTTGGGTTTACTGATGAGTTGGTCGGAGAGATGATATGGATCATGAGGTTAACATTCTCATAACCATTGTGTTTCCCCTTTATTAAATCTGCCATATTCTGATCAAGAGGATGGTGATGGTTTGCTTAATGAGTTTGCTGTTAACCAGTCTTTGATTCCTGCTTATGATCACCAGCTTGTTATTTCCCCTATCGTTGTTGAGAAGGTTTTCTTGGAAAATGATCTTTGTCGTGGTAGTTTGGATGAAGTTAATGTGGAATTTTGTGATGTTAATCGGGTTGAGTTGAATGGTTCTTCGAGCGGATTGGTGGTTGTTTCTGGTGGTTCTCCTTTGGCTCAAATGGTTGTCGCTTAATAATGTCAATGCGAATGGTGATGAGGCTTTCATTGATGTGTCAATCTCACTTATTTATAATGAGTCATTGATTGCCCAGCTGGCTCTAAAGTAAGGATTCTTTTGTGAATCCTTCTGAATGGTTGGAAGGTCAGGAGTATTTCTCAGATAGCCAGGGTGATGGGGTGATATAGTTGAGTCCAAAGATGATTATCAAGCTTTTTTTAGCTTGAATGTGGCTCGTATCGAAGATGAAGCTTTTTCCAATGGTTGTGCTAAACTTCGTAGGCGGAAAAACAAAAAGAAACCCAAAATGAAGTAATGTTTTGGGTTTGTCTGTTTCTCTGGCTAGGCTGTTTCTCGGGACTGTTGTTTTGTGGCTTTAGTTTGTTCTGTGTGGAGCTTTTGGTTGGAGTTGGTTCTTTGGTTGGATTTTCCTTGGGTGGTGGTTATTTTGTTGGGTCTACTTGGGGCCTGGTTGGGGGGTGTGGGTTTTTTGTTATTATTTTTTTGGTTTGTTGTTATGTTGTGGTTTCCCTATTGGGGTGTTGTTGCCTGGCTGGTTCGTTTGGTTGCCTGGTGCTTTATCTCCTGTTATGAGATTTGGTTGGTGTTGCTTCTTTTAGTCATAGCCGACTACTTTTACTGTAAGTGAATTTTCTTGCATGTGTGCATACAGACTGTTTTGTCTTTTCCAGATGTGTTGTTGCTCGATTTTGACTTTCTGTTATTTTTATGTTGACCTACCTTTGGCTTCTCTTTGGTTTTCTGTGTTTTCATTTTGCTGTTTGTATTCTTGTATTAGTAGGATCATAGGATCGTTAGGTTTTGTTTTAAATGTTGTCCTTTTAGTTAAGCTCTTGGCCATTTAAGGACTTGTATCCATTTTTTATTACTAATGTGTGTGGGCTCTGAAAATTCGCCCCCGGCCTCCCCGCCGCTGCTTTTCTTTTTATTTGAGCGAGGGGAGTTTTAACTGAATAAGTTCCGAGGTAAATTTTGGAAGGCAGATGGGTTTGTAGATAAGACACTACCTAGAGATTTCGCCCTCATTTTGTGAGGACTTTATGATCTGAGTTCTGGTTTCCTATAGGCGCAAGCCCCTATAGTTAATTACCCCTCTCGATCACGAGAGAGAACTTTCGATTAAGGCTAGTCGTCAATCAGATACGTATAAAACACGTGTTATCTGGCATATAGTAGCAGCATAGATTGGATTTGGAAATCGGATTTGGATTTGGATATTTGGAAATGTTTGAAAAGTTTGATATTTAAAATAGGAAATTTCACCACCTAGCACTTAAAGCGGGTGGTGGGGGAATGGATGATGGACCCGATCAAGATCCCATGGTTCCGTCATCCCGGGCCATCGTGGTCCCTAGTCTACTTAGTCAGAGGAGGTAGTCGACCCAACCTGACAGAAGGATCCTTGTCGGCAGCCATGGGTTGCTTCGTCCAAGGGGATCTTGTAGACCTGGGTTGAATGTTTGTCTAAGGGGATAAATTTGAATCCACCTTAGCTAACAGAGAGCTTTGTGCCCTATCGATCATATCCTATTGATTTATATCTCAAGGATTTGATGCCAATAAGGAACGTATTGGCTCTGGCCATAACCGGTATTTCGTGGTGCCATTTGGCGGCAAGACCACTCGGTTCAGAGGGCCCCGGGTCGTCGTAACCGTTTATCCTGCGGTGCCATTTGGCGGCTAACCGCCGGTTAGAGGACACGTACCACGTCCTTACTGGCAGGAGATTGTTTTGAGAATGAATCCTAGTGATATTTTAGACTAGGCATTTGGCTCTTTGTGAGCTAAAGTTGTTTTCAGATTTATCCACCTCGGCAAATTGTTGCGGAGGGTGGATGGATTTTGCTTTAAGCATTTGATGGTTGGATTTATTTCAGATTTAAATATCTGGAATTTGAATAATTTTTGGAGTATTTGGGTGGCATTTGAAAATGTTTGGGGACCCCTCCGGTTGAGATCTGCATTCAACACGGCCATCATCGGGGTGTTTGGGGGTCATTTCTTTTTATGGATTGAACCTTGTCAACTTTGTCGGGATGTCGACAGAGGATCGGGTTTTGTAGGCTTTAAGCCTTTGAAAGTGAATTCTTATTGTTATAGGCCTTGAAAGCCTAATATGAATGTATTAAAGCAAATATATCGGTCGTCACAACTTTATATTTGCTTAATGGTTCGAACCCTGTCGACTTCTATTGACCCTTATAGAAGGATCGGTTTCGAAACTGAATTCACTTGTCAACCCGCGCAGCATCCCTAGACGTCACGTGTGTACCAATAACACGCTCGCTGGGGCCCATGCGGGTTTTATAATTATTTTTACCCCTTTTAGTGTACCTATGTGTATACAATTTATAGTGCACGTGCATGGGTACTTTGAAAGTACTTGTAGACGCCTTCTGTCCGCTTGCACAAATGTTGCAGATCCGGTGGCGTGGCATAGCAGCTACTGAGTTGAATTATTCGCTGCTTCGTACAGGTAGACTGTCGTGCACTACTCATTGCTTTATGCAGGTGGATCGTAGTGCACTAACTAATCTCCTGCCTTAGGTCGTAGGAGCTTGTACTTGTCGTATTCTCTATGCATTTGATTTTGGTCCTTGGTCTTTTCAGTGCGTCCGCCACTGCTGCATGTAGGTAGGTAGATGTATTTCTTCACAGACTGAAATTGACTTCAGGATACTGCATTTACTGAAGTCTTTCTGCATCTTCCCCTGGTGGGCATGTTATACATACATCTGTATTTGTTGAGGGATTGTATGTATTGCAGATCTTTCATTCTTGATTGTAGAAGGCTGATATATCTGACTGATGCTGAGTGGTCATTGATTGTATGGGTGATTTAGCATCCACTACTCATTAATGGTCATCACCCATAAGTGGACTTCTATACGAGTGAGAACTCCTCCTCGTTCATTTGTGAATGTTCACATTCATCATACACATCACTATGTTCCTTTGTAGGAAATTCCATGTACTGATTGTAAGCATATTTTAGAACTCCTTCATGTTTGCTTGTGGAAAACACATTGGGTGTGCAACGAATCTTTTACAGTAGATCATATGAGTTTGTATGCTCGTATGCCTTTGCACTTGTTACATATCGAATCCCCTCCATTTGTAAGACTCAATATATTTGACTTCATTTTTCTCTTATGTTCATAACAGATGAGCATAATTATTTGCATATAAACGAGCCATATTGAATATTACATGTCTTCTACTATCATAGCTTGCTTGATGACATTTGTATTTGGTTAGGAATTCATGATGGCTCTTTAATGTTCATTAGAGATTTCATGTCACAGCTTCTAGGTAGAGATCTTATTGATCTATCCTTGCAAGCAAGTTGTGTTATCCTCTTAGGAGCATCATATTTTGTCATGAGATTTGATTATATTATTGCTTATGAGAAATTCCTTTGCTCCCCCTTCATCTTAGTTGCAATCAACTTGATTCTTTCTTGCATGTTGATTATCCCATGTATTTCATTTGAGTTATGAGTTTCAAGTTTAACTTGAGTTCACGCCCAAGCTCAAATCTAACTCTTCTTGATTGAGTTTGATTTAAGTCCTTGTTGTTTTGTAAAATTCAAGTTAAATTCAAAACTCATTGCACCAATCTCCTTTGAGTTCAGGTAGTCCATATCTTGTTTTGAGTTCAATGTCAAAGTTTCACCTTGCAAGTTCAAGTTCATATAGGTCGGGCCCTTGTTGAAGTTCAAATGAGAGTCCAAGTTATGTTGAGTTCCATAAGTCCTCTATTTGATTGTTGATGTTTATTTCATAGTCTAACTCAACCCAAATGCTTGATTCAGATCCAAGTTCTTTAGAGTTCATGCTCCTTGGTTCAAGTTAGGCTTATGAGTTTAGTTCTAGTTGAAGTTAAACTTTTCTTACATCAAGCTCATTTGAGTTCAACTTTGATTCTTTATTCAACTCAAATCAAGTCTCCTATCGTCTTTCGAGTTCAAGATCATGTTCTGACCCAAGTCTTCATTGCAGTTCATTTGCAAGTTCAAGTCTTATGATTTGATTCAAGTCATGTTCTATGTCCCCTGTAGTCCGAGTCTTGTTCAAGTCCAAGTACAAGTTCTTCGTTGTCTTTCAAGTTCATATCCTTCCTCTTTATTCGAGTTATGGTTCAAGTTTATTTAAGTCCATTTGATTTGAGTTCTAAGCATAGTCCCAAGTCCTTGGTTGTTCAAATGTGTCCAAACCTTTATTTTCTTTGTGTTCAAAAAGGTCCGAGTGTAGCAATATTTTCACCCGAAATTTCGGCAACCTTCCGGCGTCTCCCCCGTTTAGGGGAAAACTACGGAAAATTGGGTCTTTCCCACCACGCTAAGAAAAGCGTGCATGTATATATTTTTTTTTGTAAAAAAAAATATTTTTTTTTTTTATTTTTGAAAATATTTTGTAAGCAAGGCAATTATTTCCCCGCAAGCGGGTACTTATGGGTATCCCCGCTTCGTCGCGCGCATCGCACCGGGATCCCTTCCCACCACGCTAAGAAAAGCGTGCATAGGCGGGGTTTCCAAGGTGATACGAACTTCGAAGAAGGAATTTAGGTGATTACCCGCTTCGTCGCAAACGTCGTGACGCACTCCCTCCCACCACGCTAAGAAAAGCGTGTATAGGTGGTCGTTTTGTCTCAACGAATGCGTCGAAACGAGTCCTCGGAGTTTTAGGGTTTAGAAGTTATACCTTGGCGGCCGTTGGCACGGATCGAGGGACAGAGATTTTTATGCATGCATATTTAATTAGATTAACATTAGTTAACTATAATTAATAATAATTAAATTTAATTAATTATAATTAACTAAATTAATGATAATTAATAGAAAAAAAATGAAATAATTAATTATGAATAAATTTAATTATTCATGATTAATTAAAAATCATCATTTTTTATTAATTATAATTAAAATAATTAAATTACAACTAAATAAATTAATTAAAATTAATTATCATTAATGAATATTAATATAATTAAATATAAAATACATATATATATATATATATATTTATTATTTTTTTTCTTGGGATTTGGCCGAGAAGCACAATGAAAGTGAGCAAAGTTACCTTCATAGCCCTTGAGCTCCTGTTGTTGTTTCCACTCAAAATGTTGTAACTTCCGATCGGGCCGGAAGAAATGTCGTGGAAGGAGCGAATTCGGCCAGCAAAGGAGGAGGTACCGGTTTCTCCCTCTCCCTCTCTCTCTCTCTGTGAGGATCGGGAGGCAGTGGCGGGAGCTAGGGCAGTGGAGTTTACGGGATTTTGGCCGAAGAAACGTGTGGTAGGGAGAAAGTTACCTACACAGCCGCGAGCTCCTATTGTAGCTTCCGATCAAACAGGGAAGGGAACGTCGGAGGAGGAGTCGGACGGCAGGGAGGAGTTCGGCACAGGTAAGAGTATCGATCTCTCTCTCTCTGTTTGGGTTGAAGGAGGTGTGAAGGTAGGGTAGATGGAGCTCGGAAGGGAAGAAGCAGAGCAACGAGAGAGCTAGGGGAGGAGAGTCGTGTGTTGAGCAGGAGTTGGATCGGAAGTGGTGATCCAGTAACGAGAGCTTTGCTCTCGTTTTATAGGCGTGAAGGGAAAGATATCGAGGAGCTGTCGCGAGATTTTGGCAGAAATCCCGGAACGGCGCTGTTGCACAGTGTCTCGGCGATACTTCGGCAGGATTTGCGGGTACCTTCGACGGATACGAGGTACGGAGCGGGATATGCGGGAGCGACTCTGCCAGCGGGATTCTTGGATCCGATAGGTTCCTGGTATGATTTTGAGTCCTCATGTTTCTTCTTTGGGTATAACACTAAGGTCAACAACGTGTAGGCCCATTTAAGGATTTTTTCCACAAAAAAAAAAAGGAGAGAGCGATGTTAAATTTATTTTTTGTAATTTATATTTACAAGAAATAGAACTAGGCAATCGTCAAATTACACATTTCAATCAAAAAGGTTGAATGAATTTAATGAATAGCTTCCACAAGAAAACAAGTAGAGAATACGACAAGACACAACCTAAAATTAAGTTGGATCAACTAAAGAAAGATTGGAAGTTATGGAAGAAGCTTAAACAGGGATCAATTAGATTGAGTAGGGATCCTAAAAGAAGGACATTTGACACTTCAGACTAATGGTGGAAAATAAAATAGAAGAGAATATAATTTTTTAATATATTAACATGCTTGCTTATTTAAAATTTCTTTTTTCATAGCTCTTATAGAATGATTATAATTTCTTCCAAATGCCAAAAATTATAGAAATTGTGGTATAGATCCTGAATTGGAAAAAAAATTAAATTTGATGTTCATCAGTGTAGTTGCTACGGGATCTAATGCTTGGACTCTCAATCAATGTTCTCAAAATCTTGATATACAAGAAGGCTCTGAACATGTAGATAATGATAGTGATGCGTTAAATAATTCAACAAAAAATTTTAGATGATCATATTGAATTTACCCGCTCAAAACATCAACCATCTATGTCAAGTACAACTGAACAGAAAAAATGAAATGGTGCTATATTCTTAAAAAATCAAATCACACAACTTGTTGGTGCATGTGCAAATATTACATCAAGATCAACTACATCGAAAGTACCAAATGTACCTCCATCGCTTACTGAAGCCATTAAGCAATTGGATCTAACCATAAAATTTTTTTACAACATTCCACTATACTTATTCTCGACCTCGAAGATCCTATAAAATTGTAAGTTTTCATGGCAATGTTTCATGAACAAAGAATTCATTACCTTTGCTACCATTTTGAAAATCATAACACTTAGATTTTCAAGCTGTTGCGCCTTAGGATGTCATAGATCTGCCAAATTTTCTTAGCTTTTATGTTAATTTGGTGTCAGTTTGTAAGTTCAATGTAGTTTGTCATTTAAACTTGGGATGCTTCCCATATTTGTTTGGTGCTTCGTTCAGATAGTAGTCTACACATGTGTAGTAACTGTCACCAGTCTGGTAAGTTCTATGTTGCATTTCAATTTTTAAAAATATCGATGTAGTTGAATTGCTGTTCTCAGAAAATATTTATTTTCAAGCTAGTCTAATCTTTAATAAGTTATACATGAAATTCATCATCCACTTCTTAAAAAATTTTTGCATCCCTCAAATCAAATTTACTTACTAAAATATATGTTCCTGTAATTAAATTTTCATGCTATTGACTATACGTATATGTACTCGGATTACTGTTTTATGAAGTTAAATTAACTTACATCAAAGTTATTACATATTCTTCTATTAGTACACTGCTTATTATTCTGGGATGTCAAGTTGGAAACTTAATAAATTAAAACATTTTATTGCAGTGTGATTGATAAGATCTTAAATTAACAGCCTGTATATTGCCCTTGCACATATTGTTTTGATATTACAAAGTATGCTAATGTTTGTTTCTTACCATATTACTGAGAAATAATAATTTGATATTCAAATACAATACAAGTAGGTACTATTTCGTTTATACTTTCTTACTAAATTGAAGGCATGTGAATGTCACTAGTGAAAAGGTAGCTTAGATTTATTTGTTTATGATGTGGAACTTGGCATCTTCAAAGCATTTTATAAAATAAGTTATTTAAAACCTTTGTTGAAAGACTTTTGAATAGAATCCTAATGTTGTTGAACTTCACAAAGCAGTTGATAACATAAAATCATTGCGATCTATGAGTTTCTTAAGTTCTTAAGAATAACATATCTTCTTGTGAAATAAAATTACAATTATAAACAAGATAAAAGAAAAATCACTTTTTTTTTTTTTTAATAAAAGAAAATTCACTTATGAGTTATGACAGGTATCATCCCGAGATTCATTTATGAATTAGTTGATATGGATTCATGTCATTGTCTGCTCAAATAGATTGATTATGCTATGCAGGTGTATTAGAATAAGCTGACAGTTTCAAATATTTGAACTTTATGATGTCAACCAAATAGAATTTTTTTGTCATTTATGTTTGCCAGCATTAATGTAGCAGAAAGTATTAATTACCTCATCAACTGAACATGTAATGTTTTAGAGGATTGAAAATATATAATTGTATTTTAATGTATCTATTAATGTGAAATAGCATAAAATTATCTATATTTTTTAAAGCAGCATATACAAATATGTGAAGATAAGATGAGTTCTTAATTTAATTCGTTAATAAACTTATACCGATTTCCAGTCTTTTCCAAGTATGCAGAAGCAAGAAACTATCCCTTCACTATCAGAAATGGGATAATGAAAAGTAATTATTGTTGCAGCTTTGTGTCTTATATATGAGTATTATGAGACATTAGCAAATCCCCATGCATAACCCTCATCATACATTGAACATTAATGGATTGGCAAGGTATTGGCAAGTCATCCAAAAAGATTTTATAACATGTTTTGTATGCAATAAACAGTTTTTGTATATCTTCTTTACCAATTGGAAAGATTTCATGGCCTACATGGTTCATTTCAAACAACATCAAAAGAAGTACTAACAATAACATTGTATACTTTATCTCATAATGAATCTATAAGAGTGACAAGTGAGTGATTCCAGCATTCAACTAAGACTATTAGAAGGTATTTTTCTATTGGCCTGGAGGCCTTAGTGAGTTTATCATCAGAAATTGTTAGGTCAAGAGATCCAAAGTTTCTCAATATGCTAAGGGAGATATTGTATGATAGACGGAATGTGCCGTATTTTAAGATATATTTTACAGTCATGTAAATCCAAATATTTTTCAAGAGTTGTGCATGTTTAACCAAAATATCTCAATTAGGATTGTATTGGAGTGATTGATAGAACACATGTGAATGCTCGAGTTCCAAATAATGAGAAGGCGGCATATATCAAACGATGTGGGTCATGTATACAAAATATTATGGCATTATGTGACTTCAACATTTGTTTTACTTTTATCATAGTAAGGTGGGAAGGAAGTGCAAATGATAGCTGTATATTCAAATTTGCAACTCGTAATAGACAGAATAATTTTCCTATGCCACCTCCTGGTAAGTTAGGTATGATAACAAAGCTAATGATAATAAATTTTTAACTAAATTATCTATAATTCAATACAGGAAAATATTATCTTTTAGATGTTGAGTATCCAATACAACAGAGTTTTCTTACGCCATTTGTTGATACCAAATATCATGTTCCTGATTTTCAATAAGGAAGCCAACCTAAGCATGGGTGAGAATAAAATTTTAACAAGACGTACTCATCATTAAGACGTGTGATTGAAAGATCCTTTAGTGTTAGGAAGAAGTAGGTTATATTATGTGATATGCCAACATATTCATTCAAAAATAACTTAAAATAGTGGTGAGTACAAAAGCAATACATAATTACATACACCGACATCCTTCTCGAGATGATCTAAATTTCATTTTTTTATGATAATGATCAAGTATACATACCTCCAGAGGCGTATAAGTATAGAATTAGGCATTCAACATTAGATTATGAAGATGAGGGAATAACTTATGATGCACGAGATGATGAAGATGTGGAAGAGATGATTCAAATCATATCTGCAATTATAAATGACATAAATTAGAATTGACTTTATTTATATACTTGTTTAGAGGTATTATTAATGTCTATTGTTGTTGTTGGAGTAAAATGATAAATTATGGTATTAGTTTTTTCCGGTGTTTATTATTTTAAGACTATTCAAGATGCAAATAGTTTTTAGACGTATATAAATTACTCATACATATTTAGCTAAATTACATTTCATAATTTAAAAAAAAAAAGATTAGTAGTAATTAATATATGAATGATGCAAGCTTATACATATTATTTTGAAATATGTATTAAATTTGTAATAAGAAAATATAATGTAAAAACTTTTTAAAGTTATAAATTCTTAGCTAAATGTACCCAATTTTATTTTAAAATTGGTATTGTTTTAATAAATTTATTTAAGAAATTTTATAACATATTCGATGTTCTTTTAGTTCAATATTAGATATTATTTGAGTTTAACTTATCCAATTAATAAGTGACAAATTATTCTTGATTTTAAATAATTTTAATGTCTATTTCCTCATATTAAAATTGTAATATAGAGATATAGAAATAATTTGTCTCATGAGACGTAATTACATAGTTATTATTATTTTTTAAATAACTATTAAATATTTATGAAAATAATATTTTTATTATCAAAAAAGTAAATTAATATAAAGTAATATCAAATATTCTATTTTTCTCAAACTATTTTAAAGTATGATTGAACATTGTTAAAAAAATATAGTATTTTGATATTTAAAATTCATAAAATATTTGCTAAAATTGGAGAACATTTTAATTTAGAATTATTAGTTTATAATTATATGAATTTTAAAAAAACCAAGTTAAATTTGATTAAATTTTCTTTCATCTTAATAGATATAAGGGTATCAAAGTAATTTGTTCTTATACAACTGCAACACAGCAATTCAACAGTTATACTTCCCAAATAAAATTATTGATTTTTATATAGCAACTTAAGAAAAAAGCTTCTTGTACAACAATTTCTTAACCTGCTTTATCAATAGCTGCAACCATCCCAAACAAACTCTATAGCAAAATTCCATAAAGGTTTCTTCCACCTACATAAGGGAGTATAGGTGTTTGAACTTACGGTTGCAAATTAAGAGAAGTGGAATTCAAATGTGGGTGTGGATTAGGAAAAGGATGGGAACAAGTTATGCATCAAACCACATAAAAATCTTGTTGTCTAAATCTCTATAATTTAGATTTACATTATTGATAATTAATTTATTCTACTACTAAAAATGTTAATATGGTGAATGTTGAAATTCTTGCTTGTATACTTTTGTGTAGAGTAGATTAATTTATTTGTGTTTTAACTTGAATACTCTTGTAAAGTACCAAAGAAAAAATTGAACCAATCGTGTTGATTTTGTAGCAAGGAAGACAAAGACAATTTAGTATCCTTAAAATCATGTGAGGAGAGGGGGAGATGTAGAGAGATTGAGAGAGAGAGAAGAAAATTAGAGGTAATGACTAAATAAGTGTAAGATCAAGAGAGAGAACCTGTAAGCTATCGAGCGAGGGAAACAGGATCATTCACTTTCTTCAATCAAAGTCGTACATGAGGTCGACGATGTGAGCATCTTCCGACCTATGGCGACAAGAGGGGAAAACTCGAGCGGCGACGAGCGAGTGAAGAAGTGTGAGGATGTTTAGATTTTTTATAATGAATTTATTTATTATTTTTATTATTAGAAGGAAATTTTTATGTTTAGTTTCTTCAAAAGGAATTAAAATTATGATTTTAAGGGGAAAAAGAGTAGAAGACAATTGAAATTTCAAAATATGAAATTTTATTATTAATCAAGCTAGAAAAGATTAAGTTGATATTTAAATGATAATTTGAGATTTAGAATTCTTTTTAAATAGAAAGTAATAATATTAAATTGTGAATTCATACCAAATGACAAAATAAAATAATGAGTGATAAATTATATATTTAAAAATAGAATTAAAATAATAAGTGATAAATTATAGAATTCATACCAAATTAAATATTTTCATAAAATAAAGGCTTTTTTCAATATATTGAAAATAGGTTGTTATTAGTAAACTGTAATTTAAATATCCATCTGACAGTTATTCCCGTCTTGTTAATTTGAGCCCCAATTCAGGCCGTGATAACTCTTATTACAATTGGCATTAAATCTTTGTATTCAATTCCACCATATCTATTTTTGTTTAGACACATATAGCTTTGGTGCTTGTAATTTAAATATGATAGCTACTATAGTAGAGTGATTCATTTCTATTGAGCATATTAGTTATTATTAACTCATTTGCTAGTTATATAATCTATAGTTTAGGTCATTCATATGGTATCATAGGGGGCATTAAATCGATTGATTACAAGTCTGCTTGTTAATATTCTTGTGTAGCTATTTCAATTGTGCTAAACACTTATGTGACATTCATATTTGTCACATTTTGTGTATTTAGTTTCTTAAATTTGTACACTTAAGTGTGGTTATTTATTAATTTAATTGCTAATTATTAGCAACTTATTGTGAGGATATTGAGTTGAAGGATTTCAAAAGAATTAAAAGTGCTTGTGCACATCCTAATGTAGTGCATCATAGCCCTATCACAAGGTTTATGGGAAAGAAACATATGCATCAAATTAATTTTCCATTTTCGTGTTGTTTATGAATACAATTTATGTTGTGTAGGCATCTTGTTTTATTTTATCATTTTGCTATGTTTGGTATTATGAGTCATGTAGAAGTTACAAAAGTATTAAGAGACCCTCAAATGCACATAAATTCAATAGGATAATAAGCAAAGAGAAGATATGGAGATCTCATTGAAGATCAATATAGAGAATGATCAAATATGGCTTTATATTTTAAATCTAAATTGTGTGGGGAGTCAAAAAGAGGCTTATAATAATTATTTCAAACAAAGGGGGATGGCCAAGGAGTGTTCAAAGTCAATCCCAGGCAATACATATGTCACATCAGCCACTATCCTGAAAATAATGGAGTGTCACCACTCTCCTCCACACATAGAAGAACTATCACATACAAAGATGGAACCATCACAAATTTGGAGGAAATTTGAGATTCAGAGTGCATAACTAGAAGAATATTAATTAAATATGTTGTACATATTGAAATGAAGAATTAATGTGAAATTGTTCAATTTAGAAGATTGTTCATCAGCTTCTTCCTCTTGTATCGGTGCTCATTTACTATGCCTGCGATTCGTGCTCATTTACTATTATTATTATCCTTTGGTATTTATAAAGCATGACTGTCCTTATATTAAAAGAAATAAAATTTAGTTAAAGTTATGAGTTCATAGTGAGTGAATTATGCATTTTATTTGTGTTTGACAGTGCATGTCATCATAAGTTGTAATAGAAACCTTATATCTTTAACCGTCCAAAATCAAATTAGTGTCAAAGCCTATGATTGCATCATAATGTAAACTAAAGTAACACAATACTTTGGTCAATCAATAATAATAATAATAATATTTAGCTAAAGTTTGAGTTAATAGTATGTGGATTGTGAATTTTATCTATGTTTGACAGTGCATCATATCATAAGTTGTAATAGAAACCATATAACTTTAACCGTCCAAAATCAAATTAGTGTCAAAGACTATGGTTGCATTATAATGTCAACTAAAGTAACAAAATATTTGGGTCAATCAAAAATAATAATGAAACTTATATTTTTTAAGCAAAACTGGGTAAGTCATAGTTCTCATAGTTCTAGACAAACAAACTTAACCAAAGGTTTAATGTGGGCTCCGAAAATTCGGCCCCGGCCTCCGCCCGCTATGCTGTTGTGCGTTGCTTTTTCTTTGGCGAGGGAGTTTTAACGAACTAAGTTCCGGGGTAAATTTTGGGAAGGCAGATGGGTTTGTAAATAAGACACTACCCAGATTTCGCCCTCATTTCGTGAGGACTTTATGATCTGAGTTCTGGTTTCCTATTTCTTATAGGTGTAAGCCCCTATAGTTAATTAACCCTCTCGATCACGAGAGAGAACTTTCGATTAAGGCTAGTCGTCAATCAGATACGTAGAGTATACGTGTTATCTGGCATATAGTAGCAGCATGGGTTTAGGATTTGAGAACTTAAAGAGTTTGGATGTTGGGGATTAAAGATTTGATATTTAAAATAGAAACTTTCACCACCTTGCACTTAAAGCGGATGGTGGGGGAATGGATGATGAACCCGATCAAGATCTCATGGTTGCATCGTCCCGGGCCATCGTGGTCCCTGGTCTACTTAGTCATAGAAGGTAGTCGACCCAACCTGACAGAAGGATCCTTGTCGGCAGCCATGGGTTGCTTCGTCCAAAAGTACCTTGTAAACCTAGGGTGAATATTTGCCTAAGGGGACAAATCTGAATCCACCTTAGCTAAAAGAGGGCTTTGTGCCCTATCGATCATATTCTATTGATTCATATCTCAAGGATTTGATGTCAATAAGGAGCATATCGGCTCTGGTCATAACCGGTATTTCGTGGTGCCATTTGGCGGCAAAACCACTCGGTTCAGAGGGCCCCGGGTCATAACCGTTTATCCTGAGGTGCTATTTGGCAGCACAACCGCCGATTAGAGGACACATACCACGTCCTTATTGGCAAGAGATTGTTTGAGAATGGATCCTAGTGATATTTTTTACTAGACATTAGCTATTTGTGAGCTGAAGTAATTTTTTATTTGTCCACCTCGGCAAACTGTTGCGGATGGTGGATAGATTTTGCTTTAAATAGTAAATGGTTTGATTTCAATTTCAAATGTTTTGGAGTTTGAAATTTCGAATTTTGAGTAATTGTGTGGCATTGGAAAGTGCTTGAATCACCCCTCCGGTTAGATTTGCATTCAACACGACCATCATTGGGGTGTTTGGGGTCATTCCTTTTTGTTGATTGAACCGTGTCAACTCGACCAAGCTATTGACAGAGGATCGAATTTCGTAGGCTTTTTGGCCTTGAGAATGAATTTCTTTTACTATAGACCTTGAAGGCCTAATATGAATGTATGAGATAAATATTCTGATCAACTTCGTGACCGCATATTTATCTGATAATTCGAACCCTGTCTACTCCTATTTACCTGCTTAGGAGGATCGGGTTTCGTAGGTTTTATACCTTTATTAGTGAATTCTCTTGATTATAGGCTTTGAATGCCTAATATGAATGTACTAAAACAAATACATCGGTCTCCACAATCGTGTATTTGCTTGAAAATTTGAACCCTGTCAACTCCTATTGATCTGTATAGAAGGATTGGGTTCGAGCTTGAATTCACTTATTGGCCCGCGCAGCATCCCTAGACGTCACTTGTGTACCAATAACATGCTCGTCAGGGCCCATGAGGGTGTTTGAGGGTATTTTATAATTAAACCCTGTCTACTCCTTTTTACTTGCCTAGGAGGATCGGGTTTAAATTTAATAACCCGCGCAGCATCCCTAGACGTCACGTGTATACCAATCAAGGTTTAAAATTGCGTAATTAAGCCTCGAGGCGGTTTTCGTCCGTGAGGCGAGGCGTAAGCCTCGAGGCGGTCTGAGGCGTAAGCCTCACAGACACAGAATTGCGTAAATGAGAAATTAAGGGTTTTTCTTACAATAAAAAAAACATAAACCCTAGATTTTCTTACACTTGAAAAATCTAACCCTAAACTAAAAAAAATACCTAAAATCCAATGTGGAGTACTCCTAGAGTGCGGCCGGAAGTTTCAACTTCGCCGGAGAGAGGCGGCGCCGGCGGGAGAAGCGGCGGGAAGGGAAGCTGGCGGGCAAGGACCGTGCGGGAGCTCTCTGTTTCGCGAATTGCAGCCGTGCGGGTAGGAAAAATTCGGAAGGAGCTGCTGTCGTGCGGGTTTAAGGAGAAAAAAACATTCATTTTAAGTGGATGGGTCCATTCCCATGAGGCGTACGCCTCACTAAGAATTGCGCAATTGCGCCTCTGAGGCGCGCCTCAGTCCATGTGAGGCGTACGCCTCTGCCAGGGATGGAATTGCGTAAGCTTCGAGGCGGTTTTTGGACGAATTGCGCAGAGGCGCGCCTCAAGGCGCGCCTCTTATTGCGCAATTTTAAACTGAGATACCAATAACACGCTCGCCGAGGCCCTTGCGGGTTTTATGATTGCTTTTACCCCTTTTGGTGTACCTATGTGTATACAAGCAACGGTGCACATGCGGGAGTACTTTGAAAGTATTTGTAGACGCCTTCTGTCCGCTTGCATAGAAGTTGCGGATCCGATGGCGTGGCGTTATAGCAGCTTTTGTATTGAGCTATTTGATATTTTGTACAGGTAGACTATTGTGCACTACTTGTCTCTTTCTGTAGATTGATTATAGTGCACTAACTAATCTCCTACCTTGGATCATATGAGCTTGCACTTGTCGTAGTTCTCTATATCTTTTTTATGGAACATATATATTGAATGTATAACGGGTCTCCAAAGATTTGTATTTGCTACACATCCCTTGCTTTTTGTTGGTAGAGGATTGGTATGTTTGTCTGCGGTTGAATAGTATCAATTGCATTAGAGTTTTATTTGTTTGAATTATTCAAAGACATCGTGTCTTTCAATTCACCGCATGTTGAATCCCCTCTACTTGCAGGAGATAGGTACACCTTGCATTCTTCACTGGCATTTGCATTTCGATGGGCATTAGGGTATCCAATGTTTAGTAGAAGCTTCATATATTTTTTTTATTATGAGCATACTGATTGGAGTGTCATTGCCTTTGTCACACATCTCTACCTTCTACTCATAAGCATGTTAATGTATTCGTAGAGAATCCCTACTTCATAGTGTCTACAAATCATTTGCAACTTGGTGGATTGAAGAATGCGAGCTAATTCAATGTTCATTGTCCACTATTCATACGCATTGGGAGTTTATTTTTCACTTGCTCATTTGCATAATGACACTACCTATGAAGATGTTATTGCATTCTTCATGCTTGTTTATTTCACGTGTCTTACACTGCTTTTAGAAGTAGCTTGTAGCTGGCATGATAAATTTGCTCGCCATCATGTGCTCACAATCAAACTGCATATGATTTTTAGTCATTCATTATTTGCAAGATCCCATTTGCTTGTTTAGGTGATGATATTAACTACAAAGATATTATCATATCCATCATGTATCTTTATAATCGTTGCAACTATCCCAATTCAATCCATTGCATAATTTCATTATCATTTATGAATGACTTGTATTTGTAAGAGTTTGGTATGTTGACTCGCAAGCTCATGTTTGAAGACTTGATTATTACAAGTTTCTTGTAGTTTTGTAATATTGCTTGTAAGCACATTGCCCCATTTATTACAATTCTTACTGATCGTTGCTTGGGAATGAGTTGTGTATAATATCACAAGTCAATTATCATGACCCTAAGAAGTCTCTATATCATAGCTTTGAAGTCAAACCATGTCCTTCAAACTCTTCTTGTCACTTGCAAACAAATGATATCTACAAGTTCTTTATTTTAAAAGCAATTTGTAATTTGATTGCAATTTCATTTAACTCTCATTTTCATGTTGTTATCTTGTAGTTCAATTAGGTTCAAGTTTTGTCTTGAGTTCAATATGCCGGTTCAATTCAAGTTCAAGATGAGTCCAAGTACAGTTCAGGCTTAAGATGAGCCTCTTCCCTTCATTTGAGTCCCATGTGGTCCAACCAAAGTTCTTTGCTTGAGTTCAAATATCGAGCTCAAGTTCTATGTCCACAAGTCCTCTGTTTGAGTTCAAATTGGTCAAATTACAAGTCCTCATGATTATTCAAGTCATGGTCAAATGAGGTTCAAATTATAGTATATACTTTTGTATTTTTTTCATTTATGTTCAAATTGACTTAAAGCTCTTTATATCATTTTGAAGTTCATAAGTCCCTTTCACTTGATTCAAACCAAGTTTGAATGCATGTCCACAAGTCCTCTGTTGTTCTTGTAGAGTTCAAGTTCAAATCATTTGAGTCCTTGCTTAATTCAGTCTTATGTTATCTTTTATATTCACTTAAGGTTGAGTTCACTTAATTCCAGTGGCGGAGCCAAAAAATTCATTGAGGGGGGCCTAAATTATTTTATTAAAATTTTCCCTCAATTTTTTTCATCCGGGATTGGGACTGACATAGACATTTTTAATTTTTTTTTCAATTGTTAACTAAAAATGTATAATATTAAATATAAGATAGTAAACAACTTACAATTTATAACGTCTACTCTTCATATCTAAAAGAGTTGAATGATTACTTTGTTATCAATAAAATTGATGCGTCATGGAATATTCGCGGCGGTAGAGAAGTATAAAGTTTAATATCTTTGCGCTATACGAAGAACTAGCACACAAACAGATGAAATGTACCTCATATAAAGTGCATGACATGATGGGACTTGAAAAAATCACTATATAATCTCTTTGAGTCTTTGATTTGGACCTATTTGAACTCGAATTGGGTCGAATTTGGTGTTGTTGGATTCGTATTTTTGAGACGTTCAATTCGACTATAAGTTTGCCGAAATCAGAGTTCAGGTGGTCTCTGATTTAATTTTTGAATTTTCCAACTTGATTTTGCTGTGAGATTCATGCCCGATCAAGATAATTTTTTTTTATGATATATCAATAATCTAAAATGATTACTTCATTTTTATGTAGAAGACTCATCAAGTCCTCTGAAAGCTATCTATAGTTTATTATTATTCTGTTAAGATATAAAATTAAAACTTCAAACAAGATATCTATAGTCTACTAGAGAAAACTATATTTTGTAGATTACAAATCAACAAATAAAATATAAATTACAAAACTAACATATGTATGCAAACATTACTAGATTTCTATAAACTGAAATCATAAAAAATAAATAAAAAATAAAAAATTGGGAAAAGCTTCTTTTTTAGTATAAGCCGCTTTTTTTTTATTGTATAAGCTACTTTTTTTTTCTTAGTATAAGCTGATTTCTTTTTTTTTCTTCCAAAGCTATAATTAGTATAAGTTTTTTTTCTTTTTAGGGGGGGCACGTGCCCCCCCCCCCCCTCCCTCTGCCCTTGCTTAAATCTCATTTGCTCAATCAAGTTCAGGTACGGCCTCGTGTTTACCCGAAATTTCGGCAACCTCCCGACGTCTCTCCTATTTAGGGGAAAACTACGAGAAACTAGATCTTCCCACCACGCACAATAAAGGCGTGTATGGTAGGTGTCCTTGGACGAGGACACCACAGCCGTGACCTTTCTTCCCACCACGCGCAATAAAGGCGTACATGGGGTCTTTGACGGTACCTATTTAAAAAGATCGTTTGTTTTCCCCCCACTCGGGGGTACTTATGAGCAACCCGTTTCTCCGAAGGTGTCGCATCAGGGTCCCATCCCACAACGCGCAATAAAGGCGTGCATGGGCGATTTTTCGGTCCGCCACGAACATTGAAGTAGGGTTTTTAGGTGATTACCCGCCTTGTCGTAGGCGTCGCACCAGGGTCCCATCCCACCACGCGTAATAAAGGCGTGTATGGGCGGTTTTCCGGTCCGCCACAAACTTTGAGAGCGAGAATCTGAGTTTAGGAAGATTCGTACCTTTCCGGGATTGTCGACACGCGAATCGAGGCAAGAGAGTATTATTTTTTATTTTTTATTAATTATAATTAATTTAAATTAATTATAATTAATATTAATTAATCATAATTAAAAAAAGGTTAATTCAAAATTAACTTAATTAATTATAATTTAATTCAATTTAATTAACTATAATAAAATTTAATTAATTAAAAATCATTATTAATTAATTATAATTAAAAATCATTATTAATTAATTATAATTAAAAAATAATTAAATTATTGGCGCAAACTTATTGGCGCAGAGTTGCAAGCAGAATGAAATCAGAATGGGATGGCATAAGACAACACAAAGAACAATATATATCATATGGAGAATATTGGGTCGTCATAAAAATCCTAATTTTTGTTTTCACAATGGTACACATAACTATATTTGTGGACATCAATCGTATATTGAGGTTGAGTTTGAGAAATGAATGATAATATAAATTTTGTTCGCCCTAAGGCACATGAGTATAGAGTAGTGCAACGTATTAATGAAAATTCTAACATGAATATCAATTCTGACATGGTTGATGGGAAAGGAGTAGAAGACGACTGAACTTAGAGAGCATAATGATATATATGCAACTACATCATTCTAACTAGTAATATATAATAATACTAATTTATTTATGTCAACGCAAATTTTTTTAGTCACATAATTTTTTGTTGCTAAAAAATTGCTTTTGATCTTTTTTTTTTTTTTTGTTAAATTTAAATTAAAGTGCCAGTATTTAAGACCTAATACACAGGAGTATGCTCCAACCTTAAACTAGAATCACAATTTTTTTGTTAACCTTTTAGTAGGAATGTTAATTTAAAGAGAAAGCAAAGTATAAAATATTGTGCTTGAAGCTAATGATGTTGTTTGAATAACATGATGTATGATTGTTTTAATTTTGGAACTATTAATTATTTGTTTAATTAAACTGCTAGTTGTTGTTTTATTTACAAAAATGATAAAATGTCCATTTATGTCAGAAGTACATACAAATAAAATAACTTTATTACACAAAAAGATAACTTATCAATAAATACTTATTAACAAGCATTCCTACCAAAGAATTAATAATATAAATTACAACAAAATTAACATGTAGATTCCCATTTGAGGTTCGAGCATAACATGTGTCAAACCTCAGATATTGTACTTAAACTAAAAGTAAGTGAGAAATTGAAAATAAAAAATCTTAATTATATGTAGTTTAATAGCAATGAAAATAAGGATGACTAAAAAAGTTAGCATTGATATAAACAAATAAGTATTAATATATATTAAATATTAGAATGGTGTAACTGTATGACAATAACATCTCTTAGTTCAACTATCTCATATACTTTATCTACTTTATTACTATCAACCATGACACAATTGGTATTAATGTTATGATTTTTCATAACACTTATCCTTTTCTAAACTCATGTGCCTTGGAGTAAACAAAATTTTCATCAACATCACAATCATGGAACACACAATCAATACGTGATCAATTCCTACATATATAGTTATGTAGTGTCATTGAGGCATGCATATCCATTAGAATCCCCAGTTTTTTTCATATACTTATATATTTATTGTACTTTGAAGTGACAAACATGCCTTATTGAATCTCATATGAACCCATATTGGACCCCAGGGCTTCGTACAAAATATCATAAAGAATATCTCGCACTCGAATAAAGTTTAAGACATCCTCTTTGTAAAGAGAAACCAACATCAAGTAAAACTTCCATGTTGAAATGAAATGATAGAATTTAACCATATTAAAAATAAAAGTGAAGAAATACAACTTTCAATATATCAAGCATACGTGCCGATGATATAGAAAAATTGCATCCACAATCCATAACCGAATAATGGAAAATGAGAGTATCAACTGTTCAACCCTCCCATCCTAATACAATAAATATGAAATACATGTTGAAATCACATACATAGTCTTAACATTTTGAGTTGGTTAATAATATTGCCAAATTTATGCATATTCTTATTCAATAAGGCTGCCAACAACTATATCTATGCCATTAATTGCCAAGATACAATGCTTGAAATAAGGTATATAAAAGTCATCATGGAGAATCTTTTATCATGAGAGAACTAATTGTTGAAAATCTTTCCATATTGTTGAAAGCATTCACAAGTAGCTCTCATAGACTCATTATAGGGCAAAAATTATGAGGTGATGCTAATACTTAGCAATTAATGTAGGCATCACAAATAGGATAAAGAGAAGACAAAAAAATGCATGATAAAATGAGCAATTATAATACAAAAATAAATCTTATCAAATGACAACTTTATTAAAATATAAATTAATGATGACATCATGGATATATAGCCCAAAGCAGAGATCTTCATGAATCACCCTAGATTGTTAAGCTTTTTCTCTTTCAATATTTTAAAATTCATCCGCAGAGATCATTGTCTGACACCCCAAATAGTAGCTTCAACTCTATTACTATGCATAGTATCAAGCTCATCATCTTAGTTCTCTTCATTATCAGATGAATCTCATTGTCCTTCTCTTAATTCAAGAAGCATTACTCAAACATCCTCATCAGTTGCCTTTATATGAATAACCACCCTAGTTATGTCTTTCTTTTACCTAGGGTATTATTCTATTATATCAAAACTTCCTAATAGCAAGTATTTCCTACACAATAGAGCAATTTAAAATTAGACCAGAATCAACAAATTCCACCAAAAACATAAGAGATTAACCCGCAGTTTCCAAATCCACCACACATCTGAAGTATTCACAGTTTTCTTTATTTGATTCTATCCTAGGCCAATCTTGCTACTCTTTAAGTCTTTCAAAAGCTTCCACCCCTTTAGTTGATTTCATTTATACTTTAAATGTAAATGATCATATGTCCTCATTCATTCATTAAAAAACTTTATTAGGTTCTTCAACCCATCCTTATTGAAATGAGTCGTATACATAGATCAAAATAAATTAAGATAATTTTCATTTCCCATGTTGTTCATTCACAGCCTTTTCTTGGTTTCTACATCTATTTGTTACAAAGAAAAACTAAAGCCCTAATCTATGTAAATAGTTTGGTCATATTCAGATCTTCATATAAAATAAAAAAATAAAAAATAAAGAAAATATTAAGATCTTCATATTATGAACCAGGCTTTCGCGTAATGTTTCCAACTTTAAACTCATAATCCTGAAGTCATGCCATCATGGGTTCTATCCCCATTCTGTTTAACCAAACAGAAAATAATTTCTGAGTTTTGAGCAGCACGTCGATAACAAGACATTCAAATAGCATCAACAGCTTCAACTACAGAAGCTTTTAAATTCAGCTTTACCTACAACAATTTCCTAAAAATTTTCGCCAATAACAGTAGTCAAGCCAAACGATGCCTAAAAAGTCAGTGCTTCCTTACCCAGTTGGAAGCTAAGGGCAAGTTGCTCATACATTTGGATTTCTTCCATACCTTACAATCCCTAATTTAACAAAACAGTTAAATGTATCCTAGATAGCCCCTATCCACTGCTTACCAAATTTGTCAGTAATCAAAATAAGAGGGAAAAATGTTACGCCTGTGAAAAACATGAAGTGGAATAGAAAATAAGGATAATCTATCACATGTATTCATTCATAGATGAGGAAAATGTGATGTTAATACGATGTAGAAGAGTGAAATACAAAACTTTAGATGAGTCGTCAAACAACACATTTATTCACACAAACAAATTTTCAGGGACCTGCTGGCTGATTCTAATCAACAACAGTATGTTTTGGAGGATAGCAATGTTTAAAATTGAGTACTCGGGTATTGAGGCGTTTTTCATTCATGAGGCGAGGCGTAAGCCTCAAGGCGTTTTGAGGCGTAAGCCTCAAAATCAAAAGATTGCATAAACATAAAACGATAAATTTTTTATATACTAATGAGTGAATAATATAAATTAATGAGTGAATAATATAAAACATAAAAAAGCATAATATATGAAGTGAAATTAAAATATCTCAATAATAAGACAACATGAAATATAGTTCAACTCAAAAATCTATATTTCCCAAATCTCAGTATTCTTTTCATTAACATATAACTCTAATTTCCAAAAATAAATAGCAATGACATATCACATAAGAACGCATAAGTCATCAGCACTGTCATCACTAAGAGGTTCTTCATTTGAATCATCATTATGATGAACTACTCTCTCCCTTTCCTCCTCTCCTATAGAGTCCAATGTTGGGCATTTACTTCAAGATTTATGTAAGTTTTAATATATATAGCGTGAGGCATAAGCCTCTTGCCAATGAGGCGAGGCGGGCCTCAACCAAGTTGAGGTGCAAGCCTCATAAAAAAAAATTCGATGCGTAAGCATCGAGGCGTTTTTTACTGGAATTGCACAAAGGCAGACCTCAAGGCGAGCCTCATATTGCGCAATTTAAACCATGGAGGATAGCTCAACAAAATATGCCATTGAAACACATTCTTCTCTTGCTCTTGCCCTTTAAGTCTGTTCCAATCCTCTTGTACAAGAAGCTAACAGACGCCAAAATAATTAAGTGATTCTTTTTAGTTAAAAATATTATATATAACACTGTCACACCACAAGAGCAATTTCTTGGCTACATGAAAAGTATATTACAAAGCGCTTTTCATTGAAGCAAAAAAGATTGAGGAAATGCTTATAATTGTGATCTGATTAACGACAACAGATTATAAGATTGACCTTCAGAGAAATTTCATCCAAGAATTAACACAGTTAACATCTACTAAGCAAATAAATTCTATAAACCAGTTAGCATTTGGTCCTTTAAAGAAGTTAAACTGGATTGAGAACGCTCCATTAACTATGAATTTAATTTGGTATTCAGAAATTAGTTACCAATATAATTAGTTCTGTCAGCATTTTAGTGATTTACTGATAATTAAAATTCATTAAACATTAGCAATATTCAATAACTGAGTTGTTCATAATTGCATCTGATGTGTTTAGAATATGGCAGTGCTTTAAAAAAAATTAATAAGATACTTATTATAAATAGTGAAGTAATTACGGAAGCTAGTTACTCATTGGCATGATTAACTACTTCGTTCACTATTACCTATATTTGATAATCTACTTTTAACCTTTAATCAATTTAGTTTGCTAAAAGTTTGCTAAACAAAATAGTCACTATTACGGTTAATCAGGTTTTTTTGTGTGTATGGGGGGGGGAGCCAATCAATGAAAACTTACACACACATCACATAAGTAAACTTCAAATCCCATATCTCTTGGTTGATAGTCAAAGCACTCAACCAACAAATCTGAATGAATACGGGAGATAATCCAAAGAGACCGTGATAGAAATAATTCTAACACAAGTAAAAGGGCTCATAATGATTACTCCGGTTTAGCCGGATCAAATGGGCTAAACCAGATTTGCTAATCCAATAGATTAAGTGTTGCTCTTTGGTCGTTTCTCAAGTTTTAGGATTTTAATATGGCTAAACTCCAACATAACAGTGAACCAAACTGTGCCAAAAATATTGCATCCGCTCATTTGAAAATTAAAAAAAAATATATGCTTGATCCAAACTGCATAATGAAATAAGGCTGAACATCCCAAAGATTTTATCTCTTACGTCTCCTTCACCCATGCACGCAATCACTCGTGTCTCAATATACGAAGTTTAAATGAGCCGAAAAAGATTTTTCGATGCGAAACAAGGAATTCAACATCATTCAGATCCAATGAATAAATTTCATAAACCAATTGACATATACTCAAAACCACTTTGCGTTTCGGCGAGAAAACGACGTGAGAGAGAGAGAGAGAGAGAGAGAGAGAGAGAGAGAGAGAAGGTGAGAATTACCGATGGGGACGAGAGGATTCTTGACGCGCTTCTTCTCGTCGGCAAGCTCCCACAGCTCTGGCTTGGTGGCTTCCATCTTTTCCATGCAATCCACCGTGGAGGAGGATTTCCGCCCAGACGGAGGAAGCCGAGCTCGGGGAATTTCCGAACTTCCTGAACAAAATTTTGACCACTTTTTAATAATATCTTGAGGGCTTGGGACGGATTTCTTAGCAAGGTCGTAAAAATCATTGGTTTTAATCGGGGCTAAATCAGATTATTTAATAAATAATAAATATTATTAAAATTTAATAAAATTAATATAATAATAATATTTTAATATTATCATACCAAAAATTAAACTAAAAAAAACTATGAAACATAAAACTTATATAATTAAGTAAAAGAATTATTTTAAAATCTCACATAAAAATAAAAAAAATCTAAAACTCATAATTATAAGAATTAACACTCATAAAAATATGATAATTTTAAATTTAAATATTTTTCAAATTTTAAATTTGATTTTTAATTTAAATTTAATTTCCATATAACCATATAATTTAATATAAATTATTATTAATTTATGTTTCGTATTTAATATAAATTTAATTCTGACATTAGTTTATAAATTTAATATAAATTATTATTATTTAAATTATATGATTAAATATATTTTACATATTCATGTTGTATATTAAATTTATTTTATAAATTTATATCTAAAATTATTAATAAATAGGTAAAATTATTAATGATAAATTATTTTTATAGAGTATAAATAAATAAATTTTTATTATTAACTAATAAATAATTGTCATTCACATCAAAAATAATTAATTAAAAAATCTATTTAAAAATAGGTTTTATAGACATATATATATTATAAACTCATACACATATAACCTCTTTTTTTTAGTTCCACATCACTTGGAAACACATTCTTGTTATTATTTATATAGCGTTTTGAGTTTCCTTGTATTAAGACCTCACATGGAGTAGTGGGGCCATGTGAATATGTTTTATGATGGTTTGGGGGCAAATATTTATAATAAAAATGTATTACAATTTAAAATAAATGTTTTAATTATATATTAATTTATTTATTTTAAAAAAAATAAAAACTATGGAATTTAAACTAGTCGGTTCAAAATAACCGAGTCAGTTCGCCAGTTGAACCGATGGTTCTAACCGGTTCAGTCTGGTCCGATTTTTAAAACACTAGTTCTCAGTATAAAAATTTATTAAAAAATTATTTTAAAAAACAATAAAAAATCATCTCAAATAAAACCTTAAAATATATTCAAAAGAATTTATTTTGTATGCCTCAAATATTTCTAATAGGTCAAATGTCTTTTTAAAGTTAGGAAAAGAGGTTCTTATCGATAGTGTCAAAGATATAGAATTTCTAATAGTGAATTCATCGTGAGTAATGAATTCTTTCTTTCTTTGTTAATTTTCATCTCTTGATGACTATGAAATGGCATGGTATGAGGGAGCATAATTTTTCTGAGAAAATCATTCATCCTCCAGTAATAGTTTCTCCGCTTTAGGCCTCAAAGAGAAAACTTCTCATCGGTCCCAATTTGGTTGAAACTGCATAATCTTCTTTTATCCTGTTGGAATTCGGACGACAAATCTAGGATAAGAAGTAAGATAAGATGTCTTCTTGAAATGGATGCTCTTACTGCCGAGAAATCTCATCTAACTTATGCCATAGTTTGTGCTCAGGTTACTAGTAAGTCAAAGTATTCTAAGTTTATACCCATCTATATAGATGGAGAACTCGTGAATATGTAGGTCTAGTACAAATGGAAACAAATACCATGTGAAATTTGTGGTTCTCTAGTCCATCCACCTGCCTTATGCCCATCCAAAACTTCCTCCTCCATTGTGGAAGAATTTCTAACAGAGGCAAGAGCAAGAGCCATAACCACAAGAGACGATTGCAAAATGATAACATCAAATCGATAAATGTTAGCCTTCAGACCACTTTGCAAATTTCATCTAAAACCCTTACTAACAGAACTACAGTCACCTCCTCTCAGTCATCCCTACTATCATTGTTCCACCTCCTCCATCAGATAGCCATGCCTTGGTAATCCTTCAATTCCTAATTTAAACCCCTCAACTAAGGTGTGCATCACAAATATTATTATCAACCCTACAAATTGTGACAACTCAACCCGGCCAGGACAGGTCCTATTGTGTTGAGCTATGATAGACAGATCCTAAGTGGTTTATTTCAGTTACTTTAGTGATTAATCAATCACTCGTACTTAAAAATTTAACCGCTTTAGTCGATAGCAAAGCATATATGAATTATATTCAAGAAGGACTCGTTCCTTCAATATACTTTGAAAAAATAACACAAAAACTAACCTCCGCTAGTAGAGACAGTATGAAAATTGAATATAAACTTTCTCAAGTAGCAGTATGTCAACAAGACTACTGTATA
This sequence comes from Dendrobium huoshanense, assembly GCA_016618105.1. Taxonomy (NCBI): domain Eukaryota; kingdom Viridiplantae; phylum Streptophyta; class Magnoliopsida; order Asparagales; family Orchidaceae; genus Dendrobium; species Dendrobium huoshanense. The sequence goes on from CM028345.1 coordinate 74,026,774, forward strand.
AAAACTCCATTCTTATTAGTTAAAAATTTATCTGAACATATTATACTAGGAACTCCATTTCTTTATAATATAATGCCTATAACTACTGATGCTGAAGGTATTACTTCTCATGTCTGCGATCGTCCTATACAATTTAAATTTATCACTGATCCTAAAGAAATTATATTAAATGAAATTAATAAATTTAAAGGAAAACAATTACATATAAATTTCTTTGTGTAAAAGTTTGTACACAATAGGTACGTGTATATTTCAGTTTGTATAGATATTTAGAAGTTCAAAAAAGAAAAGAAAAAAGAAACAGTATTTAACGAGATATCTGAAAAAAAAGTTTTAACTTGTACATAGCATGTACAAGCCATGTCTATATATATATTCTCTTGTATAAATAATCAAAGTAGGACTTTAATTATAAAAGGCATCTTTATAGAAATAAACTATTAATACTTGCTGCTATTTTTATGCAGGAATGAAATATAATGGGAATATAAGTGAGAGACCGGATATTATAAAAATTAAAAAAATTATACTTGCATCTTTATGTCTTATAAATAAGTATTATGAAACATATATTTGCAATACATGGTGCATGACATCGTCGTATAGAAGAGGCAAATTAATTCGATAACTACTACATCTAATGAGGTTTCATAATGTAATATCCTGTATTTTGACTTTCTAATTTTTTCTGGAGTTATTATATCCAATTCGCAATCCATCTTCGCCATGATATTTTTTGATTGAAGTATTTTACTTACATGAATTTTTTTGTAATTTTTGGACACATGTAAAAACCCTTATGGAATTGGTACCTATAGGTACAAGCGAGAATTTTGGAACCGTCAAGTGTCCGTTTTGTAAACCGATTTCATTGATATTTTTTAAATAACATGATTTTTTTATGAATATTTTTTTTTGTAGTTTTTGAAGTCCTAAAAAGATTTATATAATTTTTCTACTAAAGTAATTGATTAATTATATTATATAATATTATGCTATTATTATATTCTAAAATTTCATAACCCACTTACTTTTTTTATAAAAATCCATTTAGTCATTTGGCAAATGGCAAACAGAGACTCGGTTTAGAGAGAGAATGAAAGAGAAAGAAAAAGCTCTCTTTTTAAGGCCATGGTGTGATTTTTGTCAGTCGGGCCAGTTGAGATATTTACTCGTTTCAGTGTAAGGAATCAATATCCTATTTTTTATTTCAAATATTTTATGTTTTTGATATTTTTCTGATCCAATTTATGTTTTCGTTATCGAAAAACGTGAATAACTTTATATTGGTAAAACTTTTATCACGTAACTTTTTGTATGTTATAAAGATTATGATTATGAGTATTTATTTGATATTTTTATTGAGTGATTTTGAAAATACAATGATTTTTGTCTACCCTAAAATTTATTTTGACCTCTAAAAATAGTAGTGTAGTATAATAAAAGACTTAAAATATCATTTTATACAATTTCTAAAATTTTGGTAATTTTTTAAAAATGTGCAATTTTATCTAATAGGATTCTTTGTTGTCTACCGTTATGACATTTTGACATCTTCTTAATTAAGCTCAATTATGTATTATTTGTTGCAATGAATTGAAAGTGAATGTGAATATGTGCTTGAGTAATAGCTGGTCGCTATCACTGTATAGTATTATGATAATAATAAGTGTGTGTGAAACAAATAAGTAAATACTGGTTGACCCGTTGGTTGGAAATTGATTAACCTGTACATGATGGTGGGTCGATGAGCTTTCCTTTAAATACTTTGTTTTGGTGTTATCCTCTACTAATTCATGTGATATACTGATTAGAAGTTATAAGAAGATTATTAATGTGCCGACGGGCAAAGAGTGACAACTCTATTTATTGAATCAACAGTTTACCAATACTGATACTAACACTGAAAAACACCGTGATAGTCAAGACTTCTTACTTGTTTAGTGTGAATGCTGAAATGTATATTTTTGAGACATTATTATTATTATTGTATGAATTTTATTTTTACTTTATGTATTTATTGTTATTGCATTATTTTATTGCTCCTATCACTGGATTGTTATAGTTAATGATATAGATACTGATATTATTTGATACTACTATTTCACTATACAATAAGCATGTAATATATTGAACATGTAAAATAATTATTTAATATTGATATAGAATAATTGAATAGCATGTGTATATTCCTATATGATTTTATTACATTGATTTGATTTCGACAGTGTTTACCGATATTTTGATTTGATATTTTATATGATTTTTGTACTGATTGATGTTACTAATACGATGATTGATTTATAGATTTTACACTCGTACTGATTTATAACTTTATTAGCTTCTACATAGTAGTGTTTTACTATTTATAGATTCTACTACTATTGTAATTGAGTTTTATTATTTGTGTACTGATGTAATGATCATATAAATGTAACTGTTATGATTTGACTTTTTCTTTATCGTGCTTTGAATTTAGTTATATATTTTGGTGACCTGTTGGACTTTTTAAGTTCATTATACGTGGTTAAATGATTTCAGGTTAAGGTAGGAGAACATAAGTGTGCGGCTGATCAAGATTCTTCATGTTCTGTTTCTTTTTATTATAATCCTGAGTAGTATATATATTTTTTGGAATGAATATTGATACATACATTGATGTTTTAAATTATATAAATTATTTTACTGTTTATTACTGATAGATGATATTAGATAGCTATAGTTGCCATTTATTTAAAAGATAAATGAATAATTCTTTCAAATTAGATTCTAGGGCATCACACATAATATGTTTTGTATGTCTCAAGCAATTTTTGTAGATGTAAATTAATATATTTCTTGGAAAGTGCTTATGGTCTGCATAGATCATCAAGGATAATAAGTAGAGAAGTACTTGTGACGACTTTATATATTTTATCGCATAATGAATCAACAAGGTCGATATGTGAGCATTTTCAACACTCAACTGAGATAATTAGTATATATTTTTCTATTGAATTGAAAGCTTTAGTAAAATTATCATGTTATGTTATCAAGCCTATCGATCATGCCTTTCATGATATCCCAAGAAATATTTTGTATGATAATTAATATATGTTATATTTCAAGATAAATACTTTTCATTATGATATCTTATGATGTGTAAAAATGTATATAATATTTAATTATTACTTCTAAGTAGAAATGTATAGGAGCTATCGATAAAACACATGTGGATATATATGCTCGTGTTTTGAGTGTAGAGAAGGTGACTTATATAGGATGATGTAGTTCAACGATGCAAAATATCATGGCAGTGTGTGACTTTAATATGTATTTTATTTTATCATGGTATGGTGGGAAGGAAGAGAACATGACAGTCGTACGTATTTTAAATTTGTAACTCTTAATAGACGCAACAACTATCCCATGCCACCTCCTGGTACGTTGTGTATGGTAATAAAGTTAGGCATTGTAAACTTTATACTAAATTCTATGTACTTTATATCAGGAAAATATTATGTTGTGGATTGTGGTCATCTGATGCAATGAGAATGTTTGAAGCCATTTACAGATACAAAATATCATATCATTGATTTTCAAATAGTAAGCCAATTAGTACGTGGGAGACAAGAAACTTTCAACAAGCGACACTTTAATAAGAGGTGTAAATGAAAGATCATTTGATGTTTGAAAGAAGAAGTGGGGCATACTATGAGATAAGCCTTAATACCCATTTAAAAAATAAATTAAGATATTGCATAATTATATACGTCGACATCCATCTCGAGATAATCCTGAATTCAATAAATGCGATGCAGATCGAACATATATACCGCCAGAGGCATATGAGTATAAAATTGAACAATCATTATTAGACAGTAAAGAAAGTTGCATCAATCAAGAGATACGAGATGGTGAAGGCTTTGAGGAGATAATCTAGTTATGGGACTAAATAACAGATGCATTGATGTATGAGATGAATTAGAAGTCATTTCTCAAACCAAATTTCCCGGGAGTCATTGCTTGATTGTTAGGTAAGGAATTTTTTTCATGTTAAGTTGATATGAATTTTGGATTTGTAGCTATGTTGTTCACAGATATAAAACTCAAAATTTATAATACTTTGAGATTTAAAACTCAAAATATTTGATAAAATTTGATACAATTATAAATTAGAATGGTTAGTTTGTTATCATATTAATTTAAAAAAATTCACATTTAATTTATTTTTTATCCTCTCAATAGGTTACCAATATAATTTATTCTTGTAAAGCTGCAACATAACAACCCCATTGATATACTACCCAAATAAATTATAATGATTTAGGTATAGTAACTTTAAAAAATGAGTTTTTTTTTTTAATGGGGTACCCACCCGTTGTTGCTCCTGAAAGGGTGCTTATCGACATGACTAATCATTGGCTGATCTAAAAGAGGCACTGACCTCAAAAACTTCCTGACCCGCACTTGATTGAACCCCACTTAAAAATCACTATTGCTAGAGGGGAACCGCGCACGAATTAAAAAATTTCGAACCCTACTCATTCACCAACCAAGCTAAACAGGATAAAAAAAATAACTTTATATGCAACATCTTTACAATCTGCTTGGACAGTTACACCCGGTCTTTGCCGAACCAAATGCGGCATTACGTCGCATGCGGGAAGTCTCACAGCAGTGAAATGTCCGCATGCGAGCTTTCATCTGTCTTTTTAATTTGTTTCATGATTCTTGATTCTTCCGTTTTTTCCCTCGCTCTGAATCACGTTCGCTTTCCCTCTATTACCCTCTCCTCTCCTCCTCTCCCCTCCGGTGAGGGTTTCGTCATTTGACAATAGCAATAACCTCGTAGAAGAGGCGAAAACTCTCTGCCTCCACTTGGCTTCCGCATTGCCATGGAGGTTGGCTCTGGCAATGACAACACTGTCGATTCCATCGTCTCGCCGGATGATGCCGTGGACCTTGACCTTCCTGTCAGTCCCCGGTCCACCGAGGTCCCCTTATTCCAATCCAAGATGAAGGAAAAAGCAAAAGTCAATGATTCCTCCCATGATCCTGAATTGGAAGCCGATACTATTGCCGGATCGAAGCCCTCTACAGCACTTTCTGGAGCGGGACTCTGCTCCGTAGAGACCGAGCAGGACGTTGACAGAGACGACGTCGTTCGGGAGATTTCCGTTTTCTGTGGGTCGCGAAATTTTGGAGAGGACAATCAAGTACGTACATGTTTCTAATCTTCAAGTGGAGTAAGTGGATACCGAATTCTTATTACTATGGTGGTTGTGTGCGAGTTATAGTGTATGGAATATCGATTGATTCTGCTGGTTGTTCTTTAGAGCCCTGAAAATTTGTACTACGGCACGACAAATGCGGTACGCATTCTTGGTTCAATTTTTTAGTACTTACGTGGATGGTCAGGCCCAAGTTATGTTTTAGACATTTGGAAAACATATTAAATTGATTCTTGTGTGCAATGAATAATTAATTTCTTGACTTGTACACGCAGCTACATGGATGATTGTGTTACTGTCCAATTTAGAAGTGTCAAAATGGATTTTCGGATCGCGTTTAGGTCGAATCCTAAAATGATCCCCCATTCACTTAATCTAGCCCGAACATGATTCAATTAAGGAAACTAGTTAAGGAAACTAGTTACAAGCCCATACCCGAACCGGCCCGATTAGGGTTGACCCGACACATCCGCTAACCAGCTATGCTTTTGATTTTGCGAGCGAACCGAAAACGAATTGACGGCACGAACAACCAAAAAATCCCGCCCATCCCGCACGCAAATTGCAAATGAATCTTCTAAACTTTGTGCGTGTGAGCCGCGAATTGAGAGCGGGCAAATGAACTGGAGGTTGTATCGTTGCGAGCAGGCTAAACGAGCTGCATGCCGTGTGAACCGATTGGTGTGAAAGCAGAGAGACTGCAACGGTGCGAGACCGAGTGGATAGTGTGCGTGAGGCTAGTAGAGATGATTGTGCGCGTGAGACTAGTATACCCGGGTCAACTTCGGGTTGATTTCGGGTTTCCGGGTTACTCCGAACCTGACCCAGTTTTGAAAACGGGTCACATTTTTTAACATGAATCCGACCCATCTGAAAAATGGGTGACTCAAACCTAGATTTTTTCGAGTTGGATTTTGAGTTGTGTCAAACATTAACATCCCTAATCCACTCTCCACTGACACTTTAATAACCAGGTTTATTTCACGAGAAGTGTTCATATTTTAATTCAAGAGGTGAGTAGCATTGAAGTTGCAATATTCAATTTGTTTTACATGAACTCACTATAATGTTGAAAAGTTATGTCCATCTCATCTAAGAGAGAATTTGGGGTTAAATTTTTAGAAGATAAATTTGCTTTCAAATAAGATATTATCTATAGATATTGCTTTATTGTACAATGACTTAATGATTTGCTCCTAGTTTTCAAATACGTGCAAGTCATCAGCTTAACAACCTCTCTCTATTGTGAGGGAGAACATTTAATTAAGGTCAGTCGTAGGTGCTATAAGCTTAGCTTAAAATTGCAGCAAATTTATGATTTTTTATTGAGAAAATTTATCGCATTTAGAGAGGACACTTTAAAGTCATCTTTAGCTAATAGAGAGCTTTTTGTCCTATTAAGTGCACTCAATAATTTACCATTTAGGGGATTAAATCATTTGACTTATGTTAAGAAAGGTAGGGGTAGACCTAAAAAGACTTGGTTAGAAAATATTAGGAATGACCTTTCTTTATTAGATTTACATGAGAATTTGACTTTTAATAGAACACAATGGAGAAAAAGGATTCATGTAGCCGACCCCACGTAGTGGGATAAAGGCTTGATGTTGTTGTTGTTGTTGTAGCTGTGATCATAATCCTATATTTATGGTGCTATTTCATAACAAAACTTCTCAATCATAGGGCATATGTTACATCTTTATTGGCATTAAGCTTTTGAGAACGATCATAGATGTATGCTTGATATGACAGGCTTTATTTGAGTTTAGATTATCTTAAATTAATGAATCTTGCTAGATTGTTACGGACGATGGATAAATATTTGCTTTAAGCTTGAGATGGTAATAAATTTTTCTTTATTTTTATAAAATTTTAATGTTTTTATATTTTTCTTGGTTTTGAACCCAAAATAATTTACAATAGACTTTGGAGGTATTTTAAATATTCAGTCTTTTATAAGTTTTTTTTGTCTACTCCGATTCTTGTTACATGTATAATACTCAAAAAAATCATTTTGTTCTTAGTTGCAGCTTAATATATACTTTTTAATTTTTTATTTTATCACACAAGTCACTTATATTTTTTCTTTTAGATTTGTTTAGTTCAAATTGGGTAGCCAATTGGTGCCTCCTATATATAGGGGTATTTATGAGTAGTACTATGCCTACTTACCTCCGAAAAAAAGGCATGCATAATTATGTCCATGACACCATGATTGTGGTTTTCCAAAACCCACCATTCCCATAAAGACATAGATGGGGTACTTACAAGAGGAATTTTGCAATGTATCATTTTTTCCCTATCTTGCTATGAAAAATATACACAGATCACATTAATTTCTCGTATCGCGCTAAAAAGCATGTAGAGGTTTTACTCATGTTAAATGCATTATCAAAGGGTTTTTGAGCATCTTGAGATGTTGCATTTTATAGTTTATTGCACGAGGCAATTGACGACATGTTGACATGATGATAAAATTTGCATCGAGAAAAGTACATTAAGTTGTTGATGAAAGACAAAAAGATGACATTGAGATGAATACATATACTCTATTAAAAAAAAATTTCTCTTCTATTTTTTTTCCTTTTTTGAAAACCTACATTTTGTTTAGGAGCCTTTTTTTGAAGTTAGAATTAGAAAATAAAAAGAGTCAAAGACAGAGTCACAGAGAGAGATAGAAAGAGAGGAAGAAAAATAAGTGAGACAAATAGTTGAGATGACGAGAGAGAGAGAGAGAGCAATGTATAAAGAAAGGATGGAGAAAAGCGGGGGTGGCCAGAGCTCTGCATTGACGTCGATATTGGGAGGATTGTCGAAGGTGGAAACGTCGGAAAAGAGAAGATGACTGCCAATAGCAAGATTTGATGATGTGGATGTCGTGCTAGCGAGTGGCCACCGCCGTTTTTTTTAACAGTTAAAAAACCCTCCAAGGCCCTCCATTTTCTCCTAACACTGCGGCCGTAGTAGTGGTGAGCGCAGTTGGAGGTGAGGTCGAGGGTTTTGTGGCATTAATGTTGGCTTGCGTCGACGGCAAGGGGGACATGCAAATGCGGTGGCCGGGAAGTAGTGATTATAAACTTGGGCTTGAGAGGCCGGCGAGTTGAGAGTACGGAGAAGAAAGTAGTTTATGAGAAAAATAGCAGGCGGTCAGAAGAAACAAGAACAAGCTGGTGAAGGGCTTGCCGACAATTTGCGTCATAGGGTGCAGTGGATTTAGGTGCAAGGGCTGCTGCAGCTTGGAGGCGATGGTAAGGTGGGGATTAGCGAGGCGGAGCTGTGCGTTGCCTAGGAGGGGAGTTGAGATTTAAGGCGACATGGGGGAGATGATGGCGATTAATATGGTGGTCTGTGAGTGATTGTGGTGTTCTGTGAGTGCAGGGAGTGAGCAGGTAGTATGACAATAAGAATAGGATTTGTGGCAAGCTGTGGTCTAGAAATCAAGAGGAAAGTTATAGCGGAAGAAAGACGAGAACGAGAAAGAAAGAGGAAGATGGGATGAGGGAACCTAGAGAAAGCACGAAGATGGAGGTTGGAGTATTAAGTTATTATTTCTCCTAATATCAACTTTCTCTTAAGCAGACAGGATGGGTTAAGGGGCTGTTTGGTTGGCCAAAAAAGAATGCAGTGTAAAGAAATATAGTGTTAAACTAATATAGTGTATTTGAAATATTCTGAAGTTGTTTGGATGAGTGTAAAATAAATACGGTAAATTACTTTTTTTGTTTAACTTGAACTAAAATGAATGTAATGTAAAGTTTAAAGATAGCATGATTAGGGGTGGTGGCAACCTATAGTGGTGATCGGTAGCAATTGTTGGTGGCAACTATGGTTGGCTACAACAGTTGGAGGTTGTGGTGGTCGGCGGTGGCTTACATATGTGGCAGTCGACAGCGGCGAACGATAATGGCAGTTGTAGGGGCCGACATGAGGCAATGGAGTTTTAGTATATTTAGAAATTGATCAAATCGAAGAGATTTCAAATACATAAAAAATAAACTAGATGATGAATTTCAAATATATCAAATTTTTATATTGCATTTGATTTACTTTAAACCAAATATAAATATTCTCCAAGCCTTTGCATTTGGAATATGTTACACCCCTTTTACTTCAAATCAAACAACCCCTAAAAAAGACCTCGATGGTGAAGGGAGAGGCAAACGATGCTACAATAGATTAAGGGGCGAACTTTATTTGGAAAAAAAGAGGATTTTGAAATGGATAATTCTTGATATACTTTACTTCAAACCTTTTCTTTTTGAAGAAATTTTTAATTTATTATACTTCTGTTGAAAATGGTATTACATCCACATATACATACAAAAAAAAAATATAATAAAGGAAATAACTAATTAGTTCAATTCATTTTTAAAATTGGGGAAACAGAATCCTAGGAGAATAATTATTTCCTAAAAATTAAAAAATATAATCATAAGAGAAGATCACAATTGATCTCTCCTTTTATTCTTAAAATTAATTTCCTAAAATAAATTTCATAACTTTGACATTCAAATATTTAACAGTCCCCCTCAATATGGAGAATATATATTATAATTCAAGCTTTCAAATTAAGCCTTCAAAATTAGGTATAGGTTGAGTTTTATTGAGGATGTCTGTAGTTTGTTGCTTGGTAGAGATGTATTTCAATTTAATAGTCACATTAGTCACATTCTCTGTGATGAAATGTTAATCAATTTCAACATGCTTAGTCTTGTCTTGATATTCGTGATTTTTAGCTATACTGACAGCTGTTTGATTATCATACATCATCAGAATTGGAGATTATCATACATCATCAGAATTGGAGATGAACTTATTTGTCCCAATTCACTAAGAACCCTTTTTATCCAAATGTCTTTCACAAATTTCATATGCTAGTGCGTTGTATTCGGCTTTTGCATTACTTCTGGCTATCACTATTGCCCCTTACTTCTCTAGGTAACAAGATTATCCCAGATAAAAGAACAATACCTAGAAGTTAATCGTCTGTCAATGATGTTTCCTACCCAATCTGCATTTGAATACACTTCACTACTTTTTGAAAAATCAAGTATCTAAAGATCATATATACTACTTTCATGTGTTCTTTTATAGGATTGTGCATGAATTAATTTATAACTCTTACCGCAAAACTAACATTTGTCCGAGTTTGAAAGATATATTAGGCATCCAACAAGTCTCTAATATCTTGCACTGTCTACAAATACACTTTCTTTCTCGGTGTCAAGTTTCTTCTAACTGTCCATAGGAGTATCAATATGTTTGCATTCAAGCATATCCGTCTTCTTAGGAATATCTATAATATAAAAGTCTATCCCATAAGATTGTGTAAATCTTTAGCTACCAACCGAGCCTTGAATCTCTCAATTGATATTGCTTGAAAACTCTAATTAGCAAGTTGTGGAGCCATAGATGGAGTAGGCATGGGAGAAGAAACATTTGTCGGATGGATTGATGATTGAACAAGTACTAGTGTGGATAAGTTTTGTGTATAGTCTTTGGGCACAAGCATGTGTTGAAAAGAACTTGGTGACTTTGAGTGGGCAAAGGGTAGATACACAAGAAAGAACTCTCAAATTTGATGTTCATTTATGCTCTCTCCCTTAACATGAGATTTGGGACACATGATCAAAGAAATTGATATTCATGGTTGTGTAAAATTTATTGTTGGTTGGAGAATAAGTGAATAACATATGTACCATTTTTTAAGTTGGAGAATACCCTTGAAAAATACACTTATTGGTTCTAGGATCAAATTTGCTACGAAGTTAAGGATACACAGGAACAAATGCCGTGCAACTAAATAACATGCAAGATAAATGAGATGAAGCTGCACGTGTGTGAGGAAAATTTGACTGAAGAAGCTAAGGTGGAGATTGAAAATTAAGTATTATGTATAACATACAATTAATCAAATAGGTAGCTGTGAGAATGATTTTTCCCTAGAAATAATTTGGAATATTAGAGAAAAACATAAGATACCAGGCAACCTCTAAGAGATGTCTATTCTTACGTTCAACCACCCCATTTTTTTGAGGGGTGTCAACACAAGACTTAAGTACCTAAATTTTAGAGTTGAATTGGTTTTGAATCATAAAACCAATTTACCCTCATATGATCATCAACAAATGTAATAAATCATCAAGTGCAATAAACATTTTTTATCCTTGAGGGATCCCACACATCATTATGGATCAAAGAAATGGTAGTAGAAGATTCGTATAGAATTTGAGGATATATGTTTGAGTATGTTTTACAATATCACATATTTCATAATGAAAAAAAGCTGGTGGACTTTTATTGATAAATAATTTGGGAAATAATTTTACAAGATACACAGAGCTAGAATGACTAAGATGATAGTGTAATAATATAATTTCATTATCTTTATTGATATTGAAATTGGACACTTGAAAGATTCTAATAGTCTTTGAGAGTGCTTTTCAATTTGCTTGAGAAACTTGGTTTGAGGATCTATCACATGGGAAGAGATAGAGCCTAGAACAAAATTGAGCAATGTCAATCATCTTTCCCCATTTCAAGTCCTTAAAAACACACAAGATTGGATAAAATTTAGTAACATATTGAAGGTTATGAGCCAATATATTAATGCACAAAGATTACAATCCAAGTTTGGAACATAGAGGATGGAGTTGAGTTACAACTCCTTAGTAAGTTGGATGGAACCTTTTCCAACAATTTTAGAATTTGAACAGTTAATAATATGGACGAATGAGTGACCACTAAGTCCTTGTTAAGTCCTAAGGAAAACTTGACAGCCTTTTTTGTTCCACAATATGCTTATAAATTGCATCTTTTGGACATGTCTATGAGTAAGTTTCGAATAAGTGAAGTTGTTGCCAGTACTGTATGAGTATGTTGTAATACTAAGTAATTGATTGCTCTCTTTGGCGAAAGTCATGAAGTACCGATTCAATTTAAAACAGCTATAAAGTATTTTTTTGAGCTGGAGTAAGTCTCTTTGGTTGCATCCCATATTTCTTTTGTAGTCCCAAATAGTAAGAAAATTTTACCTGTCGTTGTTTATGGAATTGATAAACCATGACATGATCATAATATTTTCAATCTTCCACTTTTTGAAACTTGGATTTGTAATTTCTGGCATGAGTACTGCTTCGGTGAGATACTCATCCTTTTCCTTACCACAACGGAACAACAACACAGATTGTGATAACTCCAAATAATTATGGTAATTTAATTTATGTCTTGCGATGAAAATAGGAGAAGAATCACAGGTACAAAGGTTTGGAATTTTGGAATTGCTTCCTGATTTTGGTGTTGTGATACCGAATGTTTGTGGTGAGACCATTCCGTGTTGCGAAGAAGAACGAATATGGTTATTGAAAATATAGAAGAAGGCTGGGACGAACATTAATAGAGAGAATTAGCTTGAGAAAAATAGAAGAGTTTGCTAGAGTGAGTCGGCCTGACGGAATTGGGATTCAAAGAACTAGTTTTGATACCATGAAGAATTTTTTAATTTATTATTCTGGTTGAAAAAGGTACTACATACACGCTCGCACGCGCGCACACACACGCATATAATAATAATAATAATAATAATAATAATAATAATAATAAATAATAATAAAGGAAATAACTAATTAGCTTAATTATTCCTTAAAATTTAGGAAACAAAATATAGGAGAATAATGTTTTCCTAAAAATTAATAAATATAATCATAAGAGAAGATCACAATTGATCTTTCCTTTTATTCCTAAAATTAATTTCCTAAAATAAATTCTCTAACTTTGACTTTCAAATATTCAACATTTTTTATGAGGCTTGCGCCTCAGTTTGGTTGAGGCTTGCGCCTCAGTTTGGTTGAGGCTTACGCCTCTCCTTATATATATATATATATATATATATATATATATATATATATATATATATATATATATATATATATATATATATATATATATATATATATATATATATATATATATAAACTTACATAAATACTAAACTAAAGTCCTAAACAAATCAAGCTTTTATGTACCCTCGAACTATAATAACTTCTTGGCTGCCTTGATCTCCATGCTGCCTTCACCACAACCACGACCATCATAGCTGCCACCGGGGATCACTTGAAAGAAGCACACTACTATCACATCATCTAAAAATTTTAGAATGTTAATATCATTTTTATGTTGATGAAAAATATTTGTGAAAGAGGAAGTTGACTGAAATAAATGAATAAGTTGATTGGGAGGTATTGGACTCTACAAGACGAGGCAGAGGAGAGATCAATTTGTTATTACGACAAATAAAAACCCCCTCATTGATTAGAGTGCAAATAATTTCTAAGTTATTGATAACTATTTTTCAGTTTTTTTAGTAATTAAATGTGGATGGATAGTAGATTATAAAAAAAAATAGAACTTGGAGTTGAACTAAATATTATATGATACTTTTATACAATTTCTATATTAATATTATTTTTATGTTGTAATATTTAAATTTCAATTCTATTTCACGTAATTTATTACTTATCATTTTACATCTTGTACAATTTTTTTATTTCATATGTATGCTGTTTTGTTACTTTATAGTTTAATAGAAAATTAATATGTAATCCGTTAAGATATTATTTGGGTATTATATAAATTATCACTGTTAACATTGATTTTTTTAGTTTACGCCTCGCTTCATGAATGAAAAATGTCTCAATATCAAAATAAAAATATGTAATTTTAAATCTTTATATATATATATATATATATATATATATATATATATATATATATATATATATATATATATATATATATATATATATATATATATATGCACGCACGCAAGTGCGCGTGTGCGCATGAGTTCCTGTGAGAAAGGGCAATACTTTATGTGGAGGAATGCATTGGGCTTGTTTTGTGATAGAAAAGTCTTCCTAAAATTTGAGGAAAAAAATATAAGATGGTCGTGATATTTGTAATTCTTTATGGCGAAAAATGTTGGCTATTAAAAAAGAAGCATAAAATTAAATTAAGTGTTGCAAAGATGAGGATGCTTAGGTGGATGAGTGGCTTCACTCTTAGAGATAGAATGCAAAACGAGTATATATGTGAAATGGTAAGAGCAGCTTTAGCGGAAGATAAGATTAGAGTCTTTTTAGATGATTTGATCAAATAAAATATTGACCTTCCAATGACTTAATTAGGCGAGTAGATGTATTAGATTTGACTTATGCTAAGAAAGATAGAGGTAGCTTAAAAAGGCTTGGTTAGAAAATATTATAAATGACATTTTTTTATTAGATTTAAATGAGACATTGACTCTTAATAGGACACAATGATGAAAAAAAGATTCATATTGTCGACCCCTCATACTGAGATAAAAGTTTGATTTTTATTGTTGTTGTTGCAGCAGTTTTTTAGTTTTCTAGAATTTCTACTAATTTATTGTGGATTTAATTTGATATATATGGAGATTTTTGGTATGTAAGAAGATTCTAACGGTTTATTCATGAATAGATTCCAGTGGGAATTATAGACTTTGTAATTAGCTTTAAGGTTGATTCTTTTTTTTTATATGAATATAAAAAAACCAAGGAAATTTTACAGTTATAAATAAATTTTCTTAGGTATATACAAAAGTCATTTTATATTTATTCTTAAAAAAGTTTTGGTGGGATATGTTATTCTTTCTCAATACATCCCTAAAAAATTATTAATTCCACATTAATTTGGGCAATTCAATCATGACATTATGATATTTATTTCTGCAATATCTGTCACGGAGGCAAGACAAAATAATGATAATTTCAAATCATCATCATCATAACACTTTGTTGACCTCTATCTGATTAGAAGATCCCCCCCAGCGGTTGTGCCTCTTGTCTGGCCTCTTGCTACCACACCCTATTTTGTCCCCTAAGTTAATCTAGAGCGTAATAGAGAAGGAGAATCTGAAAACATTTACCTCTTACTAATACCCATTATGAACTACCTCTATCATAATCAAGGAGTAAGAAATAACTTGTTCAAAATATCCTAACATATCAAGTTTTATATTTAATGATAGGAAGCATGCAATGCAACTCAAATAAATTGCACATCTCAAAAGAAATAAAAAACTTTTCTAAAGCTTAGAAAATTTATTTACATACCCAAAAGTGACTGTACAGCTCCTATTTAATTATCTTTTCAGATCTATTTGTACACCCAAAAGTATATGTACACAAAAATAGTATTCAACTGTCCTGCTTATTATGCCACTAGTTCTTTTCCATTGCATAGAGCACAACCACTGCTAATGAGATTGGGCTCTAATACGCAATTAATGTATAAGAAATAATAATGAACATATTGAAAATTATATATGACACATGTAAATGTTCATACTAAATATAAGGAATACATAACACCACTTTTTATTTTGTTTACTGTTTAACACCTTTATGTTGGTCGTCTACCTATCCACCGACCCACTCACACACGATCCCATGATCATCTCCATATTCGAAAAGCAACCGCTACTCCCAGGACACAAAATGCCCTACCTCTCTCATTCGGGGAGGAGGCACATAAATAGAAACTCCAAGGCATTCAAACTCTCTTGCTCTTAGAATCGAATGTTTCTCCCACTCTTGCTTGACCTCCACTCGTTGCCTCTGACCCCGCAAGCCAAGACTTCGATATGACCCTCAATCCTTCGGGAAACTCAAAGCCGCCGCCCCCGTTAGATGTACCTCTCTAACTAGAGCCACTCGACTGACCACTTCTCATGTGAATCTAGTCTGGCTTCCACCTCCGCCTCCCTTCGTATTCACTCCTATGCGACTCCCACGCTTGATCAGAGTCGTTCGTTCAATCAAGCCTTGACACAGTATCAAGCCGCGAACCCGAGTCCATCCGGCATACACTTCATTCGTGCCTTCACTTGCGAAAGAAGAGGGTTCTGCCTCCCTCTTTTAGTGAAACTTTCGCTCGATCCGGCCTCCTCTCAGCTCTCAAATCCAACCCCTAGTTCTTAATTCAAACGGTGGGAAGAGAAGAGGAAATGATTAATTATTAAATAAAATAATAGTTATTATTATTGATATTTAATAATTATTATTGTTGTTGTTAACAGAAAAAAAAGAAGAGCGTCGCAATAGTCAAATGGAGGAAGTCCCGGGGTTGATTTGGCCCCCCGAGCCCTTGGTGGGCACTCTTTTAAGAAAGAATGTACTTGCAAAATTTTCTGACTTGCACTCAGGATTGGCCTACAGTTACCAGAGTATCACTGACCAGAGTAGGTCGACATAATTAATGACCCGAACTACTGTCCTTACCACCGGGTCGTTAGTCACCCAATCAAGGATTGTTTTGTCTTAAAAAATTAGGTGGAAAGGTGTTACCTTTGTGGCGAGCGTACGTTGTCGGAATAGTGTGCTGATTAATCTCAAGGGAGAGAAGGCCAATGTCATTTCTTCTATCTCATGCCAAATAATGTGGGAGAAGAACCAAAACAAGAAGAATGTGAATGGGAAACTTTCATCTAAAAGAAAAACAAGAGGATAATGAAAATCCTTTTGGCTATTAAGGGCATTCATCAAATGAATGCTTTAGAGCTGGAAGTTGATCCGAGACTCCTCCGCTTAAAGAAATGGTTGAGGAGCCCACATCAAGTAAAAATAATTTCTTAAAATATTACAAAGACCAAGGAGGAAAGCAAAATTATGCGTCCAAATCTTGAATAAGAAAGAAGAAGAGATCGTTGGAGGAGAAGATCGAAATCCAACGGTATATCAATTCTATTGATGAGTACCAACAACCTTCCAGACGACCCATCAAGTTGGAAGATTATATAGATGATTTGCACCTTGATTTAGAATCCGAAGAAGAGACAAGTATTCCAACAAAAAATTGGCGAGTTATAAACCAAAGAGGTGGAAGAAATGTGAGAGGGAATAGTGGACCTCTTAATCCTCATAAGGCCAACTCAAAAGCTTGTTCTAAGGAAACAAGCCGTGCGATATTGCTGTTTACGGACTCTGATGAAGAACTATATTTTCCAGACGACAAAGATAAGAGTAAGCCATCTCTTAAAAATAAATGCCCAAAACTCGTAAGCAATTCAGATGCTGAAGAAATCAAAGAGGTGGAAAATATGGAAGACTCCCACGCTGAAAAAGATTTGTTTGAAAAAGTGATGCAAATTCAGCTGAGAAATGTGAAACAAATTATTCCTCCTCCTCAGAAGAAGGCAAATGAGGAGGATAAGAATATCTAGCTTAACCAAGCAGCTATGCCACAAGATCCACTCAAGCTTAAAACTATAGGTGCAAATGTAGATTACAATATCTTGTCCCGTCTCCACAAGCTGCATGCACTGCTGAGCATATATGATGCTTTTATCATGTCCAAAGACCTTAGAAAAGCACTCATCATAGCTTTGCAGAATCCTGACATTATAAGTCATTCTTTATCGAGCAAAGCATGAAAGAAGCTTTGTATATGCAGAATACTGCTAAAGTCGCTTTTTGCAATAATGATCTTCTCTTGGGAACTGCAGATCCTAATTGACCACTCTATGTTATGGCGGAGAGTAATAATGTGAAAATTAACAGAATTTTGATCGATCCAGGTTCTTCTGTTAATCTAATGAGTCTCACATGTTCAAAGGATTGGCCCTAGACATTCAATATCTAACTAAAAGCACTATATTCCTGCAAGGGTTCAATGAACAAGGACAATGAAACTTGGGATCAGTGATATTACTTCTAAGCTTTGGAGAGCTACATATAGAGGCAAGATTCCACATAATTGATTTTAATATATCATATAAGCCATTTCTCGAAAAAGCATGGCTACACGAGTATGGTATAATAGCTTTAACTTCATCTGTATATGAAATACAATCGAGACAATGGGAACATTGCATTGGATGGTGATGAACAATCGTTTTTTGTGCACGAAGTCAAAATCTACGATGACGCCAAGTACTTTATAGCACAAAAGCTAAAAGGCAGCGATCTTCCATGAATCCAAGCCACTATACTTGATTAAAAAAAGTAGAAAGATAAAGGAAAGAATACATTGAAGCAAATTTGCTTAGTATCTCACCTCGGTAGTTATACCGAAGAGGATGATGATATCTCCGCAAATTTTAAACCTCTAATCATAAGGAAAAGAAAGAGTGAACTATCAGTCGTCCCTTTTATTACAAAACTAATCATACAAATAAGGTATGTGTTTGAGCAAAGTAAGCGTTGAGGAAGAAGAAGAATTCCTTTATCAGCCTGAGGGTACTACGAAATTTCAAGAGGAAGGAGACCCATGACCCAGTTCCATATATAAAAAATTACAAAAAAGTATCAATTTCGATGATAAGGGTATCTGAAGAACAAATATCTACAAATATAATCAGAATAGTACCTATGACGGTGGCATATTTCAAAACATTGACTACCTCGGCAAACACAAACATAGAAATGTTAATAACTTTCTATGTTCCCCTCAAAAGAGTTCTTAATGAATGTGAAACCCTTTTCTACAAGTCAAAAGTGATACCGTGTCATACTGCTCAAGAAATAGAATGTGAAGATAATTGAGATTATGAAGATATGTTGATAATCTTTTATCGATATGCTGCACCCATTATGAGAATATTCATGAAGAGACATATCTTCTTCGTGCAAACAAACAAACGAGCTCGTTATTTCAGAAAACTCCGGCATAACAAGCATGCACAAAGGCCTATTGACAATGGTTTGTTTATAACATGCGGTCTTGGTTATGCTTGATATTCATGTCTCGCACTAGCATCATCCTACCACTATCTTGAGTACCCCCGACATCCACATCTCATTTATGCAACCTCCTACAGTATTACAGACAAGAAAGAAGGATTATTAAAACTCGAAAATCAAGCTAAAAATCTAGTTGTAGATCTAAAAGAAGCTCTAAAAGAGTTCGAAGAAGTTGGTCAAGCTATCGTAGATGAATTCAAAGAGCTAAATTTGGGTATCGAAGAAGATCTAAAGCCAGCCTTTATTAGCGCAAATCTCTCGCACGATAAAGCAGAAGAGCTAAAAATGTTGCTTCTTGAGTACAAAGATTGTTTCGCATGAAATTACACTGAAATGCCTGGTTTATTAATAGAAGTGGTAGTGCATAAGCTCTCCATCAATAGCAAAATGCAGCATGCCGAACAGGCACCCAGGCGAATGCGACTTGAGATTGAAGAGCAAATCGTCGCTGAAATTACAAAGCTCATTGAAGCTAACTTTATTTGGGAAGAAAAATATGCTGACTGGATTGCCAACATCGTCCCTGGAAAGAAGAGAAATAATCAAATCCACTTATGCATTGATTATCAGAACCTGAATAAGGCATACCCGAAATATGATTTTCCACTTTCCAATGCAGAACTTATGATTGATAATACATCGAACCATGATATGTTCTCATTCATGGATGGATCGTTGGGTTATAATTAGATTAAAATGAACCCAGACGACGAAATGCACACTATCTTTTGAGCTCCTATCGGTATATACTTTATAAGGTTATGCCATTTGGATTGGAAAATGCTGGGGCCACCTATCAAATGATGATGACCCGCATCTTTAATGATCTTATTCACAAGCATGTGGAATGTTATGTTAATGATCTAGTTATAAAAAGTAGAATTAAACAAGAATATGTAAATGATCTCAAAATTGTATTTGGAAGGATTCATAAATTTAATCTGAAAATGAATCAACTTAAATGCGCTTTTGGTGTGTTATCCGGAAAATTTTTCAGATTATTGTACGCCATAGGAGAATTGAAATTGATCCCAATAAAATTCAAGCGATAGTGAAAATGCCACCTCCGAAAACCCTAAGACAACTTCATTCATTATAGGGAAGATTGACATAATCCGTGTTAACTTGTGTACC
Organism: Dendrobium huoshanense; assembly: GCA_016618105.1. NCBI lineage: Eukaryota > Viridiplantae > Streptophyta > Magnoliopsida > Asparagales > Orchidaceae > Dendrobium > Dendrobium huoshanense. The sequence continues at coordinate 74,046,881 of CM028345.1, forward strand.
GAAAGAACAAAGAAAAAAAAAATCAAAATCCCATACCTGCCATGACGTCCACACTATTTCACACGTTGAAGGCATGTCCGTAACGCTCCTCCCATGTCACACGACTTTACGTCGTTAAATACCCAAGAGAGGAAGGGCTTTGGCTCTTTGGTGACGAATCAAGTTTGCTCCTCCTTTCTGTAGGATCGAAAGTTACGACTTTGATGGGAAGCAAACAAGAGAGCTCACTCGCAGTGAAGGTTACTCCCTCCTCTCGCATGCTTCTTCATCGCTAGTCGACTTCGCTCCTTCGACGACTCTCCCCTCCTGTGGATAGGAAGTTATGACGTTTTATCAGAGGCAACAACGAGAGCTCCGCTCGCTGTGAAGGAAACTTTCGCCCTTTCGTGCGCTTCTTCGACCCATCATTGTTGTTCGACTTTGCTCTCCCGATGACGCTCCCTTCCTATAGGATCGGAAGTTACGACACTTTGGTCGGAAGCAACAACGTGAGCTCACTAGCCGTAAGGGTAACTTCCTCCCTCTCGAGTGCTTCTTTGGCCCTTCGTTGCTGTTCGATTACACTCCTTAGACGACTTTCCCCTCCTATGGGATCAGAAGTTATGACATTTGATTGGAAGTAACAACGGGAGTTTGCTAGCCGTGAAAGTAACCTACTCCCTTTTGAGTGCTTCTTCGGCCTAATCTCGTATATCTGTTGAATAGAGGGATTAATGATTTATTTTATTTTAATTAAAATTAATTTTAATTAATTATAATTAGTTTTTATTTATAATCAATTTAAGTAATTATTATTATTGTAATTAATTAAAATTAATTTAAATAAAATTATTATAATTAATTATAATAAATTTAACTTAAATTAATTTTAATTAAATAGAATTTATAATTTTATTTACAACTAATTATTATTCTTTAGTTATAATTAATTAAAGTTAATTAATATTAATTAAAATCATAATTAATTATGTTAATTAAATATAAATAATTATAATTAATTATTTTAATTAATTGTAATTAATTATAAGTAAATATAATTAATTAGAGATGATTATAATTAATTCTTATTAATTATAATTAATTAATATTAATTATAATAAAAAATAATAAAATAAAAGAAAGAAAATAAGTATGCCTTTCTCTCTTGCTTCGATTTACGTGCCCTCCACCTCATCGGTCGTCAAGGTATAACTTCCTGAACCTAAAATACTGTCCTCAACGATCTTGTCCAATCGGTAAACTGCCCATATACGCTTTTCTCTAGCGTGGTGGTAAGGGAAATCAGTGCAATACCTACGACGAGGCGGGTAGGCACTATACACGCTCTTTGAAGTGTAGTGGAGATAATCTTAACCACCCATACGTGGCTTTGTACCTACGGGAAAAACAAACTGTGTTCTTTTGAAATAGGTGCTGAAGACCTATACATGCCTTTCTTAGTCGTGGTGGGATTGAAGATTTTGAGGCTGCGGTGTCCGAGGATACCTACCATACACGCTTTTCTTAGCGTGGTGAGAAGGCTTAGTTTCCCATAGTTTCCTCTATATGTGGAGACGTGTGGAGGCTGTCGAAATTCTGACTGAAGATATGAGAGGCTTAGACAATCATAAAGGACTTTTGTTGAACTTGATTGAACACATTTGACTTAAACATGGACTCAATTTGAACATTAAATGGATTGAACAATCACAAATGTTTGAACAAAACTTGAACAATAGGAACTTGAATGAATGGGCCATAAAGGGCTATATTTGAACTCTAATTGGACTCAGGTTGAACATCAACTTTGTTTTAAGCCACAACAACTGAACTAGAACTTGAATTTGAACCAAATATCAATGACTTGGACGAAATGGGACTATAGAGGACTCGAATTAAACTTAGCTAACTTGACCGAAAATTGGGTAAATGCAAAGGACCTAGACTTCAATAAACCACATGAAATCATGCCTAAACCCAGCTGCAATGAGCTAAGCTTGAGTCCAAATAATAAGACATTTGGAAATGTATAAGGAACTCAATATTGAAAATGACGCAGGAAACTTGAAGGACTTGAAACTGAGTATGAATTGATCAAAGGAGAATCTGAATTGTTCAGATGGATGTCGACAATCAAACAAGACTAATGATGAAATCTAAATGATTCAGAGCATTGAACCAAGTTAATTGGTGAATGAAAGCAGGATGACGTTTATATCAGTCATGCAACTAATTATTACCGGAAGAATTTGAAAAGCAGTAAAGATAACAATGCAATACAATTAGACGCATTCAAATAAATCCAATGAAAAATCAGGGGACTCATGGTGGAGAACCTTTAGACGTGATTGATTTGGAACCGACATCAGTTAATTACGAAACATACAATAGGTACTGAGTACAGTAAAGCCTTAAAGTCAACATTAACAACCTGTATGTAACTAATGCTATTGCGAGAAGTGCGCAAAGCCCACATGAGATTGGTGAAAAGTGGATATGAAGCAAGTACAACAGTTTTACAAGTACATCCAGGAGGTTGTAGTGAACACTTCATGCAAGTTGTAATACTTGATATAGTATTTGTGGATGACAACAGTGGGTATATTATGAGTACATAAAATCCCATATGGACACAAGTACACACGACGCCTACAAATAATTGTTGGGGATGTGTGCCCGCAATCAATAACCTGCAACGGCCAGTGTCAACATGTTGATGAATGAAACAAACTCCTACAACAATCCCTACAAGGTCAAATGTATTGTACTTACAAACAACAATAACAAGTCACAAAGTTCACAGGTGACTACCACATGTATTAATGTAATCTCCAATACAAGTAAGTGCCTGTAGATTGAGATGTCAACGTAGTCAATTGATAGTGGAAGACCAGTCTCTTGCGAACAAGTATAATCAATGATCACATTTGAATGAATGTGGACATGATGCAGGAACAATGACTCTTCTACAAACACTTCCAAGCGATCATACTGAATATAACCAGTCCCATGCAAACAAGTACAATTAATGACCACCCGTGAATGAAGGTGGACATGATGCAAGTACAATGGCTCTTCTACAAATACGTTCAAGAGATTGTAGTGAACATAATCATTCCTTGTGAATAAGGATGGATGATACAACGCATTTGTGGATAACAACAGTGGGTACATTGTGGAAAACCCCTGTGGATACAAAAGTATATAAGAGCATATGCACCTGAGTACTTGTATGAAACATGCAAATAACCACAGTACGACACTATGTCACCGGATCCGCAATATCCATGCAAGTGGACAGAAGACATTTATAAATATCCAAAAATGCCCCCGCATATGTACTGTAATATGTATGCACATAGGTACATATAAGGGAATGTGTAATCATAACACCCGCATGAGTCTCGGCGAGCGTGTTATGGGTACATACGTGACGTCTAGGGATACTGCGCGGGTCAATAAATGAACATAGTTCGAGCTCGATCATTATATATGAATAAATAGGAGTCAACACGGCACAAATTATCAAATAGTTATACGGACAGGGTGTCGACTGGAATATCTGTTGGAGAATTTTTGTATCCTCAAAAGGATTGCATACTTTATTATCGAGCACGGCCTAAGAACATGATATATTACCCCGAAGGATAAAAATATCATTTTCTTATGGACTCAATTATAAAATTTACAATTTGAAACAGAGATTCCTCCACTCAATGTTTGGTTGAGTGGAGTTTATTTATTTTTGGGGTACAGACATCCCATAGGGGCAAGCCCCTATAGTTAATTACATCCCATGTTTGATTTGGGAAAACTTTTGATTAAACTAGTGATTTTCTTCATTTTGAAGTCATTTAAATGTTGGATAAAGTTTGATCTTTATTTTAAAATCCATGAAAGTCTTAGCAAAAGGATTTGTCCTTTAGGAATTTCAAGGAGGAATTGATCAAGTAAGGATTAGATTTTAGGAATGAAAACCAAAGGAGGTGAAGTAGGGGCACTTGATTCTGAGATGAAACTCAGAGGTGCTCAAACTATCCTATATTGGGCTTTACATTTTAGTAATCTAATTTTGGTTTAAATTGATATTTTTATTAGAATATTGGGGCTTACATCCCAACAACACTTGTTGGAGGAATTGCCCGAAAGATGAGGCTTATAAGGTGATTTAAAATCAACTCTTGCCTCGGACCCTAAGACTAAGGTGAGGACTATCGATAGGTAGTGCCTCGAACCTAGATCTAACGAGTGCAAAGAGGGACTTACAAGCTACACCTCACAAGAGGCATAACCCGCCCGACCTCTGGATTTATTGTCCCTCCTGGAAGGGACTACCAACTAAACTTTCCCTAATCGCTTTTAAAATCATGTTATTCGGTCTCAATGCAAATGTAGATTGGTAGGGTTGTTTTTATTTAGAAGGTATGGCTCATAGCTTGGCTTTGAGGCCAAGATGCCTAAGTATGTGGGTATGCATATGTTGACTCACAAAAAGAGAGATTTTTGTTATCTAGTCCTTAAGTGGAGGCATTCTACATATGGCACACTTTGGGCTATGCATGTTTATTTTCAATTTTGAAAACTTGGCTCCTTGAAGGGAGCCATGCAATTTTTCTTACTTGAAAGACATGGAGCCTAATTTGATTTTATTTTTAGATTGCTTACATGTTAAGAGGTAGAAAATTTATTTTATCCTAAGAGCCTAACGCAACAAAGTCCAGGCTACACCCAAACAAAGCAAGGAAAGAAACATAGGAAAAAGATGCATTTCTATTGCACACCCAATAAACAAACAACGCATGCTTTTATTTATAAATAAAATGCAGGAAATGTAGATAAAGTTCAATTTATTACAACCAGATTTGACAGCTGAGTTGCCTGCCATTATACAACCCAGTTAAATTAATTATATACTCTACTTATGGGGATCTTCAAACTTTATCTCCAAGAAGGTATTTTCTCCTTTGATCTTCCTTGCTTTCTAATCCAAACCCCACAAGTTTGACACCCTAAATCTAATCAAATACATGGTGTAAAAAGAAGAAAAAGACTCAAATTTGCAAAACAAAATCAGGGGGCAATTTATATAGCAAAAATATGAACATCCCAAAATTGGCCTAGCACTTAGAGTGCTAAGCACTAGGCCCCTGCTTCTACCCTATTGGCTATGCCTCTTGGGGGGTTTTAAGCAGCGCCTGCAAGCAAACAACATTATGATAATCATGATTTTTTTACCCCTTTCTTGGACATGTCCACCTGCACAGAAAAGCATTTATATTTTTATATACTAACAACTTAAGGGCAATTGCCCACAACGCAGAAAATCCAAAATTCAATCACTCCACAACATCAATCACATGCGCACACACAGAAAAATTCTAGTCCTTGTATGCCTAAGGGGTTGTGCACCTAAGTGTGAGGCTCGTGTGATATGTCACACTAAGGGTCCTCCTAGAGTTTGGGTCTAAGGGAGCAGTGCCCAACATGTGGCTTTTGAGCTACATGTTGGGGGAAATTCTCCTTAGCTTTTGGAGCTAAGAAGAAAAGTAGTAATCCGACATCTAGCTTTTGAGCTAAAGGTTGGAGGATTCTCTCTAGCTTTTGGAGCTAAAGAGAAAGGAAATCTCCTACAACTTTTGGGGTTGGAGAAGGATTGAGAGAATATGCAACTTATGGGTTGCAGATTTATGAACGTCTTTGGACATTTTGATATCCAAAAGAGGGTTGCACCCTTCCAACTTGAGTTTGGAAGAGTGCAGGGAAATAGGACTTGAATCATATGCTTGAGGTGAAGTTACTTGTTGTTTTTTTTTTGGCTCAACAAGTAAGATAATTTGGAACCAAATTAGATCACTCAACATTGGTTGAGTGAAAGTGGGCTTCATACAACTTTTGAGTTGTAGGAAAAGTGAAAGAACCTATGGCTTTGAGCTAAGGTAAGGAATTCCTTAAGACTTTTGGAGTCTATAGGAGTGAAAGAAGATTTGTAACTTTAAGGTTACAAATCAAGAAGGTGGTTCCTTGAATTTTTTGTATTCAAGGAGGTGGAGTTTCATTTCCTTAATTTGGGTTACAAGAAATGAAGAGAATTTTGGTGGTTTCCTACAATCTAGATTTGTAGGAAAAGAAGTAGTCCAATGTGCAATCTAGAGATTGCAAATTGGAGGAATTCCTTTGGACATGTGGTGTCCAAAGAAAAGAAAGGTTTCATCCCTCCAATTTTGGGTTGGAGGAGAAAAGGAGATGGGATGTTCACTCACCCAATTTGAGTCAATGAAATAAGAAAAATTCCTACAATCTTTTTGGATTGTAGAAATAAGAGAAGGAAACATGCAACTTATGGGCTGCAAATTCATAGATGTTTCTTAAACTTTTGATGTTTAAAGTAACAAATTCACTTGCCTAATTTGAGGCTAGGCAAATGAAGGGGAATTGAGAGATTTCCTACAATTTAGAATTGTAGGAAAAGAAGTAGACGGAAGTGCAACTTAGAGGTTGCAAATTAGAGTGGTTTCTTTGAACGCTTGGTGTCTAAAGATGGGATTCATCCTCCCAATTTGGGTTTGGGAGCATGAACACGGATTTAGATTCTCTCCTACAATCTTGGCTTGTAGGAAAAGGGAGAGAGAAATGCAACTTAAAAGTTGCAAATCATAGAGATCCTTTGAACATTTGGTGCTCAAAGGAGATGAGTACATTCTACTAATTTTGAGTTTTAGGAGGATAAGATGGTTTTCCTACAGCTTTTGAGTTGTAGAAAAGGGGAAATCATGTGAAACTTATAGATTCCACATTCATAAATGCCCTTGAACTTTTGGCGTTCAAAGGGGAAACGACCATTCTCCTAGATTTGGGTTTAGGAAAATGAGAGGGCTTTCTATAACCCTTACGTTGTAGAAAAGAGAAGCAACAAGCAAATTTTGAATTGCATGTTGAAAGGAATTCCTTGGGCATTGAGTGTCCAAGGAGGAGCATTCATTTGCTAAATTAGTGGCTAAGCAAATGAGGGAGACTAGGATTTGAATCCTATGTCCAGAGGTTTATTCATTGGTTTGTGTTCCAACAAATAAATTATATGAGAAGCTTTCTACAACTTTGAGGTTGAAGGAAGAAGATGGTTTTTTGGTTTTATGTTCCAACAAAAAGGGGGATAGCTTAGAACTTAGTTTCAAGCTATAATGATTCATGTACTCTAACGCTTGGGCTTGAGAGGCCGGCGAGTTGAGAGTACGGAGAAGAAAGTAGTTTATGAGAAAAATAGCAGGCGGTCAGAAGAAACAAGAACAAGCTGGTGAAGGGCTTGCCGACAATTTGCGTCATAGGGTGCAGTGGATTTAGGTGCAAGGGCTGCTGCAGCTTGGAGGCGATGGTAAGGTGGGGATTAGCGAGGCGGAGCTGTGCGTTGCCTAGGAGGGGAGTTGAGATTTAAGGCGACATGGGGGAGATGATGGCGATTAATATGGTGGTCTGTGAGTGATTGTGGTGTTCTGTGAGTGCAGGGAGTGAGCAGGTAGTATGACAATAAGAATAGGATTTGTGGCAAGCTGTGGTCTAGAAATCAAGAGGAAAGTTATAGCGGAAGAAAGACGAGAACGAGAAAGAAAGAGGAAGATGGGATGAGGGAACCTAGAGAAAGCACGAAGATGGAGGTTGGAGTATTAAGTTATTATTTCTCCTAATATCAACTTTCTCTTAAGCAGACAGGATGGGTTAAGGGGCTGTTTGGTTGGCCAAAAAAGAATGCAGTGTAAAGAAATATAGTGTTAAACTAATATAGTGTATTTGAAATATTCTGAAGTTGTTTGGATGAGTGTAAAATAAATACGGTAAATTACTTTTTTTGTTTGACTTGAACTAAAATGAATGTAATGTAAAGTTTAAAGATAGCATGATTAGGGGTGGTGGCAACCTATAGTGGTGATCGGTAGCAATTGTTGGTGGCAACTATGGTTGGCTACAACAGTTGGAGGTTGTGGTGGTCGGCGGTGGCTTACATATGTGGCAGTTGACAGCGGCGAACGAATTCACATAGTCTAACATTTTGGAGCCTTGAAGATGCTCCAAAAGTCATGCAATCGTATGCATTCAGAATTTTGAGAATGTTCCAATCACCATGCATAAAGGGGAAACTCATGGGGAAGAGGGTTCCCTAAAGTTTTGAATGAAAGTTATGGTCTCATTTGGAGAGGATAAAAAATGATCTCCTACGATTTCTAAGAGGTTTCACAATTGACTTTGACATCATCCAAGAGACCTAGGAACGCGAATGTAGTTTGTATGCTTAAGGGGATATATATATGCTAAGTTCAACTATCATTGCACTTGGATCCCTTAATTTACAAGTTTGACTAATCATGCTTAAGTAATTTCAATGCATGGTGGAGTATGATCCATAGACCTTTGGATGTCTTGGAATACACCACCTTCACTTCAAAAAGCATTTGAAAATTAATTGAGCATGCTTATAAATTTGTAAATTTTGGATATAAAAGAAAAGCAATCAAACAACCCTTAGCATATAAATGCATTTCAATTGTTCCATCATAAACCCTCAATTTTGAAGTTTCAAAAAATGGGATTAGATAATTCTAGGCATGGGCACTTATGGGCTGGGTGAAGACCCATATAACCTCAAAATCGCTTAGAATTAAATGAACCCATTTAGTCTCCTTCCAAATCTCTAAGGGTTGGGTTTGTTCTAAACAGGTTGCAATCATCATTCTAAGCAAAGTAAACTTGATGGAATGACTTGTCACGGATCGGGTTGGTTATGAATGTCATGGGGTTTAAAACAAAAGTCTTTGGAGACTCGTGGTAAACCTCACAATGATTTGCACCGAACGAATCCGCTACAAGTTTCCACCAAATCTATTAAACATTGAACTTTAGCGTACATAACATACCCTAAACATATGTCAATTTTGTCGTAGCGCGTCAACCTAAAGAGCCTAACCTAGCATGCGACACTAGAAAGAAAAGTGTACACCCTAACATTTGATTTCTAGGTCAAATAGAATGGTCTTACCTATAGTTCAAGCATAGGTAATGGAAGAGTTGCATGAATGCAAAAACACATAATTTAAAAGGTGTTAGACACTAATCCAACATCTCCATACGCATCAAAATCTTCTTCGGACCCTTACCTAAGAGTCAACTAATGGAAATCACCCAATTTTCATAACCTTTGCGAAGTGGACAGCCAACATAAAGGTTTTGGGAGAGCGAAAATTGAAGTTTCTAGGGTCCTAGGGTTCGGAGGCGTCAACCACATAACAACTGGCCATGGGGGGACCCTAGGTTTCACTAAGTTTCAAAGGTATATCTCTCCCGGTTTGTCCTAGCGCTCCAAATTTCTGTCCAAGCTGCTGCCCAAGGTCCGCTCCAAGCTCCAAAGTCGCTGTCCTAGGTGTTCCGGTCGTCACCGCCGCTGTCCGGGACGCTTCGAAGGCTCCAAATCGCTGTTTGGAAGATTTAGAAGCCCTCCTTTGCTGTTTGGAAGTCTCCAACAGCTTCCGACTCACCTCGAGGTCGCCGGAGACGAAGAAGGAAGAGAGTAAAAGCCTTCCTTTGCTGTTTGGAAGTCTCCAACAGCTTCCGACTCGCCTCGAGGTCGCCGGAGACGAAGAAGGAAGAGAGTAGAAGCCTTCCTTTGTTGTTTGGAAGCCTCCAACAGCTTTCTTGACCACTACGAGCTCGCCGGAGTTGAGGAAGGAAGGTGTAGAGACTTCCTGAAGCTTGAGATCTCGGAAGCTCTAGCGGATGAGAGGGACGGAGCTCCTGGTTGGTTCGGCCGTCCGTCCAGGTGGAGTCGGAATGGGGTTCCGCACTCTCTGGAGGTCGTGAAACAAGGGGGGATCTCGAAACGGGGGGCGATCGCACGCTGGAGCTTTGGTTCCGCCTCTCCCTACCTCTTGTTCTCTCGCTCTCTCGCTCTGTGTGTGTCGGGGCGGAAGAACGAAAGCCACAGGAGCCGAATCAGCTCCCCACTGCTTCTCTCGCTGCTTTGTTCTGCTCTAGCTTCGGACGGACAGCCCAAGGGAGCCGCCAAATGAGCCTATGAGGCTGTCTCGTTGTTTGAAACGAGGGGAATGTACTTGAGTACATTGAACCCAAATTTTGGGTGAGAAATGAGATAAAATCTCAACCCTAGGTTTCAATTTTCTGATTTGGGAAGTTGATTGAGCCCAAATCAGTCAATTCGGGCTGAAATCGACTTCGAATCGAACCCGACTTGGATCGATTTGGGTCCGATCGAGTCAATTTTGTGAAATTGAGCTCGAATTGATGCTGAAATGTGTCGAATTGGGTTCGACGACGCTCGACGGGGTTTAATTCAATTTGATTTGATTTTAATTTAATTAAATTGAGGCTTAATTCGGATTAATTTCACCTCGACGATGATCAATTGAGTTGATCGAGCGCGATCGAGCCTTGTCAGGCTCAATCGGGGTCGAGTCGATGCGAAATATTCGTCAACAATATCTGTTTTATATATTTCTAAAAGACTTTCAACAAAGAAAATTCATTAACAGAGATATAAAGCCTACAAAACCAGATCCTTTATCGGCAAGTTGATAGGGTCGACAAGGTTTAATCAATAGAAATACCCCCAAACCCCCCGACGATGGTGATGTTGAATAGAAAATCTCAATCGGAGGGGTTAATTTCAAATGCTTAAAATGCCATCCAAATACCTACGAAATTCAAAGCCCCAAAGAGTCCAAAAATTATTCCAAAATTTTGATATTTAAAATCGGAATCAATCATCAATCACTTAAAGCAAAATCCATCCACCTCATGCAACAGTTTGTTCAGGTGGACAAGTTAAAATTTCTTTTAGCTCACATAGAGCTAATGCCTAGGTGAAAATATTACTAAGATCCATTCTAAATAATCGCCTGCCAGTAAGGACGTGGTACGTGTCCTATAACCAGCGGCTTTGCACCAAATGATACCACAGGGTAAACAGTTATGACCCGGGGCCTTCTGAACCGATAAGTTTTGCGGTCAAATGTCACCATGAAATATCGGTTATGGCCAGAGCCAATACGTTCCTTAGTGGCATTAAATCCTTGAGATATGAATCAATATGATATGATTGATAGGGCACAAAGCCCTTTGTTAGCTAAAGTGGATTTAATTTTGTCCCCTTAAACAAACACTCCCCCTAGGTCTATAAGGTTCCCTTGGACGAAGCAACTCATGGATGCCGACAAGGATCCTTTTGTCAGGTTTGATCAACTTTCTCCTCTGACTAAGTAGACCAGGGACTATGATGGCCGGGGATGACAGAACAATGGGATCAGATTGAGCTCATGATCACTCCCTCTACCATCTGCTTTAAGTAAAAGATGGTGAAATTTTAAATTTTAAATATCCAATATTCAAACATCCTTCAAATACCTAAACCCATGCTGCTACAATATGCAAGATACCACGTATCTATGGATATAGTGTATTCACTCGATGACTAGCCTTAATCGAAAGTTCTCTCTCGCTATCGGGAGGGGTAATTAATTATAGGGGCTTGCACCTATAGGAAACCAGAACTCAGATCATAAAGTCCTCGCAAAATGAGGGCGAAATCTCTGGGTAGTGTCTTTTCTACAAACCCATTTGCCTTCTCAAAATTTACCCCATAACTTAATTCTGTTAAAACTCCCTCAGGAAAAAGCAAGCGGGTGGAGGCCGGGGATTAATTTTTGGAGCCCACAAGCCGAAGATTTATATTTGATCTTTCGGGTTGATGCCAACCTTTCACACGATTAATAAAGAAAAATACTCCTTTCGTGTGGGCATGGTTTAAAATTGCGCAATATGAGGCCCGCCTTTGCGCAATTCCAGTAAAAAACGCCTTGATGCTTACGCCTTGAGTTTTTTTTATGAGGCTTGCGCCTCAATTTGGTTGAGGCTCGTCTTGAAGCCCGCCTTGCCTCACTGGCATGAGGCTTACGCCTCATGCTATATATAAATTAAAACTTACATAAATCTTGAAGTAAATGCCCGACATTGGGCTCTATAGGAGTGGAGGAAGGGGAGAGAGCAGTTCATCATAATGATGATTCAAATGAAGAACTCCTTAGTGATGACAGTGCTGATGACTTATGAGTTCTTATGTGATATATCATTGCTATTTAATTTTGGAAATTAGAATTATATGTTAATGAAAAGAATACTGGGATTTGGGAAAGATAGAATTTTGAGTTGAAATATATTTCATATTGTCTTATTATTGGGATATTTTGATTTCACTTCATATCTCATGTTTTTTTAATGTTTTATATTATTCACTCATTAGTATATATTATATAAAAAATTTATCATTTTATGTTACGCAATCTTTTGATTTTAAGGCTTACGCCTCAAAACGCCTTGAGGCTTACGCCTTGCCTCACAAATGAAAAACGCCTCAATACCCGAATACGCAATTTTAAACATTGCGTGTGGGACGATGCTTGTCAAGAGACATTCTATAGCATAAAGCAATATCTGTTAAACCCTTCAATTTTTATTGCTCCTATTCCGAGTAAACCCCTAACACCCTGGCAACATCTAATGAAAGCCGTAAGTTCAATCTTTGAGGGAAATATGTAGGTAATAACATAATCCTAGACCCCTCACATGGGCATCTTGGTTTATAGGGTTAGGTTGTAAGACCCACTATACATGCCACTTAGTTACAGAGCTAGGTCGTAAGCTTACAGACCCCACTAAACTAAAACCGCGTTAACCTAAAGTTCAACTGGCAACTTCAAATAGAGGTTGTAAGTCCGACTTTAGCTAATATGCTAGGGGAAATTCCCTAGGTAAAAATAATGTAACCCTAAATCTCTGAGAATTTATGACACTTTTAATTAAAGTTGTAAGTCCCACTTTAATTAGGGCGCTAGGGAAAATTCTCCCAAAACAAATAATGCATTCATGATAACTGGGCTATCTCTAATAAGGGTCGTTAGACTTGCTATTCGGGCTATGTTTCGTAAGACCTGTTATACAGACTACTTTCAATAAAAGCCGTAAGTCCTGACCCAAATGCAAACTATGGGCTACTTTTAATGAAAGTCATAAATCCTGACCCAAATTCAAACTACATGCTACTTTTTAATGAAATCTGTAAGACCCAACCAAATCCAAACTATGGGTTACTTCCAAACGAAGTCTGAAGACCTGCTATGCGGGTCACTTTCAATGAGAACCAAATGTCCCAACCCAAATCCAAACTACAGGCAACTCCTAAATGGGGCTGTAAGATCAAATATAAGTCTAAACTACAGGCAACTCCTAAATGGGGCTGTAAGACCAAATATAAGTCTAAACTACAGGCAACTCCTAAATGGGACCGTAAGACCTAATCTAACTTTAAACTACAGGCAACTCCTAAACAGGGTCGTAAGACCTAATCTAAATCTAGCCTACGGACAACTCTTAGGAGCTGCCGCAAGTCCCAACGTAAGCCAAATCAATCCACACCTATCCACTTCAGCTAATCGGGATTCTTGAGAGGTGACAACTCATGATGAGTTGATGACTTATCAAATTTCCTAGAAACTAGAATCAATGATTGTTAGAGTTGGTAGATTGAAACTTATGGTATATCCAGGGCGACAGTCATGGGTTGTTGATTGGGTTTACCTCTATCCCCCACAACCAAAATTTAAACCTATTGCACATTTAAAAATCGATTCATCCTTAATTTAGAGTTATCTTCTACGCGTTAGGAGAGATAATTAACTATGAAGGGTTATGCTCATAGAAAGTGGGGTCTCAGAACTAAATAAACCTTGATGCCATTCATCGGGGGAAATCTGGTTAATTTAAATTTCAATCTAGCTCAGAGAAAATGGGACCTTAAGCTTGCGAAGGCAGGGTTTGTAACGTAGCGCAACAATCTTTTCCTGAGTGAACTCACTTCCCTTCAATTTTACTCAATGAATCAAATAACCCATCAACCAATATCCGGCAACCCAACATATATCACACTCTTAAAGCCATATGATTTTGACAATAAACTTTTTAAACCCTAAACTTAATCCTTCACTCTTAGGGGTAAAATATTCCAACACCAATCTTAGAGAGTAGGCATTTTATTTGATCTTTTTTTTAATCAGATTACCAAAATATCCTTCAACTAGGTCTATTTTCTTTCAGATTGATCTTAGAGATGAAATGTCTCCTCGGTCTATCATTCATATCATCAAATGTACTCAACTAGTGTCTATCCTCACCTCTACAAATACACCTCCCCAAGGTAAAAGTAAAGTAACTCCAAGCACTTAAAATCATTTTAGTTTTTTGAAATCTTTGGGGAAAGACTTACCTGCCCCTTTGTTATGCTTCTTGATCTTCATTAAGAAGAGGAAAACACCTTTTGAGTAGCTGTGGGTTCCATAAGGAGGAAAGAAGAAGGGGAAAAAAAGAGGCTAGGAAGGGAGAAACCATACATTATTACTTCCATAATCTTTTCTTACAATAGGAGGTGTATTTATAATACTTGGGTAAACCAATTTTGCAATATAAAATTGGTCAACCTAAAATAAATTAAAAATAGAATAAAATAAATAAACTAGTACTTAGTACATATGTATAGACAATTTTGTTAAAGATATATTCCTGATGTCTAACACTCCCATTGTCATGAAAAACAACCCTATTCTCAAGGTTAAGAGAGAAAAGACGAAGAGAGGACTGTAAAATTTTTCCATGTTGCATCATCTAATACTTTAATTTCCATTGCAATAAAAGTTGATCGCGAAGTTGTAAAAAGGTAGAAGGAGAAAAATGTCTAAGGAGAAATTCAGAGTGACCATCATGAATAACTTGATGAACTTCTTTAGAATGTATCTTAAACTGAGAGGCAGAACAAAAATGAAGTTTGGGGAAAAAAGATCAATGTGATTTTTCTAAAAATTCATGTACTTTTAGAATAAGAAATTTATCTTGAATGGTGAGTATATTAATAGTTGTAGAATTAATGTAAAAATGCCAAATACAATCTTGTTTTTGAATAAGTAATATCGATATAGAAAAAGAGCAGTGATTATGACAAATAATGCTCGAGTGAAGCATTTCTAATACTAATAATTCCATAACTACCTTTTAAAAATGTGAAAAATGATAAGGACAAATGTTAATTGGTTGAGATAAGGATGGAAGATGAATATTATGATAAATGGTACTAGATTGAGGTAAACATTGTGGTGGCTAAAAAAAATTGATATTATTTGAGTAAGACATAATTGGATAATGATAGAGGATGTGTAAGAAAAGAGAAACCTTTTGGAGAAGTTGACAGTTGTGGAGCAAAGATTTGGCCGGCGGAAGAGGAAGTATCTTGATGTTGATGGAGTGGAGTATGTGGACAATCAATATACAAAATATCAAGTTTCTTGTCTATGGATTCCATGAAAGCATGAATTTGTTGAAGGGATGAGCTAATGGAAGCAAATTGAATATTAGCTTGTTGTAGGGATTTTTGCATTTCAGATAATTGTAATTTTTGACTGGTTTGCATTGCCCTGATGGCTTCCACAAAATCAGCATTCTTCATGTTAATTGACAAGAATTGGTACTTGATGCGGTCTTGAAAAGAGAAATTGTAAGAGGTGGACTGACTGATGGCAATAATCCGTAGGTCTTGAAAAACCTGCAAATGGAGATGTTTTAATGTTCTTGAATAAGAAAACTGCAGGTCTTGAAGAAAACTGCAGCTGTTTGGAGTTGAAATTGCAGGTCTTGGGAGTTTAAGGTTTTGTTTGGAACGGCTTTCTTTCTGCTTCTTAAAGCAGCTTTTTAGTATATAAAATTAAAAAATTTTGTACTAAAAAATTGCTTTAATAAGTACCCAAACGAAGCATAAAACTGCCGTTTGTGTGACAAACAACGCCTAAAACAAAGTGGAATTGTGAAGGAAGAAGATAGCAGGCCGAACGACTGCTGGAAGGCTGGCAGCCAAGGAAATCTTGAAGCCTTGCACCGTGTGCAGGAGCATGCTATATGGCTGAATTTGGTGGCCGTAGATGTTGAAACGGTTTGCTGATGGATGGAGAAATCAAAACGGTTGTTATTGTTGAAATGCTGCACGGATTATGGCTGGAATCAAGGGTTGCTGACTTGAAAACAGCTGTTGCAATCAGGTGGGTGTTGTATCTGAAAAAGCAGCTGCAATAGATGGGCTGTTGTTGTTCTTTTACAGTGAGAAAATGGGGTGCTTCTTGTGTTAGAGGTATGCTGGCTGAAGTGAGGAGCTGCTTCTTGTGACAGTGGTTGAATGCTGACGGTTGAGTGGAAGAAGAATAGCAGGTTGCTGAGGGATGAGGGATGCTGCTGTTGCTTTTGGAGCGGAAGAAGAACAACAGTCCGCAAGTCAGATGGCTTGTAAGGGGTTTTTTGGTGGCCGGTGCACACCTACAGTTGAAAGCTGACCTGTGGAGTGGAAGAAGAACAGTAGGTTGCTGCTGGAGAGGGATGAAAGGTGAAGGAAGCACTCAACAAAAGCACCAATTATTATGCTTCTTAATCTTCATAAGGAAGGGGAAGACATCTTTTAAGTAGGTGTGGACTACTTAAGGAAGAAGAAGGGGAAGAAGAGAGACTAATAAAGAAATCATAAATTATTTATTCCATAGTCTTTTCTTACAATAGGAGGTGTAGTTATAATACTTGGATAGGCCAAATCTACAATATAGAACTGGTTTACCTAAAATAAAATAGGATAAAAGAAATAAACTAGTACTTATTACATATGTATAAACTATTTAGTTTGTACTTTATTTGCCTAAAGATATACTGTTGATGTCTAACACCCTTTCTTTCCCAAGTCTTCTATATTGCTTACCAACTTAAACATTAGTGCGCCTTACCGAAGAAATATTTCAAGTGCTAGAGTCACCTTTTTATCTGGTGTTTGTGAAGGAAGTGAGTGATCAATATTCAATGCATATGACATACTTTAATGATTTTAATTGACTTCATATTGTTTCTTGTACATAATAATTTCACTTATGGTAGTCTTCTCCTTGCTCAAATGGGAGATTTGAAGATTCTCGAAAGATGTTATCTTCTTGTACAAGCATAAGACTTGATTCTTCTGGTTTGGTGACTTCTCCTCTAAATCTTGTTACTGGTTGAATGCATAATTGATTTTATTCAAGTTTGATACAATCTAGGTTTCTACAAGTGTCTAGTTTTCACCTAGTTGCATGATTTTTTTGTGGTATAAAATTTCTAAGCTTTTGTTTCTAATCTAAAACGATTTAATTATCATTTGTGTTGAATTTCTTCATGATTTTTAGTTTTCATCACAATTGATGAATAATTGTTAACTGTGCAGTTTTGTATGCATATTGTATGATTTTATACATATCATAGTTGATCTACATTAAGAAATATAGACCCTAAAATGACCAACTCATTCCATCATCTAGATGTAGCGTGAACAGCTGAACATTGGTAGATGGCCCTTCACCATAAAACCATGGTTGCAAGCTTCGAACTGTTAGTTTTGACTCTCTTTTTTTATTTGATGTTCCTTGTTTGTCTCCTAAGCCATATTCATCTTCGTCATGGTGCACTGATCCATTCAGGCTTTTTCCTCTAATGTGCTTTATTTAGTACTGTGCACATTTGTAGATAGTCATCTGGTCATTTCTTGGTTAGATCTGTAGCACACTCTCATCAGTTGTGTTGACCTGCCCTTCAGTAGTTTAGTCTTATCTGTACTTTTAATTTGCCAAATCTCTAATTATGTCAGTGTTTCATACCAAAATGTGCGTGCCTGCTTCATTCTTGTGTAATCATTTTGATTGTATTTTCCTGAAAGTACTGCTCTTCACAGTTGTATGTAGTGCAACATGTTCTTAGAGGAGCTTGGCGTCCATATGAACTTAATAAAAGATGCGAGGAGGTATATTCCTTCTGCTATATACTTTTGAACATTTAATTTTCTGTTTTATTTTAATCATCTTGATATTATTGCTTTTGGAATTAAGGTAAATGCTTTTCTGTTTCATGTTTGTGTGGTCCACATGGGTTATTTCATTTCAGATTAGGTGGAAACCTGAACAACAAAAAATGGAAGTTGATTTGAGGATGGACCATGAAAATTATAACCATGAAAAATCTGAACCTTTGAACTTAAAGAAGCAGGTAGTGTCTCCTTGCCTGTATGTGTATGATTTAGTAGTTTATGGTGTGCCAGTCTAAATCTTCCAATAAATCGGTTTGGTGTTTCTTCTTTGATTATTATATTAAACAGTTCTATTACTTAAATTTGTCATGAATATGGCTACATCATTTTTTTCTCTGTTTGCAAGGTCTCTATTACATTATATTTCTTTTTTTGTGATATTGAATCATATAATTGACATTTTGAATATTTGCTATGTAATCGATACTACTGGTACATGGAAATGGCATTATGAATTTATAAAATTGGATATGAGAACTGTGAAACTGTATAATTATCCTCATAGATTAGGTTTAAGTTGATTTCTCTCTGAATTATTTCCGTGCAAATGAAGAACTTGATTTATATAGGGCCGTATGCTCCTATCTTTGAAATTAGAAAAAAAGTACAGACCAAATTGTAGAACTTTTAGTGTATAGCTTGCACAGAAATTGAATACAACTGTGGGCTCCGAAAATTCGGCCCCGACCTCCGCCCGCACTTTAATGCTTTTCTTTGGCGAGGGAGTTTTAGCGGATTATGTTTCGGGGTAAATTTTGGAAGGCAGATGAGGTTGTAGATAAGACACTACCAAGAGATTTCTCCCTCATTTTGTGAGGACTTTATAATATGAGTTTTGGTTTCTTATAGGCGCAAGCCTCTATAGTTAATTACCCCTCCTGATAACAAGAGATAACTTTTGATTAAGGCTAGTCGTCAATCAGATATGTAGAGATACACATTATTTGGCATATAGTAGCAGCATGGGCTTGGAAATTAGAAGTTTGAAGGGTTGGAAGATTTGATATTTAAGAATAGGAACTTTCACCATCTTTCACTTAAAACGGATGGTGGGGGAATGGATGATGGACTCGATCAAGATCCCGTCGTCTCGGGCCATCGTGGTCCCTGGTCTACTTAGTTAGAGGAGGTAGTCGACCCAACCTGATAGAAGGATCCTTGTCGGCAGCCATGGGTTGCTTCGTCTAAGGGGACCTTGTAGACCTGAGATGGATATTTGCCTAAGGGGACAAATTTGAATCCACCTTAGCTAACAGAGGACTTTATGTCCTTTTAATCATTTCCTATTGATTCATATTTCAAGGATTTGATGCCAATAAGGAGCGTATCGGCTCTGGCCATAACTGTATTTTGTGGTGCCATTTAGCAGTAAAACCACTCGGTTCAGAGGGCCCCGGGTCATAACCGTTTCTCCCGCGGTGCCATTTGGCGGTAAAATCGCCGGTTAGAGGACACGTACCACGTCCTTACTGGCAGGAGATTGTTTGAGAATGGATCCTAGTGATATTTTCGACTAGGTATTAGCTCTATATGAGCTGAATTATATTTGAATTTGTTCACCTCGGCAAGTTGTTGCGGAGAGTGGATGAATTTTGCTTTAAGTGGTTGATGAATTTATTTCAATTTTATATATTTTTATTTTAGGATTTTTAGATTTTTTTTTGGATTTTGGATGATTTTTGGGATTTTTGGATTTTGTAGTTGAGTGGCATTTTGAAATATTTGTGAACCCCTTTCGGTTGAGATTTGCATTCAACACGGCCATCATCGGGGTTTAAGGGGTCATTTTCATTTAAAAATATTTGTATTTATGGATAAACCTTGTCGACTCTATCGAGTTATCGACAGAGGATCGGGTTTCACAGGCTTTATGCATTTATTAGTGAATTTTATTGGTTATAGACATTGAAGGCCTAATATGAATGTATTAAAATAATGTTGACCCTCATACTAGTGTCGGGGTCGAGTCGACCGCGCAAGGTGGGTTTTAAAAGAGAAAGAGCTTGAAATCGCGCAAAAACTCACCCGACGCGTGTCGACCGAAAACCCAAAATCTCCGAGACGACCTCCGTTCGCAAAACGGACAGCGCCGATGCGTCCGGAGCAACGGAAACAGCTAAGATCGACACCCATATTGGTAGGGGTCGTCGGTCGGCGAAAAATTAAATTTTGGGCGCGCGAATCGAGACGACGACGTGTGCGAGCGACGACGCGACGACCAACTCGATGCAAGATAAAAAATTTATTTTTATTTTTGTGCAATCTAATTAAAAAAATTTTTAAAAAAAAGAGGGAGAAAGAGTTTTTTTTAAATAAAAAATAATTTTTCTAAATAAAAAAATCAAAAAATACCCTAAATAACCCACTTAAACCCTCATAACTCCCTCACATTCTCCCTAACCGATCCCTCACTCCCTCTCACGCCATTCTCACGTCAAAAGCCGCCCCTCTCACGACCTCTCTTGCGACTCCAAGGCCGACCTCCCTCCAAGCTCTCCAAGAAAGGTAAAATCTCTCCTTTCTCTTCATCTTCTTCCTCTTCTTCCTCCATTTTCTTCTTCTCCATCTTCTTCTTCCTCCTTCCCTCTTCTTTTTCTTCTCCATTTTTCATCTTCCCTAATCTTCCCTCCACATTTCCTTTCATTTCCTTCCATTTTTCTCTTCCCCTCTCTTCTCCTTCCTCTCCTTCATCTTCTTCTTCCTCCTCCAACCTCTCTTTCTCAAACCTACACCAAACCCTAATCATTTTTTTTCTTCACTTCCACTCACCAAATCACATACATTCCTTCACAAAAAACACTTCCCTACACTTCCTACACCCTTCCAACAAAGAAAAAATTTTCGTCCTTCATTTTCTCTCTCTAACCTAGAGAGAGAAAATTTTCTCTCTCTAGAAATCTCTTCATGAATAGCTCCATCTCCACCACAAACATCTTCCCTCTCCACCATACCTCCAAATTCCTTCCCTAGAGGGAGAAAACAATTGCACACTCTCTCTTTCTCTCTCCAAAGTTGAGAAGAGAGGGATTTTCTCTCTCTAAATCTCTCCTCTCACTTCCTTGCACCTCCTAAACCCACTCTACACAAATTCCCTTCAAATTCCATCTTTCCCCTCTCTTTCTCTCTCTAGAAAGAGAGTTTCCTTCTCTCTTTCTCTCTCTAAAAATTAGAGAAAGAGAGATTTTCTCTCTCTAACTCCACTCCCCTAATTTCCTACATACCCTAAATCCCTTCCACCAAAAATCCTTTCTTTCCGTCTCTTTCCCTCTCTTTCCCTCTCTTTCTCTCTCTAGAAAGAGAGCTCTCTTCCTTTTCTTTCTCTCTCTAGCTTCTTTTTTTTAAATAAAAATACGATTAATTAAATTGCACAAGTAAATTTTCTTTTAATTATGCATCGTAGGTTCCTACGTCGCCGTCATCCGCCGTCGCCGCCTCGATTGCTGCACACCCAAGGTAAAAATTAGTATTTACTTTTTGTGCATGAAATAAGTACTCGTGACCGCTTTTCTTAGCGGGCGAGGAAAAAACTTAAGTACCCGTGACGCACTGAGCGAGCGGGGAAATTCGTATGCATGAAAATATAAGTACCCGTGACTGCTTTTCTTAGCAGGCGGGGAAATTTGTTATTTGTAAAAAAATTGTTTAATTAAGTACCCGTCATTGCTTTTAGGCGGGGAAAAATGTCATATTTTAAATCTGCGCTCAAAGACCCCGTGACCGCTTTTCTTAGCGAGCGGGGATTAAAACTGCGGCCGCGGTGTCACTCGACACCTACCGTGACTGCCTTTCTTGGCAGGCGGGAAGACCTTACACACTCCGAGGCAGCCCCCTACGCGGGGACGACGCTGGAGTGCTGCCAAAATTTTCAACAAGAACCCATGACTTAGAAATTTTGTTTAGCATATACAAGGAGTTCGTGGAGACGCATTCAAATAACCAAAATTTGAACCTAAATGAGAATTTAACTTGAACTCATCTTGAACTCTACAAGATCACAGAGGACAATTGAACTCAGACTTGTACTTTGAAAGAAATTGAACTATGAAATATTTGATCCTAAATCAAACTTGAATCCGATTTTGACTTGACTATAACTTGCAAGTGAACATAAAAGACTTGGACAATTATCAAAGACTTAACTTGAACATGAGCTTGGATATTTGAGCTCTACAAAAATAACAGAGGACTTGATTGAACTCAGAATGGAAGAGGCTCACTTCGAGTCTGAACTATGCTTGAACAAAGCTTTGCACACAAAGAACTTTGACATCAAAGCTAATATACAAGTTGATCATTTGGAACTATACTCATAACTTGAATCAAGTGAAGAAGACTTGAGCTTGCATTGGGGTTTGAACTCAAGAAGACCACAAGGAAGTTTGAGTATCATTGAATAACTTGAAGTACAACTCTAAAATAAAACTTGCAATTTTGTAAAGTTATTACTTCAAATGAAATCCAAGACAAGAACCAAATGACAACAATCAATGACATGAAGTTTCCCATGGAGATGCCAACTAGCAATAATGCAAAGATTTTCAAATAAAGTAGCCCCCTCGATCAGTTAAATGTATTCAAATCAATGTCATACATTCAAGTGAGAATTCATGTATAAGCCCCTTACACTTATGAGAGTCATGTGGATTAGAATAAAGACATTGAGGATAATATCAAGTTCCTTACACTTGCTATAAATCAATTTTGAAAGCCAAGAACTCGCAAGTGAGGATTTGGTTGCAAATAAGAAGAAGATTGTGAAGCTATATGGGGGCTATTAGAACCTATGAGATCATTCACAAAATCAAACATGACTTGCCTCCAAGCAATAACTAGTAAGAATCATCATTTCAACTCAATGGTCATCGTACAAGAGCTCCAATAGATGATAATATTGAATGAGTTATGAATGTTGTGATACATTTACAAACAATACATGAAGGTATAACAACTTCTATACGAGGTTAAATTGCAAGCATATGTGTCAAATAACCAATGAGCTATAATGCATGCAATAGATAGCTCATAAAAGTGGCGATCATGCAGAATGCATAATGAAAGTGTTAATCCATGAAGAAAGGCTCATGGGTATTGTAAATCTACAAAAGGAGCTACTAACAAAGATATAAGTGAATGTAATAGATCATCAATCAACTTGAAGGCAGATAATGATGGCGGACAAAGATTTACAATATATATGGGCATTTACAAACAAATGTAGATGACAGTTCATGTATTCATTAGTCCATCTACGAATGACGACGAATAAAATACATAAGACCTTCAATAAGTGCAAGCTCCTATGATATAAAGCAGGAGATTCGTTAGTGCACTACAATCTTCTTGCACAAATCATGTAAGTAGTGCACGACAGTCTACCTGTACAAAGCAGCAAACAATTCAATCCATAAGTTGCAACAACCCGCCACCGGATCTGCATCATAAATACAAGCAGACAGAAGGCGTCTACAAGTTGCAATGCCCCGCCACCGGATCCGCAACACTCGTACTAGCGGACAGAAGGCGTATATAATCTCTCAAATGAAATATTGTGCATTTAAATTGCATTTACCTGCACAACTAACATATTTCAAAATCCCCCTGCACTTACACCGTAGTTTGTATACACATAGGTACACTAAAGGGGAAAATACGATCTCGACCCGCATGGGCCCCGGCGAGCGTGTTATTGGTACACACGTGACGCCTAGGGATGCTGCGCGGGTCAACAAGTGAATTCAAGTCCGAATCCGATCCTTCTATACGGATCAATAGAAGTCGACAGGGTTCGGACTATCAAATAAATATACAGTTGTGGGGACCGGTGTATTTATTTTAATACACTCATATTAGGCCTTCAAGGCCTATAATCAATAGAATTCACTCACAAAGATATAAAACATACGAAACCCGATCCTCTGTCGACATCCAGACAGAGTTGACAAGGTTCAAACTACAAATGAAAATGACCCCACACCCCGATGATGGCCGTGTTGAATGTGAATCTCAACCGGAGGGGTTAATCTCTCAGATATTTCAAAATGTCCTAAAATTTCTACAAAATCCAAATTCCACAAAATCCAAAAATCGTCAAGCTCTAAGATATTTAAATTTGAAATCAATCATCAAAATACTTAAAGCAAACCTCATCCACCCTCCGCAACAGTTTGTCGAGGTGGACAAATTCAAATATAACTTCAGCTCACAAAGAGCCAAATGCCTAGTCGAAAATATCACTAGGATCCATTCTCAAACAATCTCCTGCCAGTAAGGACGTGGTACGTGTCCTCTAACCGGCGGTCTGCCGCTAAATGGCCACCGCAGGATAAACGGTTACGATGATCCGGGGCCCCCTGAACCGCGTGGTTTCGCCGCCAAATGGCACCACGATATACCGGTTATGGCCAGAGCCAATACGTTCCTTATTGGCATCAAATCCTTGAGATATGAATCAATAGAATATGATCGATAGGGCACAAAGCCCTCTTTTAGCTAAGGTGGATTCAAATTTGTCCCCTTAGACAAACATCCAACCCCGGTCTACAAGGTTCCCTTGGACGAAGCAACCCATGGCTGCCGACAAGGATCCTTCTGTCAGGTTGGGTCGACTACCTCCTCTGACTAAGTAGACCAGGGACCACGTTGGCCCGGGACGACGAAACCATGGGATCTTGATCGGGTCCATCATCCATTCCCCCACCATCCGCTTTAAGTGCAAGATGGTGAAATTTCTTATTTTAAATATCAAACTTTTCAAATCTCCTAAATTCCAAATCCATTTCCAATTTTCAAATCCATATATATTGCTGCTACTATATGCCAGATACCACGTATCTTTACGTATCTGATTAACGACTAGCCTTAATCGAAAGTTCTCTCTCGTGATCGGGAGGGGTAATTAACTATAGGGGCTTACGCCTATAGGAAACCAGAACTCAGATCATAAAGTCCTCACAAAATGAGGGCGAAATCTCTGGGTAGTGTCTTATCTACAAACCCATCTGCCTTCCAAAATTTACCCCGGAACTTAGTTCGTTAAAACTCCCTCGCCGAATAAGAAAAGCGAGCGGAGGCCGGGGCCGAATTTTCGGAGCCCACAAATAAATACACCTATCGCCACAATCGTGTATTTGTTTGAAGGTTCGAATCCTGTCGACTCCTATTGGTCCGCATAGAATGATCAAATTCGAATTTGAATTCACTTATTGACCCGCGCAGCATCCCTAGACGTCTCGTGTGTACTAATAACACGCTCGCTGGGGTCCATGCGGGTGTTTGGGGGCATGTTGTAATTATTTATTGAACCTTGCCGACTGCTATCAATCCGTTTAGGAGGATTGAGTTCAAATTTATTGATCCGCGAAGCATCCATAGATGTCACGTGTGTACCAAAAACACACACTCGTCGGGGCCCATGCGGGTGTTTCGGGGCATTTTATAATTATTCATTGAAACTTGTTGACTCCTATCTACCTGCTTAGGAGGATTAAACTCAAATTTATTGACCCACGAAGCATCCATAGACGTCATGTGTGTACCAATAACATGCTTGCCGGGGCCCATGCTTGTGTTTAGGGGCATTTTATAATTATTTATTGAACCTTGTCGACTCCTATCTACCTGCTTAGGAGGATTGGGTTCAAATTTATTGACGTGCGAAGCATCCATAGACGTCACATGTGTACCAATAACACGCTTGCCAGGGCCCATGCTGGTGTTCAGTTATATTTACCCCTTTGTGTACCTATGTGTATACAAACTACAGTGCACATATGGGGGTATTTAAGAATGTTTGATGCCGATCAATTGTTCGGGCAACTGCCATTTGAATGCAACATTCCATTTGGGAGCTCGTAGATGCCTTTTGTCTGCTTGTAGGGATGTTGCATTATCTACTACGTGCTACAGATAATCATCCATAATTATGTTATTGTACATATGAAGAATCTTTTGTTAGTGTTAGCAGACATCTGCGTCTGCCATGCTCTTCTACCTCATGCCTATAGAGAATCCACCAATATCAGTGATGCATTCACCATTATTGCATGGATAAGGGTTCTTTTTTTACATCGCAAGCATTCTTCCATTTTGTGTGGGCAAACTGCGCTGAATGTGGATCTTCTAGTGCCACTCGTGGATAAGTTTTAGTAGTGTTGGATGTCGTCAGAGATTCTGAACTCTCCATCCCTGAGATACTTCATGCATTGATGTAGTGTTGATGGGACGATACTGTACTCATGCAACTATGGACGACCGAGAAGCGCTTTAAATGTGGTATCCGCATCAATCACATGAAATTTGGCGTCTGTATGAAGTTCTCCAAATGTGAGGGAGAGTGTAAAAGTTCCTAGGGTCTTCTGCCCCTTCTCATTAAAGCCATGTACCATTAGCTTATCTGACCCAAGATGCTCCACATCGAGGCATAATAATCTTAGTGCTTTCAAGCTCATTAGATTTATGGATGACCCTGGGTCGATTAGGATTCGACTAATCATCATACCATCACTTTTGGCCGTAACATACAGAGGGCGATTATGATCCGCCATTCCGAGCATCATGCTTTCTTCAGAGAAGGTAATGAACGGTTCATTACGGGCTTGCAAGACCTCCGTCATATTACGCTCATCAAAATATGCCTCATACCTTTCGGGGTTTTTGAAAGCTTGAATCAAAGTCTCCCGAAGGTCTTGGACATTATTGAAGCATCATATATGCTGAGTTGCACCAAAATTTTTCTCAGATGGGATAAGATATTATAATCTATTCCCTTGGTTGAAGCATCTTTCTTCTTGGGGTCCCTGGGGATAATTTCTTCATTGACAACTATCTCCTTCCCCTTATCTTTACTAGAAACTTCTTTCTTTGGCGGAGATGACAATATATTGCCACTTCTCAACTGCACATGGGCGACCTCCTCTGGCTCGGACTTATTTAACGGTACATTTTCTTCTTAGTCGGCCAGTGTTGTATCTAAGGATTCATCTGTTGATTCAGAGTCACCACCCAGGTTTATATGTCCCATCTGTGATGCTATGTAGGGGTCCGACCCATCTTCCTTTGGAAAATACAAGTCCTCTTTCGAGCTATAGTCCATCGATGTCAGCATCAAACAGGATTCAGAAGCAACTTCTTCGATGTATCCTTCTCTTATCGGTGCATTTGGTGCCATTGAGATGACCCGACATACTTCTGTGGGAAGAGAATTTTCATCCCCTTTTTTGTTTTTCTCTATTTTGAGCTCTGACATAAAGTCAAGGAGCTTAATAGGTTGCCTTACAATCTAATAATATTCGTCCAAATTGTCAATAACCTTTTGGGTTGCAGTCTTCTTCTCCTTGATCTTCTTCAATTTGGTTTTCTTCTTGGAGGACTTTACTTTTCCAGGCTTTAAGGAACCAGCTTGGTTGGGAAATTGTTTAGAAGTAGAAGCTCTCGTCATAGGCAGAGCTTTCAAATTTAGAATTAGCTCCGTAGGAGATTTCCACTTTACCCTTGGGACTCCTCAAGCTCTCTTAACATTTTCACAGTTTTCTTAGAGACCGCAGTCTCCCACTGTTCTTCTTGAATCGGTTTCTGTTGAATTCTTCTTTCTTCAATCAGGGATACAGAAGAGGACGTGACCACCCGAGTTGATTCTTTCATGGGGCGAGTCAACACATTATCTGACAACGTGAGTTCCTCCTTTCGATATTTTCTTTCGATCCAATCTTTGAAGATGTAACAATCTTCAATAGGATGATCGAGCACTCGGTGATACGGGCAATAGTTCAGGTCGTTTGTATGTTTCGACTCCTTGGGCCTCTTGTATTCTGGAAGTTCTAAGCCCGCCTTCACTGCCTGTCGAAACAACTTGGCGACGCTATCTCTTTTAAATGAATATTCTTTATTCATCTTGCCTTTGAGAGAAGAGAACGTTCTAGCACCAGTTTCCGTTGTTTTCCTCGGGCGTTCTCCACCAACCTGGTATGTTCGAGGCTTATCATTGCTCCCGAGTATGAGCTTCCGTGGAGGGTTAGGGTTGTAGAGTTGCTTAGGCTTTTCTTTATATTGCATCGGCTGCTTGCCTTTGTCTATATTATAAATCATCTGTTTCCCCTTATTATCCCTGGAGAAAAATGTGGAGTCAGCCTCACCTCTTCTAGCACCTGAGGCTTTAGCCTTTTTGGGCTTATCATAGTGACTCTCTGGTCTTGATGAATTTAATTTCTCAAACTTGGCTACTCTGTCCAACAAGTCTTGAAATGTGGTGTTGTAGCCATGCACAGGAAGGGTTGCATTTTATCATCAATGTTTTCCATTAACAATTGCACAGCATGCTCCTATTCTAACTACTGCTCACATTTCATACTTAGATTTCGCCAGCTAGTGATATATTTCGCCACTGACTCTTCCCTTTTTCTTTTCTCCAAAGCAAGGTCAGCAATGGTGATCTTCTTTGTTGCACTAGCGAATCTCTTCACGAACGTAGTTTCTAATTCTATGAAAGTTTTCACAGAATTGTTTGGCACTTCTGCATACCATTCGAAAGCAGCTGCTGTCAAACTGCTAACGAACTGTCGGAAGAGTAAGGCGTTGTTGCCCCCTGTGATCTAAAGTAGCTTTGAACTGTGCCAGGTGTTGCCGAGGATTTTTATTACCATCAAAAGTGTTGAATTTTGGTACTGAATATCCTTTTGGATACGACACTTGGTCATACTCAGATGGGTATGGACGACCTTTACCCACCAATTTCTCTACCTGATCAACAACTATGATGGTCTTAATCTTCTCGATAATGATTCTT
Source organism: Dendrobium huoshanense (assembly GCA_016618105.1). Taxonomy (NCBI): domain Eukaryota; kingdom Viridiplantae; phylum Streptophyta; class Magnoliopsida; order Asparagales; family Orchidaceae; genus Dendrobium; species Dendrobium huoshanense. Next base: position 74,075,605 of record CM028345.1, read on the forward strand.
TCCAATTGTGCAACAATCACATGTTCGGAAGTACTTGTAATATTCTGTGGAGTGAGCTGGCGAACGACATTATGGACTTCGTGACCACCTTCAAGAGCTCTCCGTACTCCTTATGCACATTGATCAATGAACTGCTACATTTCTTGCAGGGAACTTTATTGCTCGTAGGCGATAGGCTACATGTGCTACCCCCTTTTTTTATTAATGTCTATAAGGGATTTGTTGCATAAACTCTCTTGTGTTATGAATAGATCACTCCATTGCAGATTTCTTGCATCAAGAGTATGGACGATATCCTTTCCACTTCTTTCTTGCATTGGTTTATAGGGTGCTACATTCATTGTATAGGAATTGTTGTTGTCCATGAGGCTCAACCATTATGTCTAGTGTATACCTCTTGCACTTAATTAGGAGTTCCTATCTCACCACTCATAACTTTATTTTAAGCATGATATCAACCTCCTTCATGCTTGGTTTCAACTCCAAATTGTCAAGAGATTGGTTTTATATGGTTTGTTCATTCGAGTTCAAATCTCTTATGGTTCATTTGAATTCCTTGTGCTATGATTCGACTTGAATTCTTATGGATAGTTCATTATCAAAAACCACTTGATATTGCATGGTCCAAGTTCAATATCTTCAAGCTCCCATGCACTTGGCTCAAGTCTCACTGATTTATTTAAATTTGAGTTAGGTTCATGCTCAATTCAAGTTTGAATTAGTGTTTAATTTTGTCTCACTTGAGTTCAAAATCTAGTTCAAGTTTTGATTCCAAGTATAGTTCAGGCTCTAAGTGAGCCTCTTTCCTTCATTTGAGTCCCCTGCTATTCGAATTGCAAGTTCACATTTTGTTCGTTGTAGTTCATTTTTATTTTGTCATTGGTTCAAATTCAAGTTCAATATGAATTCAAGTTTGGATCCATGTTCTTCGTGTTCAAATAAGTCCAAATCAAGTCCAAGTACGCTCTTGCGTTTACCCGAAATTTCGGTAGCGTCCCGACGTCTCCCCTGTTTAGGGGAAAACTACAGAAAACTGGATCCAACGGACATGAGGTATGTACGCTAGATTTTGGCTTCTTTCCTCCTTTATATTCAGCCTTGATGCTTAACATCTTCACAACAACAGATAATTCTGAGTGAGTCGTGCACCCTTTCCAGATTGGTTGCTAGGCAGCATGCAATAAATTATAAAAGTTTTGTGCCTCCGTATTCGGTAACTCTTATTTATTTTGTTCAGTTTGAATTCCAATTGCATCATGAACTAATTCCTCAAGATTTGGACGGATGTTTTCAGCCTCAGCAACATTACTACTTGTAGAAGGACCGCATTGATAATCAAATTGTGGCTCATACTCACCATGAGAAGTCCAATACCAATACCGTGGCATGAATCCTCTGCGATACAGATCAACAGTTACATCATCTGGTTCTAGGTGCACTAGATTTTTGTGTTTAGAACATGAACATCGAAACTTTCCTTCTGATATAAAGCTGGGCAGCTGTTTCGCTTGCTGAATGAAAAAGTTCACCCCATTGATGAATTCATCTGTTAATGTTTTCCGACCTTGAGATAATCGGTTATACATCCAACTTCTTTGATTTCTAATATCCATAACCTATATATAAGAATAAAAAATTAATAAATTTATATATATATATATCTAATTAGTAGATCCAATATATCAACGCCACCTAAACCAAAGAGGCAAGATGTAACTATTAAGTAAATAATATTTCTTAGGAAATAGAATATCCCAACACAAATTTTCTTAGGAAATAGGCTCATTGTAATATAGAGTACCAAAGTCATTATCCATGCTTTTCTTTATGTCTTGTTGAAGTCTTTCTCAAATTATGACAAGTCAAAAGAATATTGCATTATCAAAGTCGGCAATTGTTAATATAATATGTACTATTCATAATAATTAACAAAAAAAGTATGAAGACGAAATGACGTTCTATTCCACTTAAGTAGTGTCACATTTAGCCTTAGCACTAGGCTTCAATCATCATGATTAGGACTTTGTTGGAACAGCTTTTTTTTTTTTCTACTTTTTAAAATAATTTTTAATATAAATTCTTTTTTAATAAAAAATAGTTTTAAATGAAGCCTAGGATTAGGGATGAGAATCATAGGGTTGAGTTCAGATCAAGTCAAATTAGACTATAATTTTGACCAAATTAAGTTGGATTAGGAAGATTTAGAACTTGGCCAAATCTTAGCTGCTTGGTGATTAGGTCAATGAATCGAACTTGGATTTGATTCTAAATTGAGTTCGGTGGAAGACGAGTCGATTTACTTGAGATCGGATTTGCTTATGTTGATTGATTATACTAGAAACACGAGGTAGAATCAAATCGGAATGAGCTAACTTATATGTTCAATTTGGGTTGGAAATGAATTGAACCAATACAAGTAAGAGCTCATTTGTCGAAGAGTATTTGTAATAATGTTTAAGCCCGGCTCATTTTGAGTTCCAACTTTTTTTGAGTTTGGATTAAACTTAGCATGTTAGCTCATCAAATAAGTCTAATGGAACATATATTGTTATAATTATCTGAACAAGCCTCATGGAGCCTACTAATAAGCAACTTATGTAGATTAAAAAAGTATACTTTAATTAAATGAAGTACAAAAACAACAAGCAATTTAATAAGCATAAACAAATGACTTGTATTCCATAGGTAGTCCTACCCAGCATGAATCCAAAATGATTTTGAGAACAATATCATCAACAAAAAGCATGCACCAAACTACATCCTCTAGCAAATGTCTAGTGATAACAACCATGACTATAGCAAAAAGATATGGAGTTAAGGCTAATCTATATGTAATCCAACCGAAATCTCAAAAAAATTTGAAAACAAATACCTTCGGTTATCTCCTCGGCGGCGCGCGACTAGGAAGGAGAGAGGCGGCGCGCGACTAGAAAGGAGGCTCGGCGACGTCCAGTGACCGTCGACGGCGAAGTCCGGTGACCGTCGGCGACGTCTAACCACGGCGATCAACGAACGGCGACGGCGGGCGACGGGCGAAGCAGTCGAAGTGAGAGAATAGAAGGAAACGAATGACGGCCAGAGGGGTTCGGGTTCGCGAAATAGGGCTTTTACCGGCGGACGTTCCGCCGGTAATGACACTAGTGACGTCGGTATAAATTCCGACGTCTCATCCGTCGGATATCTTTCGTTGAGTTTAAATACGCCGGCGCAATATCCGCCGATACAATACGCCGGAATATTTCCGCCGTAACATGCGACGGAAATGGTTGAGGCATCCCAATACCGTCGGGGTTCCCGGCGGAACCTGCGTCGGTGAATTTATGGCGTATTGTGCGCCGGAAAAGTTGACGCAAACTTTACGTCGAACAAATCCGCCGGTAACTGCGCCGTTTATTACCGTCCTTGAATTTCCGCCGGAAAATCCGACGGTATTCGCGTGTTTTCCCGTAGTGAGATCATTAGACAAGGTCTAACTGCAAGTGCCGTAATTTTTTATGGACTACACCTGATTATAAGGTGGATTTGTTTCCTCTTTCTAATTTCCTTTTTATAATACAGTTTCAAATCCTAACAATTAGTTGACCTGAAATAATTGGATTAAGGCTAAGAATTATGAAAATTCATGGCTGCCTGAACTTCCAATAGTTAATTAAAAATACAACATACTTTACATATTAGGGCTGATAGAATCTCACAATTTCAGAGTCTAAATTATTTTAAGTAGGATACCCATTCTTAGTTACCAATCAGAGTGTCATTAACAAAGTTAATGTCACAGTTTGTGTGATATGTTTATGTTATTTTGTCCTTAGTTTTCTAAGCTACTTGTGAATGATTAATACATCTTTTGACATTACAATTAGTTTTTACTGTTTTTTTTTTTAATTGTAGTTTTTTCATTTGGAAAAAAGCATATAATTATAAATAGTGTTTAGGTTCATATAATTTAGAAGATGAGTAACAAAATATTTGAATTCTAGCTCTATGAAATTCCAGCCCCTTGATTGATGTTTCAGGATTCGTATCTCCTTAGTGCTTTGATGATGTAGCACCTTGCCTCGTGGTTTTGGGAACACGATGTTTTGAGGAATTGATGTCAGTATCGTGAGGAATCATTGTATATCTTCATAACCTTATCCCACTGTTTCCACCTTCTCCCTTTTCTCTCTTATTTCGCCAATATAGCCACCATTATATTGTTAGCACTATGTCAATTTGGTAACAAAGAAAGTTTACTTTTATCATATAAAGAATTGATAAAATAATCTCCTTAAGCTTATTTCTTCCCTCGTCATCTGCAGTCCTCTTCATAAATAGATCAGATTAACGATGCTTGAGGCGCTTTTTTCTTGAGTAAGGAAAGGTGATGTGTTTTTAAATAGATCAGATTAAGGATGCTTGAGGCACTTTTTTCGTCCCTCGTCATCTGCAGTCCTCTTCATGTTCACCCCAAGTAATATTTTTTTCCCCAGTCCATGAACAATAAAGTGAAAAGGTAATATTCGCCAAACAAAATCCCCTCCCATTTCTCTACCCTTGCTTCTCCCACTGCTGGACACTCCTTCCTAAATCTCGAATAACCTCCACATTTTATCCCAAAATTTTACCTACAGATCACTTTCAAATGCAAAATTCTAGCCACATCACCTTTCCTTACTCAAGATTTTGTACCATTTAAACTTGGGTCGAAGTTCAAATTCTAACTTTAAAATCGAGTTCAACTTTGAAACAACCCTACCAATTCCTAATATTTTTCTTCCAATCTAATTTAAGTTCATTATCAAATGAGCCCAATTCAGATTTCAATTCCCAAATTGCCTATAATCTCAGCACCTTCTTAATTAAATACAATTCATTCCTATTGTACTGTTCCATGAACGAAATTAGAAAAAGCAACATTCACCTGAGCTGTAAACCCTTATCCTTTATTAAAAAACCTATTTGCCAATCAACTCCAATAAAACCCGAACCAAGTCGGCTATTTGAAAATCCTAGCTTGAACTAATTCAATCCAAAACAACAAACGAACCAAAAAAATATGCAAAAGAAAATTATTAGTAAAAAATGAGAGGACCACTTCAAATTAGTCGATCACTGTGTGTGAAGCCCTGCAAACTTCTTAAGATTATATTAGGTTTAGATGATCTATGATAAAACCCTTTTGTTTGTATTGGTACAATTGGTGTAGTTCTTCTCACACTCAAGAAAGATTTCCTGAAGGTTGAATTTTCCGACCGGCTTCTTTACTTGGCATGGATTTCCCATATGGTTATCGTTAAGTTAATTTTCAATGTTCCAATTTCCATGTGGGCTCCGAAAATTCGGCCCCGGCCTCCCCGCCGCGCAATTTCTTTTTATTTGAGCGAGGGAGTTTTAACGGAATTAAGTTCCGGGGTAAATTTTGGAAGGCAGATGGATTTGTAGATAAGACACTACCCAGAGATTTCGCCCTCATTTAACGTGTCAAAATTTGTCGACATTAGATAAATCAGTAGTGCATTTAGGGTACTGTCGATGTTCCGGTCGCAACGACACAGTCCGTTTCGCAATCGGACGTCGTTTGGGCGACGACGAGGCCTAATTTCCATCGAAATGCGAGCCTTCGCATCATATTCAAATCGCTTCAAAATTTGCGACACCACCTTAAACGATCCAATTTATTCAAATAAAATATATATTCCTCATGCCAACGACGTTCTGGACACAATGGTGTTGTCCGTTTGTCGATCGGACTTCGTTTGAGCATCGTCAAGGCATTGTTTCCCTTGTAATGCGTGCCTTTGGATCATATGTGAATCTCTTTTGAAATTTATGACGCTACCTTAAATGATCCAATTTGATCGAATAAAATATAGACTCTTAATGCCAACGACGTTCCGGACGCAATGGGGCTGTCCGTTTGTCGAACGGACGTCGTCCGAGCGTCTTCGAGGCCTCGTTTCCGTCGTAACGCAGGCCTTTATATTATATTTGTATCGCTTAGAAATTCGTCACCATCTCAGACGATCCAAATTTATTAAATAAAATGTATATCCTGAATGTAGACAACTTTCCGGACGTAATGGCGCTGTCCGTTTGTCGATCGGACATCGTCTGAGCATCTTTGAGGCCTTGTTTCCGTCGTAACGCAGGCCTTTATATCATATTTGAATTGCTTAGAAATTTGCCACCATCTCAGACAATCCAAATTTATTAAATAAAATATATATTCTGAATGTCGACGACGTTCCGGATGCAATGATACTATCTGTTTGTTGATTGGATGTCGTCTGCGTCTTCGAGGTCTCCTTTGCTCGATATGTGCATCTTTGCATTACATTGGGATTCGTGCCACCAATTTAGATGCTCCAAATTAAATAAACAAAATACAGTTTTTATATTTTGACAACATTTCGGACACAACGATGAAGTTTGTTCTTCGATCCGGGATCGTTTGATCAGTCTCGTGCTTTAATTTTGGGTGTGGGTCATCCTTTTGACCAATCTCATCCAATTTTACTGCGAGAGGCCTCGACCTAGCAGAATTCGACGTCCTGATCGTAACGACACCGTCCATTTGGGGAGGTCATTTTGCCCTTCAAATGATGCATGGCGCCAAGTTGTGTAATGCTTTATTCACCAATTGGGGTCCTTTCTTGCATGGTTTGAGGTATAGGGTCAACATTCCATTTAGGACTAAATTAGTATTTACATTATTTGTTTTTGAGGATAAGTTTTCCATTAGAACTTAAGACCTTTTATTATCAATAATATCACGGCTAATTTAATTCAGCTTGTGTTGCATGAAGTGTGTAAGTTCTAGATGTATGAAATTTAAATCCCAATATTGTTGCTTGAGAAATTGCATCCCTGACTTTATACTTAGAGGCGTTCACACAATGCCATAAGAAATTTATTGGTGAAATTTTGTCATTCTCAATGGATTTGAATATTTTACGATCAACAAAAGATGCAATGGTTCATTCCTCTAACATCCTTCACGGCACAAAATACCCCAAACCTGCTCCTTCCCTCTCATTCAAACTCTCACGCACACAGAAGAAACCGTTATGCTCTCCACTCCTGCTCTCTTCTTCCTCAGTCGTACGCAGAGTTGAAGTCGACCGGTTCTCCTGCTCCCCTCTTCGTCTTGCACGCAGACGCCCAGTCATGTAGCCTACTCCGACCAAAGCCCGATATAGCAGCACCTGTCTGCGTGATCCAGACCCATTCCTACGCTAGTTTGCCTTCCCGACCTTGATCCCGCGGGAGCAATATGCGCCTCTCCCACCTCAACCCTCATGAAATGGTCCCGCCTCAAGTTCAAAGCCTTTGCCCGCATGTCCGCCTGCCTTCGTGACTCTTGTTTATTGAAGCTTGCACCCAAACTGTGCCTTTGCACAATTGACAGTGCAAGAAATTACAAATCTTTTGATCGATCACTCTATTTGTGAGTATGTAAAGAGGAATTATCACGACCTGGCCTGGATGCTCAATCCAACGAGCAGGTATAAAGAAGTCGGACGATATTACATTTTCAAGAGTATAGTAATAACTCATTAACATAAACTTTTCTATTAACTGAAGAGCCACTAATACACAAATCATAAATTATCTATTGTCATTTGCACGCCGCCTTCTGTAGACAAAATCTTCTCTTTCAGTCATTTCTTTTCTTAGGAACTTATTTGAAACATTTAAATTCATGAGTTGAGTTTACTAAGTATACTCAGTGGGTAACTATTTAAAATAATCAATATAAATATTATTTAATATGTATTCTATCATTTCTTAACTTTATTTCATTTATTTCAATAATTTATACATATCTGATTATTATTCTTTTAAAACTTTAATATTTCCTTTTCCCATTTTATTCATACAGGAGCACCGTCTCAATATACCCAAAGGTACAGGAGCACCGTCTCACGAGTACGGCGTTCCCAGCCAGTACTATAAGGGGGTGAACTCCTGTAGGTTTTCATACCTTTTTCTTATTATATTACACTTATTTTATTTCCATACATATATGACTTTTTCTTTCCCTTTATCTTTTCTATTTTTTTCCATTTTCATTCTTATTATTATTATTGCATATAGCATATCTTACATGTATATTTATAAATTATACTTTTCATTTTCATAAACTTTCAAACCTTTATAGCAGATGAATTTGTTCTTAAGAATATAAAATCATAGATATTTATACCTTCAATATTTTATAATACAAAATTTAATTAATTTCTTAGAAGATTGCAAACATGAATAAAATCGTAAAATAACATAATTTACCCACTTTGATCTTTCAGTTTGTCGATCCTTGTCTCAACCTCAGTCTCAAAATTTTTATTCTTGTTGAATTCCTTGAAGAACCCTACTTGTACCTCTTGATTTATTTCTTTCCTTCTAAAATTACATTAAATAAATATTAAAGATTTATTCTACAAAATCTAACAGAAGACATAGGATAAAAAAATCACTTACAAAAAGAGGATTATTTCGGCTCAAAATCCTTCTTCCTTTCCTGACTTCTTCAAACTCTTCCTTTTCCGTAATGAAACACCCTCATTGTTTAGGTGATTGCTTAGATGAAGAATTTGAGAAAGATTTATACATAAATAATGAATTTAAAGACAAACCTTCTTCTTATTCTTCCTCTCGATCGTTCCTCTCGCTTCTTCCTAAATTCCACTCCTTTAGTGATAAGAATAGAAAAGGAGTTAAGAGGAGTTGATTATTTTCATTCCTAATCATCAATTTGCTAAAAAAAAATGAAAGAAAAACTCCCCATACCTCCCACGCAAACGCTCGGCCGGCCCTATTTCCGCCTCTCTTTGTTTGTTCGTGAATGACAACAGTACCGACCCCTTTTTGGGGTCGCGACTATTAAAAGACGGGTTGGTCGGTTTGGTACCCATTCGATTCATTATAGTCTCCCTTATATAAAATTTCGTCATCGAAATTAATCAAGTATAAGGAAACTTACCTTATTTAAAAAGATGAGGATATTGACTTCTTATTTCAGCTTCCTTCTCCCAGGTGGCATTGTTTTTTGTTCCATGCTTCCACAAAACTTTCACAAAAGGTATTGCCCTATGCCTCAAGTGTTTTACATCATAATCCAGTATTCGTTCAGGTTTTTCAACATATTTTAAATTAGGTTGCAAGTCAATTGATTTGAACTGGATTCTCTTTGAATCATCTGAGACATACTTTCGAAGCACTGATATGTGAAATACATTATGAATTCCTTGTATATGCACTGGTAGATCCAATTTGTATGCCATATTTCTAATCCTTTCTATGATTTCATAGGGACCTATATATCTTGGGCTCAATTTTTTCGTCTTTCCAAACCTTTGCACACCTTTCATTGGGTTGACTTTTAAGAAAACAAATTCTCCTATTTCAAATTCCACTGGTCGGTGCTTTGTATTATAATACTTTCGCTGCCTATCTTGAACTGCCTTTAGTCTATCTCTGATCAATCTGATTTTGTTAGTAGCCTTATCTACCAATTCAGTTCCAATTACCTTTCTTTCACTAGTTTCCACCCAACACAAGGGTGTTCGGCATTTTCTTCCATAAAGAGCCTCATATGGTGCATTCCAATACTAGCTTGAAAATTTTGTTGTAAGGAAATTCAATCAACGGTATGTGAGTTTCTCAATTTTCTCCAAAATCTAAAACACATAATCACATTAAATCCTCAAAAGTCTGAATTGTTCTTTCTGATTGCCCATCTGTCTATGGATGAAATGCTCTACTGAAAGTCAATCTTGTGCCCATAGCTTCCTGAATTTTCTTTCACAATTTAGAAGTAAAACAGACATCTCTGTCTGAAATTATAGATTTTGGAATTCCATGCTATCTCACAATTTCATCAACACTTATAATTTTGCCAACTTTTCCACTGAATTAGTTTGCCTGATGGGTAAGAAATGAGCTGACTTCGTTAATCAGTCAATAACAACCCATATTGCATCCCGACACTGTCTTGACCTGGGTAATCCAATCACAAAATACATTACAATGTCTTCCCATTTTCACTCAGGTATAGGTAAATGTTGTAGTTGACCACTTGGATTTTGATGTTCTGCTTTAATCATCTGACAGGGAAAACATTTTGCTACTAATTCTATAACACTCTACTTTAATTCTGGCCACCAAAACAACTCTCTAAGTTCATGATATATATTTGTACTACTTGGATGAATTTCATATGTTGAGAGGTGAGCTTCCTGCAATATCTCTTCTCTTAATCTTCCAACATTTGGAATACAAATCCTGCTTTTATACTTTAATAATCATTCTGTATCCATAACCAAATTTTATAACTGTCCTGCTTGCACTTTCTTTATGATTGCCTGAAACTTTTCTATTAACTGAAGAGTTACTAATACACAAATCATAAATTACTTATTGTAATTTGCACCTTCTGTAGACAAAATCTTCTTTTTCAGTCATTTCTTTTCTTAGGAACTTACCTGAAACATTTAAATTCATGGGTTGAGTTTACTAAGTAAACTCAATGGATAACTATTTAAAACAATCAATATAAATATTATTTAATATGTATTCTATCATTTTTTTAAACTTTATTTCATTCATTTCAATAATTTATACATATCCGATCATTATCCTTTTAAAACTTTAATATTTACTTTTTCCATTTAATTCGTATAGGAGCATCGTCTCAATGTATCCAAAGGTAAAACCTTTTCCATTTGTCCATTTCCTTTTCCATTACCTTGTTTTTTTTACATGCACGAGTACGACGTCCCCAGCTAGTACTATAAGGGGGTGAACTCCTGTAGGTTTTCAATTCCTTTTCCTTATTATATTACACTTGTTTTATTTCCATACATATATGACTTTTTCTTTCCCTTTATCTTTTCTATTTTCCTTTTTTTTTTCATTTCCATCCTTATTATTATTATTATTGCATATAACATATTTTACATGTATATTTATAAATTATATTTTTTCATTTTCATAAACTTTCAAACCTTTATAGCAGATGAATTTGTTCTTAAGACTATAAAATCGTAGATATTTATACATTCAACATTTTATAATACAAAATTTAATTAATTTCTTAGAAGATTGCAAACATGAATAAAATCATAAAATAATATAATTTACCCACTTTAATCTTTCAGTTCATCAATCATTGTCTCAACCTCAGTCTCAAAATTTTTATCCTTGTTGAATTCTTTGAAGAACCGTACTTGTACCTCTTGATTTCTTTCTTTCCTTCTAAAATTACATAAAATAAATATTAAGGATTTATTTTACAAAATCTAACAGAAGACATAAGATAAGAAAATCACTTATAAAAAGAAGCTTATTTTGACTTAAAATCCTTCTCCTTTCTGTCTCGATTTCTTCAAATCTCTTTCTTTGCCCTAATGAAACACCCTCATTGTTTAGGTGATTGCTTAGATGAAGAATTTGGGAAGGATTTATACAGAAATAAAGAATTTAAAGACAAACCTTCTTCTTATTCTTCCTCTCGATCGTTCCTCTCGCTTCTTCCTAGATTCCACTCCTTTAGCGATAAGAATAGAAAAAGAGTTAAGAGGAGTTGATTATTTTCATCCCTAATCACAAATTTGCAAAAAAAAAAAGCGAAAGAAAAACTCCCCATACCTCCCACACAAACGCTCGACCCGCCCTGTTTTCGCCTCTCTCTGTCTGTTCGCGAATGGCAACAGTACCGACCCCTTTTTGGGTCGCGGCTATTAAAATACGGGTTGGCCGGTTCGGTTGAACCGGCCATCAATTCGGTTCATTACAGGAATCGTTTTTCTGCTCTTGGCCGTTTAGTTTCTTTTTTAACCATTCGAGGATCTTTTGTGATAAATAATTGTTAAATTTAACATTGATATAAAATTGTAAAACATGTAGGTGTTTCACCAAATTCAAGACCTTGTGCCATTGATCTTAGATACGATCGGGAGAAAATCCAATTTAAGCCCTCACGCCGTTAATCTTAGATTCGGCTGGGATGATTTCAAATTAAAGACCTCCTGCCGCCAAGCTTAGATCCGATAGAACGATTTCAAATTAACGACCTTGCGTCGTCGATCTTAGATTCATTTGGGTTGATTTTAAATTGAAGACTTCGCTTCGTCAGTCTTAGATCCGATCAGGAAGAAATCAATGACAAATACCGTCCCGAACTATCCTTACTGGGTGAGGATGCTGAGGTTGCCAGAATTGTCCAAGGAGACTGCCAAAGTTTCTATAAAAGAGAGAATTTTTGTTTAAAAATTGGAGAGCGATTAGAGGGCATTTAAAACTTAATTAATTTATTAATTAAATTTTGATTAATGAATTAATAAAAAAAGTATTACAATAAAAACTTCTTTTAATTGTTAATTAATTAAATTAAAATTTTATTTTTTAATTAATAAACTAATTAATTAAATTGAAGCAAAAAAATAAGAGAGGGGAGAGCCGCTTTGGTACAATTATACATTGAGCTAATTAATTAGTTAGTTAATTTAAAAATATATTTTTAAAAATTAATTACTTAATTAATTAAATTTAAATACAATTAAAATTTCTTAAATGAATTGATTAATTAAAGTAACAATGCAACAAGAGAAAACAGGCAATGTTTACACTAAACATCCTAATACAAACTCACATCAACTAAAACATCAAACTCCTAAAACTAAAATATCAAACTCTCAAAACTCTTGTAAAAAGCTATACAAATCTCTCCAAAACCCTTGTGCAAGCTCTAAAGCTCCTGTGCAAAGTAGTGTGAGCTCCTACAAACAAATGAACAAGAGTCAGTACTGTAAACAAAACTACAATAACAACAACAACATCTAGCATTTATCCCATTATGTGGGGTTAGCTACATGAATCCTTTTTTGCTATTGTACCAAGTTAAAAGTTAAATTTTCATTTAAATCTAATAAAGAAAGGTCATTTCTAATATTTTTTAACAAAATCTTTTTAAGTTTATCTCTACCCTTTTTAACATAAGTCAAATCTAAAACATCTACTTTCCTATCCGCGTCATCGTAAGACTTCCATTTTATGTGACCAAACCATCTAAGGCGACTCTCTGTAATCTTATCTTCCATGGGAGCTAATCCAACTTTTTCACGAATATGCTTATTACGTATTCTGTCTCTAAAAGTAAAACCACTCATCCACCTAAGCATCCTCATCTATGCAACATTTAACTTAATATTATGTTTCTCTTTTAATGGACAACATTTTACACCGTAAAACATTACAGGTCTAACCACTATCTTATTTGGGGGCGGGGGATTTTTTTATCACACAACAAGCCCGATGCATTCCTCCACTTCAACCATCCAACTTGAATTCTACTAATAATATCCTCATCTATTTCACCATAACTCTGAATAATAGACCCAAGATATCTAAAACGTGTACTCTTATTAATGACTTGATCACCCAGAGTCACAATCCCCCCACAATAACTATTTTTACTAAAATTATATTCCATATATTCAGTTTTAGATCTACTCAAACGAAAGCCTTTAGACTCTAAGGTTGACCTCCATAATTTAAGTTTATCTTCAACTCCCTCTCTAATCTTATCAACAAGAAGAATATCGTTGGGTAAAAAAAAAAAATAATAAGTACTATAAAAAAAAGACCAGTGCTAAAAAGCTAAGTACTGCAACTAGAAACAATGCTAAAGCAAGAAGAAAAATTACTGAAAAAAAAAATATTAGTGTAGAGGCAGTAAATAAATGTAAACTAAAGTAATTGCTGTCTATTCTATCCTAAAGCTAAAACTACAGGCTACTTCTAAAGGGAAGCGATAAGTCTTACAAACATACAGGCCACTTCTAATACAGAAGTTGTAAGACCTACTCAAAAAACCTATCGACAATTTCCAATGGAAGCAATAAGCCATACTATTTGGAAAACATATGCCAAGAGTGATAAACTCCAAATTCAAACATATAGGCAACATCCAAGAGAAGTTGTAAGACATACCTATAGGCAACTTCCAATGGAAGTAGTAAGCCCTACTATTTGAGAAAGTTCTGCAAGGAGTGATAAATCCCATTCAAACATATAGGCAACTTTCTAGGGCATCCATAAGACCTACCTACAGTTAACTTCCAAGGAAGGTCGTAAGATATACCTACAAGAAACTTCCAAGAAAATCGTAAGATCTAACCAAGCAAAGCAACATGCAACTTTCAATGAAATCAGTAAGACCTACTATTTGGGTAATTTCTAAGGGAAGTGTTAAACCCTAAATACAAACTATATGCATCTTCCAATGGAAGTCTTCCAATGGAAGTAGTAAGATATGCTGTTTGGAGAACTTTTAAGAGAAGTGTTAGACCCCTAACTAAGATTTACAGGCTACTTCTAATAGAAGCAGTACAACCCACTTATTTCAATGGAAGCATAAGTCCTGTTTTAAGTAGTAAGACCGACTATTTGGGAAACTTCTGCAAGGCATGATGAGCCTCAAACTTTAACTTACAAGCAACTTTCAAGGGAATTTGTAAGACCTACCTATAGGCAACTTCCAATGAAAGCAGGAGGCCTTGCTATTTGAGAAAGTTTTGCAAGGAGTGATAAACCCTAAATTCAAACATATAGGCTACTTCTAAATGTAGAAGCTATAAGACCTACCTAAACATATAGGCTTCTTCCAAGGGAAGCAATAAGTCTTGTTTTAAACTAAATTAATGGACAACTTCTAAGAGAAGTCGTAAGCCATGTCCTAAATCTAAATCTCGATAAACATTTAATGGAAGCCATAAGCCCCAACCTAAACTCAAACAACCTGACAACTCATAAGTGGAGCTGTAAGCCCTGACCCAAAAAAACAAACAATTGGGCAACTCCTAAAAGGAGCCATATGAATGTTCAATTCGGGTTGTTAGACCTACTTGAACTGCCCAAGACACCAAGAGGGGGATGAATAGGTGTTTTAAAAAATTCTTTTTCAAAAATCTCTTTTTAAAAGTTTAAACCAAATTCACAACTTAAGTTCAAAATCAGATCTTGTAATGCGGAAGCTAATGATATAAAAAATCAAATGCTATTTTTTGTTTTGAATTTGTAGAAAAATAAATATGAAAAAAAATATTTTTCTTCACTTTTTATTTTCAAATTTTACATCTTTTTCTTTTCTAACAAAAGTTAAATAAAAAATAATATCGATATTCTCAACTCAGATTTGCATGAAAGTAAATGTGCGAGAAATAAAAATGCAGAAAATAAAGTGCTAAAAAGAAATAAGAATGAGCACACTAGAAATTTATAGTGATTCGGTCAACTTTGACTTACGTCTACTCTCCGGAGTTCTCTTCTTCGGGTATTGCACTAAACCTTTAGTGACTCTCCTACAGTTCTCATAGTAAGACAGAGAAGCCCTTATAAAATCACTTCTACCCTTCCACGGTGCAGTTAAGAACCTAAATCCGTTCCACCCTCCTAATGAGGCAGAGAACTAAAAATTCTTTTCATCCTCTTGGTGAGGCAGAGAACTTGAAAACCTTTCCAAACTCTAAGACCTCTCAAGCACTCTCACAAAAGTTTCAAAACAGCCAAAAACTTCCACAAAGTCTAATGAGAAAGCTTTAATACGAGGCTTCAAAAAATTCTAAATTTTCAATTTTGCCATTTTTGATCATACAGTATGATCGAGGATCGTACAATACATTTAGGTCATTTCATCCTATTAGTATTGTACGATGAACATGGGTTAGTACGATTAGTTCAAATACTTGAATTGATCATCCAATACGATATCAAGGGTCGTATATCACGATTAGTTCAATCGAATAAGATTTTCGTGTTGGATGATAGTTGGCGTTTAATTATCGTTATGGGAGCAAATCAGATTGTACAATATGATCCAGGCCATCATATAGTACGATTGAACGTATCAATTAATCCTGATTCAATTGCCTAATTAATGGATTAGATTAGACAAGATTTAATGACTTAATGCAGTCGATAGGGATCGTACGTATGAATAGTTCAAACTTTAAAATTCAAAATATTGCCTAATTTGTGATTGGTAGCAGGGGTTTTGAGTTCTAATGATCATCCTGTATGATTGGGATCATATAGTATTATTAGTACACAAATAATCTTAATTAAATCTTTTAATTAATCCCTAGTTTACTTAGATTGTACAGTACGATCCAAATCATATAGTATGGTCTTCACAAAAGTTAAATCATTAATTTTCCTCCCTAGTGTGTGTATGCATAGTTGTTAAGCTGGCATACACCTTTTACAGGCTTTTCACTCAAGAAGTATAAAAATAAATAAATCAAAATACAGAATCTTGCAAAAGCATCAAACCTATTCTATCCAGTCTTAAGTCAAGCCTTTTGTACGGTGTATGATATGCCTAAAATGTTAGTGTGCAGAAAACAAATATCCAATAATAATATTAGGAGGACCAAAGTTAATTTGATTGTCTCCTAATCTACCATATTATGAGTTTTTGTAAAAATAGGGAGATTTGTTTTTTTAATTATATAAAGCACAATAAGCACAAGAGCAAAAATATAAGAAAATTAGAACTAAACACAACAACGATATTCTACTAATAATAAAGTTACATTCTACCAACATTATGCTTCTCCTTTTAACATCACCAAAAGGGAGAAAATAAAATCAACCTGAGATAAGACAAAAAACAACAAAAGATAAAATAACAAAAAATGACAAGGACCACATAACACAATATCACTCAGAAGTAGGAAGGATCCTGATTAGGTTGAGGTGGAGATGGTGATTGGAAGTACTAGTGAAGGGTAAAAATTGGTTACTAAACCATGCTCGATCATCCTCGCATTGCTGTGGATCTATTGGTTGTGCTGTTGTAGCAAGTTGTCCTGTAGTTGATACATGTGCTAGATCTCCTAGTG
This sequence comes from Dendrobium huoshanense, assembly GCA_016618105.1. Classification (NCBI taxonomy): domain Eukaryota; kingdom Viridiplantae; phylum Streptophyta; class Magnoliopsida; order Asparagales; family Orchidaceae; genus Dendrobium; species Dendrobium huoshanense. The sequence continues at coordinate 74,092,491 of CM028345.1, forward strand.
CTGCTAGTCAAGACACACCCAATGCTGAGTAGTCTCCTTATATTACATAGCTAATTGCAGTTCCAGGCGGTCTAGTCGCTTCATTATTGAGCCATAGTCATGTGAGTGGTGAGTGGAAGCTGGTGCTGGAACTCCCCATGCCTCCTTTTATCACACCCCATTTTGACCCTCCCCTTACAGTCAACTTGGAGTATAACAGAGAAGAAAAATCTAAACATGCTCCTTTATACTGACACCCATTATAAACTACTTCTATCAGAATCAGATGAGTAAAAAGTATTCTATTTAAACTTTTCTAACGTATCATGCTTTATACTTAATAATAGGAAGCATGTAATATACCTCAATTAAACCTCAGATATAATACACATCTAAAAAAAATATAAAGCTTTACTAAATTTTTAAAATTTACTTACATACTCAAAAGTCTCTGTACAGCCTTCTCTTGAATCTCTACGTACACCCAAAATGTATGTACACTAAAATGACAGTCACCCCTTTATTTATCAAATATCCTATGGGCTCCTTCCCCTTACATGCAGTACAACCACTGTTAATAAGCTATATCTCAATGAAATATGCAAGCAATGTTTAAAAAAATAATAATGAACATTAATTGATAATTAATATAAAGCACATGTAAAATTGTATAATAAACATACGAAATACATAATATCACTTTCTTTTCTGTTTACTGTTCAGCACCTTTATATAAGTTATAATGGCTATAGGATTTTGCACCCATCTAGCTTCCCAATTCAAGGTTGAGTCCGAATTTCCAACTCTTAGAATTGAAGCTACTCTCTCATTTATGGTTGGGTCTGAATTATCAATTTTTAGAATTTCGAGAGTGTAGGCTTACCTCGTCAGGTCTTTCACCTTTACTTGTGTTGGTCAATCCCCCCATATATGACTTATTTCACCTTTCGATTACCATTCATCTTTAACAATCATGAACTAGGCTATTGTAGTCATTACTATATGAATCAATATATTCATACATGTTCATACATAAATAAATTGGATTAAACTGAAATAAATGCTATCTAAACATAATAAATATGATTTTAAAATTAAATAAAAGCTTTTACTAATTCCTATAACATCGTTTGAGTATCTCACCTCATTTTCCAGAACAGTCGGATAAATTGGTTCACCTAAAGTATCCCAATTCTTTCTCCTTTTGTAACCAACCTAAACATACATTTCTTTATTTATATAAACTTTTTTTTTTTCAAATAGAATAAAATAGACAATTTAAAAATCTTATAAATTTACCTCAATTGAATTCCTCTTCATTCAACCCAAATTCTTTTCCTCTCCCCAAAATTCCTTCTCTACTTCCTTCCCTTTCTTTCTATTTTCCCGGATTTCTAAAATCAGTTGGAGCAACTTTCATCTCCTCCACATGCTTCCTTCAACAATTTCCAGCGACAAAAAGACTTATGGGTGAGAGGAATGAAAGAAAACTGCACACATCAGCTGCTTTCCAGTAATTACAACAGCCCAATAGCAAACTACAGCAGTCCAACATCAAATTACAGCAATCCTTTACCTTTTCTTTCTTCACTATTTCCTGAATTCAGCAATTAGCCATATACGAATTCAGTCAACCCCTTTTTTTTCTAATTTTTACTGGTTCTAGCAACAACCACCAAAATCCTTTCCTTACTTTTAGTTCCCTAGCTACAATTAATGAAACTGCAGTAAATTTTCACTAATAAAGTCAGCAAATAGCAACTGCAGCAACCCCTTTTCTCTTTTCTTTCTTGAATTTAACAAATAACAAACTGCTTTCAATCAAAACTAATTTCAACTAACTCTTATTTTAGCAAATAATAGTAATATTATCTTTTCTCCATCTCCCTCTCGAAATTTTAATTTCAATCCTTACCTCTTTACTTTATCCCTAGCTGACATCCTCTCCCCGCATGCTTATGTAAGTGGAATGCTATAACAAACATGATATTAAATTGGGCTTATGTAAGTGGAATGCTATATAGAAAGTTTAATTAAACTTTTCAATTGTTTACTATTTATTTAATATAAAACAATTTATATTTGCTGGTTTGTAATGTATGTGTACTTCTATATATATCAACATGCTTCAAATTTAAAATAACGTGCCAATACTAATCGCAGCTCATCCCTAAGACCTCTAAAAAATTTGTGACACTTCTCCTCCGGGGTGCTGACATAATGAGGTGCATAATGTGTCAAAGAAGTAAACTCAATTTCGTATTGCATAATTGTCTTGAAACCTTGAGTCAGATTGAAGAATTTGTTTTGCAGAGCTAGTCTGGTTGAAGGAGGAATGAACTAATCTCTGAAGACTTTAACAAAATCATCCCACTGTAATGCTAGTGATAGGCATCTGTCCAATTTTTTCTCTATGTTGTGTTTGCTACCACCTTTTCGCCTTGCCTTCTAGAACAAACAAAACCAATGGTACCTTTCTATTTTCAGGATATATCATGCCATTTAAGATCTTCCCTATCTTTAACAATCAATCTTTAGCTACTATTGGATTACTTGAACTTTTGAGGGCTAGCGATTTAAAAGTCTAAAATAATTTCAAATGTCGATCCACTTCACTGTCCCTTTCAGATCTGGGTCCACTGCTAGTAAACGATTTCTCCATAGATGCCATTTTATCCACCACTTGGAGATTATATGCACAATATTTTGAAGTTCTTTAGACTTATTTCCCTCATTCATTCTTATTTCTACATATGGCTTGGATGACTGACCAGTCATTCTTTATGGTAATTCCTTAGACATATATATATATATATATATATATATATATATATATATATATATATATATATATATATATATATATATATATATAAAATTCATAGAGTGTAACATCGAAGGAAAATCTAAACAAACCTCTTCTGACTCATCTCCTTTCAAATATACTTTATATTTAACAACACTTATGAAAAGTACTATTGTCATAAAATTTGATAAAGCAGTAACTGTATACATAAAAAAATAAGAATATGATGCTTATACTCATATCAATGTAATATTGCAATTAGATAAAATTTTACTATTTTCTATGATATTGTTTGGGTATCTCACGTCGCTAGGAATTGGTTCTCCTAGATCTTGCTTTCTTTTCCTTTTGCACACTAATTTTATTAAACTTCTCATTTAGCAAAAACCTTTTCTATCTTTCCGAAATTCCTTTCAATTTCCTTTCTTTATAATTCTCTTCTTTACTATTTTCCGCAACCACTAAAGCCCTCTACTCAAGCAGATAGTACTATTTCCCTCCTGAATTCAGCAAGATTCAGCGACAAAAATCTATTTTGTGCTTTCAGGAATTGAAATTCAGCAACCAATTATAAATTGCAACTTTAAGAAATTCTGAAAATTTCAGATTTCAACAACCGTTACTTTTGGCAAACTATTAATTCCACAAACTCAGATTTTTGCACACACACAATCAGAAAAAAAAAACAAATACTGTTTTAGGGAAAACTGCAACTCAAAACATCAAACTCAAAAAATTTATGAAATACTAAACCATTACTTATGTTTCCTTGAGAAATCCTCCAGCTGCAGCATTTTCTAATGCTCCACTACACTTCCCTACTCTCTCCCATCCGTCAGATCTCTTCAAGCCCTTTTACATGTTTTGATAAGTGGAATAGCTACAGTGGTAGAAATAAAATAATGAAAAGAAATGATAGTTAATAGTATAACTTAATAGTTAATTAATTAATTTAATTTTAATTAACTGATATTGAAATATTAAGCAGTTATTCATTTAATATTTATACATGTACAATTATATTAAGATTTTATATATACTTCTATTTGTCAAAATGGTCAGGATTAAATGTAGAATTTAATGAAAAATAAATGAACATTTAAGGGAAGTTTATGCTTTTGTTATTTTGAACATTTTTGGGTATTATAGGGTCATCCAAACATAAAGGTAATTTCCAAGTTATTATTTGATTTATAGCTGATAAGTGATTACTTCATTGGGCTTATCGAACCTTAACACGTCGTCATAAGTTTTTCTTTGGAATCATATTACATTAGAATATTCTCAAGATGTGCATGATATATCATTGGTCGTTGATGTGCATGCTTAAATGTTCTCCCTATTTTGATTGCTCTATGGAATTCCCTTTCACCATTATTTGGATCTCACTTCTCAATTTCAACTACACTACTAAATTTCAAACACAAGACTTCACACCAGTTGGTCATAATGATCCACCTTCCTCTTTGGTAAAAGATCCTACCATTTTGGTCCACTTTCAACCATATGCAATTTCTATTTAGGAGATAGTGGTGGATGTTTTAGCCACTACTAGCCTTTTGGTTCTGTTAACCTCTTCTTCTATTGATATTTTTATTGAGAATATTTTTAATGTTCTTAAATCGTTTTAACTATATCCTACTTTTAGTCATAATGATGACTATTTATCTTAGCAAAATTTGGACTATGATGAAAGTATTCCGAGTGTAGACTCTTCTGTGAATAGGAGATTTCCTGGGGTGAGAATAAGAAATAATGAGTAAAAGCTCAAAATAGTCCCTCGACTTTTAGTAAATGTCCAATTTAGTCTCATATTTTCATAATGCCCCAATTTAGTTCTCTGACTATTAAAAAATGTCTCCATTTGTTTTCAAGGTCAAAAGTAACTGTTAAAGTCAACCCCAATAGTTAAATGTAAAGACATTTTGGGTATTAGATTGCATGTGAGATTATATTGTTATTTTATATATTGTCATTTATTATATAAAAATCATAATAGAAGTTAACCAAGTTTATTAATTATTCACTATTGTTATTTAGTTGGTTAACTTCCATTATGATTTTGTATTTATTTTAGTTTAATGAATGATAAAATATATAAAAATAATAATATAATATCGCATATACCATAATACCCAAAATATCCTCACATTTAATGGTTGGGTTAACTGTTACTTTTGGCCTTAGGATCAAATTGAAATATTTTCTAATACTCGGGGGATTAAATTGAGGCATTATGAAAATTTGAGACTAAATTGTATATTTACTAATAGTCATGGGACTATTTTGACCTTTTACTAAAAAAAAAAAAATCCATCAACACTAATTTTTTTTTTCACTGAGCTTCATTACAAATGTTCTAGATGAATACTTTTATCTTATTCTTTGTTATTGTAATTTTTTTTTGTTCTTTGGTAATTTTTTGTAATGGATGGAGTTGTAATCTTTTCATTATCTAGTTAATATATTTTGCTTTCAAAAATTGATTGTAAACTAAATAGTTGTTTTACACTCGGTGTGAATGTAGTTAAAGCATATGAACTTGAAGTTCGATTTGGGTGCTATTGGAGAGTTTTGACTATTTCCATCGTGAACTTTGACTACTTGGACTAGAAAGGCTAGTTCTAATCATGGAAAGGGTAGGAGTGGGTGGAGTTGGGTTTCGATGGAAAATGAGAGGTGCAGCAACAGTGAAAATTTTTATGATATTCCTTATTTTACTTGCATCTTAAACTTGTTTTTTTTGTCCAGTATAAAGTCCCAACAAGATAAGTTATAAAGACAAGAATTAAATAGAAAACATAATCATTGTTTAGTAGGACATTGGGCATCAAAGTGAACCCTCGTTGAAGCGTTCAATTGTCTAAAAGCAATGTGCATCTGTGCTTCACTTTTGTGCACTTGCTGCACTTCAGTGTACTTTTGATGATTCTATTTTAGTTGTTTAGGTGATTCTCTTAGTTTTATTTTATTGATTAAAGAAGCATCAGAGACTTACGATATTTACTTGTTATCAATTACATTTTCGAATTCAGTTCCCTAGATTCTAATCAGACTGAATACATTCTAGGATTTCTGCATGAGAAGGTCTTTTAACTGTAGATGCGGAGAGCAAAAGCCATGTAGCTTTTGTAGCAAAAGAAAGATGAGCTACCATGGTTGCCTCTACATTGTTACTGTGTTTATGATCCAGTATTTCTTTTTACCGTTTGCTTTTTATTTGTAAAATTTCATAATTTCTTTATTGTGTAGGATGTTTCTTACATTTCTTGTATCAAGTGTCCTTGCATTGCTTTATCATTTTCTTTCTCTGTAGCGTGAGGAGCTATTCAACTTAATCTTAATTGTGTACATAATTATGCAGATTCTTCACTTTTGAATATTTCAATGCTCTGTTTGTTGCTTCATTGCTGTGTTTGTTTGTTGTAGACATTGTCATCAACAACTATGGTATCCTCTCACATTCAGTATGCTATTGGGTTTCTTGAAAAAAACAAGGTAAGTTCCTGGGATGGCCATAACTTCGATCTGTTTTTATTTATTTTGTATTTTTGGGTTAGATGTTCATCCTTCAAAGATAAAAAATGATTGTTAGTGTAATCATGGATTTCTTTCGTTACTTTTTTGTTGACTGATAAAAAAAAAGAACGATGAATGAACTAAACAATGAAAAGGAAAATCAAAGAGGTGCATTTCTCCAAACTGGTCCCACCTCCTGCAATTAACGCCCAAGTGATGCAATGTTTCGCCACTGTAACTCCTATTTGATAACTCAATTGATAAAAAGAAAAACAAACTGAACAAAGAACTCACATTTTCAATTTCTCAAAATCTTGCTCTTAGCCTTCGACGATCAGCCCAAAGCCCCAATCCCTGTGGCTTCATCTCCCATAGCCTGACTTCACACCGAACCCGCTTTGTTCGTCTTCATTCTGAATCCCTAGACCCACACGATCGGACTCCTATCTGATCCCACCTACCTGATGGCCACCGTCTGAACTCCCCGTCCACACCCTCCACTCGCGTACAGGACCGAACGCCCGCTCCAGTCGATATAATCCTGTCCCGGACCTTTGCTTCTGCCAGCCTCTTTGACCGAACGCCCCTCTTGTTCTTGCGTATGAGAAACCTTTGCCCGCCCCCACTTCACGTGCGCACAACTCCTGTGTTCACGTACAACACCATACGCCTGCTCCTCCCCACGGTCCGTTCCACGTAAGACTATCGTTCTGGCCCAGAATCTCATATATGATCTACACAATATTTGTGCATGCTGCTACTTATTATATCTAATACTGTTTGTCAGATATTTATAAGGCCTATTTAGAACGAAACATTATTTGTTTCATTTCTAATTCAAAAGACAGGATTGACAATGTCTTCTTCATGCATTGATAATTAAAGCCGATAATTAAAAGTTAAAATTTAATATACTTAAATCTTAAAGACAGGGATATGATGTCGAAGATCTTATGCCATTGATTTTAGATCTGACTAAGAATGTCCAGAATCAAGCCCTCGCGTCGTCGATTTTTGAGTTGACCGGGATGATTTCAAATCCAAGAGTTCACGCCGTCGAGGTCCCATCTACCACGATCTCTCCTATCTCATTAAAAGGGCGAAGAATTGAAGCATTCGGCTATTGGTCTCATTCCTCCCTCATGCGAAAGCTTCAATGCCTCCTCGCCCTATCTATGAGCTCCGCCTCCCTTATTGTTGATTGACTTCGCTCTGTTGACGTCTCTTCCCAACCGGATCGGAGGTTACGACATTTGATCGGAAGAAACAATGCGAGCTCGCTTGCTGTGAAGGTGCCTTTTCCCCTTTCGAGCGCTTCTGCGGCCAAATCCCGTAAATCCGCTGACTTCTTGGACTCCTCCGTCGTAGTTCGACTTCGTTCTGAGGACTTTTCCTTCTTGAGGGATCGGAAGTTACGCATTTTGATTGGAGGCAATACGGGAGCTTACGTACTGAGAACGTAACTTTAACCTTTCGCGTGCTTCTTCGGCTAAACCCAGTAAATCCGCCGCTCTTTAAAGCACAGAGAAGGAAACAGAGAATTTAACTCTAATCCTGTTCAAATCTTTCATAAATCCATATCAAATCCTGCTTAATTCTTGTTCTAAACCTCTCAGTTAATCAAAGTTGATTTTAATTAATTAAAATTAATTAAGTTTAATTATAATTAATTATTTTGATCATAATTGATTAATTATAATTATGATTAGTTATAATTATAATTAATTAAAGTTATTTACAATTAATTAGATTTTAATTTTAATTAATTATCATTAAATATAATTAATTATAATTAAAATAATGATGATTAATTATATTCTAATTTTGATTAATTAATATTAAATGTAATTAGTCATAATTAAAATTAATTATGACTAATTAGCTTTTAATTTTAAATAATTACTATTAAATATAATTTATTAGTGTTAATCATGATTAATTATAGTTAATTGAGATTAATTATGTTGACGAACATTTTTGTATCGACCCGACCCCAATCGTGCTCGATCAACCCAATCGAATGTCGTCGAAGCAAAATCAGCCCAAATTAAGCCTCGATTTAATTAAATTAAACCTAATTTAATTTAATTAAAATCAAATCAATCCAAATCAAATGCAGTTGAGTGTCGTCGAGCCCAATTCGACGCAATTTGGTGCCGATTCGAGTTTAATTTCGTAAAATTAAATTGATCAGACCCAAACCGACCCAAATCGGTTCGGGTCGAGTCCAATCCGTACTCAAATTCAACCTTAATTTGTCAATTTGGGCTGAATTTGATTCTCAAATCAAATTTTGAGATCTAGGGTTAAGATCTCATCTCAATTCCCATCCAAATCTGTGTCAAATCCCATCAAAAAATCTACTCAAGTGAATTTTTCTTCGTTTGCGCAACGAGGAGCTTGATGGGGCGTTTTGGTCGGCTGCCTTGCTAGATGTGCTCCTCTAAGAGCACGAGAGGGAGTAAGGGGGAGCATTGGGCTCCAATGCTCCCCCGTTTTGTTTCGTCCCGAACCAGAGGACAGGAGGGAGGGAGAGAGAGAGCCGTTCGGCCCTCTGGTTTTGTTCGCCCGCCCCATCCAGGCGGAGGAGAGAGCGGGAGAAAGGAGGGTATTTTCCCCCCTATTCGTGCGTCTCCCGGCGTGGGAGGAAAAGAGAGGGGCGGGGCTTGTCTGTCCCTAGCCAGCGAAAGAGAAGGGGAGCCGTTCTGCTCTCCTGGTTGTCGCCCATCCATCGCAAGCCAGGCGGAGGAAGGGAATGCAGAGGGGAAGAGATTCTCATGTTCTCTGCTGCTGATTTCTTCTTCCTTGGACTAAAAGAGGGAAAGTGTTGGAGGATAGTAGAGAAAGTGTTGAAGGATAGTAGAGAGACTTGGAGGCTGTCCACTTGCTGCGAAGACTTCTCCTTCCTCCCAAATCAACTCCGGCGGCCTCAAAACAACGAGAACTGCTGTTTGGAACGCTTGGACAGCAAGTGGGCCTCCGGGAGCATCCAAACAGCGAAAACTGCTGTCCGGAGCAGTTTGGACAGCAAATCCGCCTTCCGGAAAGGCTTGGATAGCAGCGGCGACGTTGGGAAAGACTTGGACAGCAGTCTTCTTTCTTGGGAATGCTTGGACAGCAACCTAGAAGCTTGGACAGCGGCTTGGACAACAATTTGGAGCGCTAGGACAACCCGGGTGAGGTAAAATCCTAAAACTTAGTGAAACCTAGGGTCCCCCAAGGCCAATGGTTGTGTGGTTGACGTCCCCAAGCCATAGGTCCCTTAGAAACTTCATTTGTTTGCTTCCCCAAAACCTATGCGTGCTGTCCTCTCCGCAAAACAGTGAAGAACTAGTGTTTTTTCACTTGTTTGCTCTCTTGTGAGAGTCAAAGAAGCATGCCAACGCGTGTAGGGGTGTTGGATTGATATCCAACGCCTCTCAAATGCATGTAATAGCATTCATATTTTTTTCAAACTGTCGCCTATAACAAACCTAGGCTTCGTTGTCATAGCACCCAAATTTGGAGGCTATGCATTTGGCCAAATCAATTGCATGTTGTTTAGAATTTAGATTATGCCAAAATTGATCTAAATAAAATAGTGTAGGTCTCTTTCTCTAAGGATTGCATACTTTTAAAATTATTGGGAGATTGCTAGGCATGTTCATTTAATTTGTAGGGCAAACTTGGGGTAGATGTGGGTTTCCAAAGACCCATAAGCCACCCCTTATGTGTTCTTGAATTACTTCAATATGCTTTGCATCTCTCGATTCTCATGAATAAGGGTGATAGTAAGTGTTCCTCTAGCATGCAAACTATCCAATCTTTTTTTGTGTCATGACAAAATTGATATAAACTTTGGAGAGTTTGCATGTAGGGATTGATAGTCTCTACAAGTTAATGAATGTGAATGTGTTTGGTTGGAAACAATATCACTAACAACCGATCTTTGTGGGGTTTCTCATAGATCCTCAAAGGTCTATGTTGTAGACCCCACAATGTCTATGACTAACCAAATTCATGATTGATCTTATCACTAAACTTAGGGCACACAAGTGGTAATCATTGTTGGTTTACATCCATCACATTTGGGATTTAGAAATTACCCAAATGGGCTTATTTAACCTTGAAGTGGGCTTGAGATATGACATGGGCCCTTAAAGGCTCATAAGCCTTCATACTCAAGTTTACCTAACTCCATTTGTCCTAACTCCATTTGTGTGAGTTTCCAAATCCAATCATTGAATGAAATGATCAAAATCCTTAGAGATTGGAACCTCACATCAATGTTTTAATAAATCAAACAAAACGGATCTTTAGGACCTTCCTAGAAAACCTTTGATCACCATTCATGAAAAAATTGATTGGATTGTTCTTAGAAACTTTAGGTGTGTTTTCATGCCTTACCATGAGTCAAAATCTTGTTTCCTAGATCTCTTGCTAGGATTACTAAGCTTCCAAAGTTCTCAGATCATGTCAAAATTGATCTAGAGACCTCTCCAAAGCCTTAGGAAATCATTCTTCTCTCTCCTAATTGAGTCTAAAATACTCATGTGAAAATGGGGAATTCTCTTTCTCGTGCATATCTCCTTTCAAACTTGATGCTTAGAACTTCCTCAAAGTTTTAAGCTCTATGTTGCATAAATTCCAACAAATATAAAGAGCTTGCTTCCAAGAACTCTTATCCCTTTATGTGAAGTACTTTGGAGCCCTTCCAAGGCTCTAAATTATTCTATCATATGAATCTTCAAGGGATTTAGGACCAAATCCTTAGTCCAATCCTTTCTTTGTTAAGATATGAAATTAACAAATGAACCATCTTTTCCCATATACAATCTATGGAGCATTCTCGAAGCTCCAAGTGTTAGAGTACATGAATCATTATAGCTTGGAACTAAATTCTAAGTTATCCATCATTTTGTTGGAACATAAAACCAACAAATCATCTTCTTCCTTCAACCTCAAAGTTATAGGAAGTTTATCAAATCATTTATTTGTTGGAACACAAACCAATGAGTAATCCTCTAGACATAGGATTCAATTCCTAGTCTTCTTCATTTGCTTAGCCACTAATTAAGCAAATAAATGCTCCTCCTTGACACTCAATGTCCAAGGAATTCCTTTCAACATGCAATTCAAAGGTTGTTTGTTGCTTTTCTCTTCTACAACTTAAGAGTTGCAGAAAGTCCTCTCATTATCCTAAACCTAAATTTAGGGGAATGGTTATCCCCCTTTGAACACCAAATGTTCAAGGAAACTCATGAATGTGGAATCTCTAAGTTGCACATTATTTCCTCCTTCTATCAAACAAAAAGTGTAGAAAATCTCTCCATTCACTTAGCCTAAATCAAGTGAATGTGTGCCATTTTTTTTTTAACACCAAATGCTCAAAGAAATTTCTCTAACTTGCAACCTATAAGTTGCACATGATTTCCCCCCTTTCTACAACTCAAAAGTTATAATAGGAAAACCGTCTCATTCTCCTAAAACTCAAAACTAGGAGAATGTACACTTCTCTTTGAACATCAAATGTTCAAGGAGTGTTCATGAGCTCGCAACTTCCAAGTTGCACATCTGTTCTCCCTCATTTACATAGCTCAAATTTAGTAAATGATTGTGTATCATTGAATACATGGTTCATTGATTTATCCTCCCATATGAATCCCATAGGTTGTGTATCTCTTCATCTCTTTCTATGACCCAAAGTTTGTAGGAAGATATTCTCATTCTCCTAACCTAAATTAGGAGAGTGTGCATCCTTTTTTGAATGTCAAATGTTCAAGGAGCTTTCAAGAGTTTGTAACTTCTAAGTTGCATCTCTTTCTTTTCCATCCCTCCAACCTAAATTGGAGGAATGAATCCCTCTTGATTTGTGTTTGCTTAATCTAAATCTAGCAAACTAATTGCCCATCATTGAACATAAAAGTTTAATGATAAGCCCTCTTGATTTATAACCCTAAAGTTATAAATCTTTCTCACTTATTGAGCTAAACTTAATAAGTAACTCACCTTTGTTTGCTTAATCCAAATTAAGCAAATGAAACTCAACTCCTTGAATACAAAAATTCAAGGAGACATTCTTTTGATTTGTAGCCTTAAAACTACTAATCTTCCTCCACTTCTATAGGTTCCAAAGGCCTTAGAAGATATCATATCCTATCCTAAAAGCTATAGGTCCCAAACTCTCCTCCAACTCCAAAGTTGTAGAAGATTTCCTCTCTCTTTAGCTCCAAAAAGCTCGAGGGAGTTCTCCTACATTTAGCCCAAAAGCTAAATGTTGGATTCCTATCTTTCTCCTCTTAGCTCTAAAAGCTAAGGAGAAATCTTCCACATGTAGCCCAAAAATTACATGTTAGACACCTTTCTTAGACCCAAAATCTAATTGATCACTTTCATTTCATCAAATTGAGTAATCTTTTCTATGACATTTAAAATGTTAAATACATAGATGTCCCTTAGAAATTATCCAATCTGTTGAAGTTCATCTTACTCTATTGGATGAATTTCATCAAGTCTTAAGTTCAACCCCTTGGGCATATTTATCTTATCCTATTAGATAGATGTTTCTCTTATCCAAACACTAAGAGAACTCCAAAACACCTAAAAATCACTTAGGTTCCTTTTGATACAATGATCAATCATCTCACCCCAAAAGGCGGGATGCCTATATCATTGTATCTTAGGATTCATAAGTAACAGGCTTGCCCAAAAGCAAGCAGTGGTTACTTTATGGGTTCTTCATAACTCTCCTAAATATGAAACATTTAAAAATCAAATAAAATCTTTAAGTCACAAACAATTTAAAGTGAAACCGCCCTTTGGATAAAGATTAAATATCTTCATTCCAAAATAAAATCAAATATCCTTAGTGTGGCATGCTATACAAGCCTCACACACTTAGGTGCATAGCCCCCTAGGCATGGTAGGATTAAGATTTTTCTTTTTCTGCGCAGGTGTTTGATGTTGTGGAGTGATTGCCTATTGGATTGCCTGCATTGTGGGCACTTGCCCTTAAGTGGATAGTGTAGAAATATAAATTGTTCTTCTTGCAAGTGGCCATATCTAAAGGGGACGCTCATATATAATAAATTGCTTGCATGACAGGTGCTGTTTAAAACCCCCAAAGATGTTGACAATAGGGTAGAAGTAGGTGCTTAGCACTTAAGTGCTAGGCAAATCTTCGATGTGATTATCATATAAACTGTATCTAACTCTATTTTGCATGTTTGAGTCTTTACATTTTCTAAATATATTTAATAGAAGTAGGATGTAAAACTTGTGGGGGTTTGGATCAAAGAAGATGAACCAAACGGATGTACCTGTGGAAGGTGAGGCTTGAAGTTTACTTGGAAGATAAAGCTTTAAGACCCCACCAAGGTTTTAAAAGGCGATCGGGAATCGAGACATTTTTTCTAAGCGAGGCGAGGCGTAAGCCTCGAGGCGGATCGAGGCGTAAGCCTCAAAACGATTAAAATAAATTAATTTAAAATTTTAAATAATGACAAAAAATAACAATTATTTGTACTACCAATAATAAAATAACATGAATATAAAAATATACCAGTCTGCCAGGGGTCCAAGGGGGCGCTGCCCCCTGGCGGGGTTCGACTTGCTCAATACCGAGCGTACCGAGCATGTACCACTCAGTATCGAGCCAATAACGCTCAGTACCGAGCATGTACCGCTCAGTACCGAGCATACCGCGTAATTTAAATGTAATTTATATTAATTAGGCTAATTATATTAAAATTTAATTAATAATTATAATACTAATTATTCAGTTAAGTTAAAATAGATAATTAATTCATGTACTAATTATATTATTAATTATTTAATTAATTTGTTTAATTATTAATATTTTAAATTATATTAACTAAGTTAATCAATAATAACTTAGTTGCGTCTACGGTTTGCCTTTCATCTTCTCTTTTCGTTCTTGCTGTTCGGCTTCGTTGCTTCACAGGAGGTGTAGAGATTGCACGCGTCGCTTCTTTAGCTCTTCGTGGCTGTTCGACTTTGCTCCTTCGACGACTTTCCTTTTCCTGTCGGATCGTAAGCTACAACATTTTGATCGGAAGAAACAACAGGAGCTCGCTGACTGTGAAGGTAACTTTCTCACTTTCGAAGCGCTGCCTCGATGCGCCTCGACGCCTCACGCGGTGAGGCGTACGCCTCCGTGGAAAAAGGCATAAGCCTCGCCCGAGCGTTCGAGGCTTAAGCCTTAGTTCGCCCGACCTCCACCTCGATTCGAGGCGCGCCTCGATGTCACGACCCGGCCCGGTGAGCTCGCGCAGGCGAGGCGGGAACAAAGGTCGGACGGTAGGTTAAATTATCTAATCACTAAAACTATCTCTATAATAAATGAAAGAGCCTCTAAACATCAAATTGAAAACACATAAACATATAAGCAAACATATTCTTCGTCCTTACCTTTCTTCCGGAGCTCCTGCCCTACGATAAACATTGCCGCCCCTTCTACTCATTTGATTTATTTAAGCTTGCCTGAAAATGTTAAAAACTAACATTAAGCTAAAGCTCAGTAAGCAATACACAATTCTAAACTACAGTAAACAAGGAAACTGAACAATATGCTAAAAGTCAATTTCATATGAACATAACATAAAAATGATTTCATACAACATAGCATTAAACATATCATAAACCATATCTTTCATTTTCCTTTCATTTCCATATTCATATCATTATACATGTCTTTCTCTTTTCGTATATAATACAACCGTCACAGGAGTCACCGTCTGTACCATAAATGTACACCTTTTCCATTTTTCTTTTCCATATCCTTTACCATTTTATCGTGCACGAGTACAGCGTCCCCAGCTAGTACCATAAGGGGGTAAACTCCATCCTTTCAACATGCACATACAAGCATTCAAATAACATTCATATCGTATCATATCTTTTCATCTTAATTCATATAACATATAAACTTATAATATAATGCCATAAAATGTATATGTAATTGTATGATCATTCATTTGGTGAGAGTTAAGAAGCATGATTGGGGCTATCAAATCATAAACATGTGAGAAAACAAGAGATATTACTGTAATTAAAGAACTATGCATACTTACAGAAATCTTGAAATTGATTCTCCTTGCTAATCCTTCTTTCTTCGAGATTGCTTCAAAACACCTAATAGAGATAATTTCTTCTTCAAAATCATTTATAATAAATCTAAATTAATGCTCTCATTCTATTCAAAATCTACCCTAAGTTCATCCTTTCCCTCTCTCCAAAAGATCACATAAAGTACATCATAATCTAAAAACTCATAATTTTATCTAATTAATTAATATTAATCAAAATAACACTTTCTCCATAATCTAAATTAATTTAAAAACAATTCTATTTTCGGATTTACCCAAAACCCTAAATTTGGAAAACATCTTTTCATTAATATTGTTATTTATGCATGCCTAAACTTCCCATAAATCAAATTAATAGTTTTTGGAAACAAATTTTCGGAATTAAAATAATTAGAAAATAGGAAAATACTTTTTGAAAGAAAAAACTCAATTTCTTTTCTTAAAAACCCCTTTTGGACCTTTAGGAACAACTTTTGCAAAGGCTTTTCCAAAAACTCCAACTTTAGAGAAAACCCTAATTTTCAAAATTCATACTTTTCAAGAAAACACTTCACATTAGGGTTTAAAAACTTCCCCTAACCCTTCCCTAAACTTTTCTCAAAGGAACCTTAAAGAAAACTCAAGTTTCCCTAAAACCCTAATTTCATTCTTTAGAGAAAACTCATGAAAATGGAAGGGAAACACTTGCAAAACACTTACCTTGGCCTTCTCTTAATCTTCCCTACAATTTTCCCCAAGATTTGTCGCCGGAAACCGCCGCCCGAAGAACCCGTCGCCGCTCCTACCCGCGCCTCACGCCCCTTGGTTCCGCTCGGTTCGTGCGAATGGGGGAGGAGGGCTCGGTTTGGCCTAATAGGGAGAAATGGGAAAAGCCAAAAGACCCTTATGCCCTCACTTAAGTAATTCCGGCATTTTAAAAGCTTAGGGGTAGTTTGGGTATTACTTAATTTCCAGCAATTATATCTCCTAATTTAAGCGAGATTACATATAAGTCCTTTATACCAAATCGATCGAAATTTCGCGCTCTATTTTATAAAATTATTTGCGTCGAAATCCGACAACTTCGAATTTTTCACTTAAAACTCGTCGCGGCGCTTTGAAAAACGTGCGAGGTCTAAAACGGCATTTTTTTTTGGGTTTTCACAATCTTCCCTCCTAATAAAAATTTCGTCACCGAAATTTACATAACTTCTAGTTACAACATAACTCAACAGCTTCCATTTCATTAACATAAACCTCAACATCGAAACAGAATAAACCGAACAACTGAAAGATCTTAGCAAAATAATCTGATCAATCCCAAAACATTTAACATGACATAACAAGATAATCTACTAAATCCAAAACATCAAAACATCAAATTTATCATTACAAGTTACTGAAAATAAACTATAAAGCCATCTCAATTGCCATTGTCAGCTTCTAAAGATCCATCGGGCTCTTGCTGAGTCAAACTGTAAACTCGTGGTCTAACAATCTGCCTGGATTGATTTTGCACTGAACCTGCAACTGATGGTTCTATCATCTTGGACTTTCCATAATTCTTCTGTGAAGGTGTTTCAACTGATCTCATTCCTCCTGAAGTCTTCTGAGTCAAAGCAGGACAATATTTTGCTATGTGTCCAGGCTGATGACACCAATAGCAAGTGTTGGAACCAATCAAACATTCACCTTTATGTAATCTGCCACACTTAGCACAAGGTTCAGTGACTTTACTTACAGTTGCACCACTGCCTCCACTAGAACTAAACTTGGGCTTCTTCCCATTTGATCCCTCAGTCTGGTTGTTTTGAATATCCTCTTCAGAATTCTTCCTTTTCTGAAAATCTCTTCTCCTCTGAGTACTCTGATAATCCAGCTCAACCTTTCGTGCTTTATCAACTAATTTAGAATAATCTTCAATATCCAAAGGAACCAATGGCTGTCTAATGCTATCCCTCAAGCCACAAAGGAAACGGTGGCATTTCTCTTCTGCATTAGGAATCAGATGAGAGGCATACCTAGAAAGCATCGTGAATTCAGCCTCATACTCAGCAACGGTCCTGTCACCCTGCACCAGCCTATTGAATTTATCTTGCATTGCTCTCCTAGCAGTCATTGGCACATACCAATCTCTAAACACTTTGACAAATTCCACCCATGTGATTTGACTGCTAGATCTCCCAGTAAAAGTTTCTTCCAACTGTCTTCTCCACCATCTGTTTGCCTCCCCACTGAAGGCATAAGTAGCTAAGGCTACCCTCCTATCCTGAGGGCATAGCATCCCCTCCAAAATCTTCTCAACTTCCATTAACCAGTCCTCTGCTTCTATAGCTCCACCTCCCACAAATGATGGTGGCTTCATGTCCTGGAATAACTTTAAATACTTGTCAATTGGAGCACTTCCACTACCTGCAGCTTGAGTCTGTGTATTCTTTATCATCCCCGTCATAGCTGCCATCATTTGGGTAAAAGAGTCCAAAGTAGCATTAATGCTACTGCCTTGAGGCTCTACTACAGATGGTAATTCCCTCCTAACCTCCCCTGTGTTGCCATCAGTGGCACCTAGTTCTGGTTCCTCAGCCCTGAGACATAATGCAACGAAACAATCTAAGCAATAAATAGCACAAGCACCTTATACCTACCCTTAACCTATAAGATCAGAAGTCTATAACACACATACACTATACCTTAACTAATCTAGAGAATCATCCTATTGGCTCTTTCATATTGATCAATAATCTTAAACCCTTTGCTCTGATACCACTCTTGTCACGACCCGGCCCGGTGAGCTCGCGCAGGCGAGGCGGGAACAAAGGTCGGACGGTAGGTTAAATTATCTAATCACTAAAACTATCTCCATAATAAATGAAAGAGCCTCTAAACATCAAATTGAAAACACATAAACATATAAGCAAACATATTCTTCGTCCTTACCTTTCTTCCGGAGCTCCTGCCCTACGATAAACATTGCCGCCCCTTCTACTCATTTGATTTATTTAAGCTTGCCTGAAAATGTTAAAAACTAACATTAAGCTAAAGCTCAGTAAGCAATACACAATTCTAAACTACAGTAAACAAGGAAACTGAACAATATGCTAAAAGTCAATTTCATATGAACATAACATAAAAATGATTTCATACAACATAGCATTAAACATATCATAAACCATATCTTTCATTTTCCTTTCATTTCCATATTCATATCATTATACATGTCTTTCTCTTTTCGTATATAATACAACCGTCACAGGAGTCACCGTCTGTACCATAAAGGTACACCTTTTCCATTTTTCTTTTCCATATCCTTTACCATTTTATCGTGCACGAGTACAGCGTCCCCAGCTAGTACCATAAGGGGGTGAACTCCATCCTTTCAACATGCACATACAAGCATTCAAATAACATTCATATCGTATCATATCTTTTCATCTTAATTCATATAACATATAAACTTATAATATAATGCCATAAAATGTATATGTAATTGTATGATCATTCATTTGGTGAGAGTTAAGAAGCATGATTGGGGCTATCAAATCATAAACATGTGAGAAAACAAGAGATATTACTGTAATTAAAGAACTATGCATACTTACAGAAATCTTGAAATTGATTCTCCTTGCTAATCCTTCTTCCTTCGAGATTGCTTCAAAACACCTAATAGAGATAATTTCTTCTTCAAAATCATTTATAATAAATCTAAATTAATGCTCTCATTCTATTCAAAATCTACCCTAAGTTCATCCTTTCCCTCTTTCCAAAAGATCACATAAAGTACATCATAATCTAAAAACTCATAATTTTATCTAATTAATTAATATTAATCAAAATAACACTTTCTCCATAATCTAAATTAATTTAAAAACAATTCTATTTTCGGATTTACCCAAAACCCTAAATTTGGAAAACATCTTTTCATTAATATTGTTATTTATGCATGCCTAAACTTCCCATAAATCAAATTAATAGTTTTTGGAAACAAATTTTCGGAATTAAAATAATTAGAAAATAGGAAAATACTTTTTGAAAGAAAAAACTCAATTTCTTTTCTTAAAAACCCCTTTTGGACCTTTAGGAACAACTTTTGCAAAGGCTTTTCCAAAAACTCCAACTTTAGAGAAAACCCTAATTTTCAAAATTCATACTTTTCAAGAAAACACTTCACATTAGGGTTTAAAAACTTCCCCTAACCCTTCCCTAAACTTTTCTCAAAGGAACCTTAAAGAAAACTCAAGTTTCCCTAAAACCCTAATTTCATTCTTTAGAGAAAACTCATGAAAATGGAAGGGAAACACTTGCAAAACACTTACCTTGGCCTTCTCTTAATCTTCCCTACAATTTTCCCCAAGATTTGTCGCCGGAAACCGCCGCCCGAAGAACCCGTCGCCGCTCCTACCCGCGCCTCACGCCCCTTGGTTCCGCTCGGTTCGTGCGAATGGGGGAGAAGGAGGGCTCGGTTTGGCCTAATAGGGAGAAATGGGAAAAGCCAAAAGACCCTTATGCCCTCACTTAAGTAATTCTGGCATTTTAAAAGCTTAGGGGTAGTTTGGGTATTACTTAACTTCCAGCAATTATATCTCCTAATTTAAGCGAGATTACATATAAGTCCTTTATACCAAATCGATCGAAATTTCGCGCTCTATTTTATAAAATTATTTGCGTCGAAATCCGACAACTTCGAATTTTTCACTTAAAACTCGTCGCGGCGCTTTGAAAAGCGTGCGAGGTCTAAAACGGCATTTTTTTTGGGTTTTCACACTCGAGGCGTCCGCCTCGAACGCCTTTTTAATCGATGGACCCCACAAGTAGAGTCTATAACAATTTGACTGGGTTGTATAATGACAGGCAACTCAGCTGCCATATCTGTTTATAATAACTCGGACTCTGTTTACATTCCTTATACTTTATTTATAAATAAAACCATTTTTGATTGTTTACCTAATTGTGCAATAGAAATGCATCTTTTTCCTAGGTTTCTTCTTTTGTTTTTGCTTGGGTGTGCCTTGGACTATTTGATGCGGTAGGCTCTTAGGACAAAAATAAGATTTCTACCCATTAAAATATAATCAATCTAAAAAATTGATTTAGGCTCCACAATTTTCTAAAAAATAAGAAAATTGCATGGCTCCCTTTCAATGAGCCAAGTTTTCCAAAACTTAAAAGAATCATGCATAGCCCAAGTGTGTTGCATATAGAAAGTACTCACTTAAAGATTTGATAACAAAAAAGTCTTTTTTTTAAGAGTCAGCATATGTATACCTACATGCATAGACATCTTGATCTCAAAGCCAAGTTATAAGCCATACCTTCTAATTAAAAACAATCTTCTTACTCCTCATATACATTGAGACCAAAATACATGGTTTTAAAAGCGTTTAGGTGGGTCTAGCTGGTAGTCAGTTCCAAGTGGGACAGTAAATCCAGAGGTCGGGCAAGCTATGCCTCTTATGAGGGGTAGTTTGTAAGTCCCTTTGCACTCGTTAGACTTAGGTTCGAGGCACCACCTATTGATAGTCCTCACCTTAGTTTAAGGGTTCGAGGCATTGGTTGACTCCAAATCATCCTATAAGTCCTCACATTTCAGACAGTTCATTCAACAAGTGTTGTTGGAATGTAAGCCACAACTTTCTAATAAAAAGATCAACTTAAACCAAAATTAAATTCATAAAATGTAAAGCCCAACATTGTTGACTGTACAAAAATACAAAACAAAAGAATTTTTTTTTCTTTTCAGAGCAACCTACATACCTTTACGACGGCCTCACCTCTCCAAACGACACACTGATTCGTTTCAGTAACTGCCATTCAACGAATGAATCAAATAAAATAGGAAAGAAGTTTGAAAGGAGAGACTTACACTTGCTCATCTGACTTCGCCTCTCCATTGCCGCTCGACTTCGCTTCTTTCGGCTTCTCCATTGTTGCCGACTTTGTTGCTTCACAGAGGCGTATAAGGTTCGCCCTTCATCTCCTCTTTTTGTCATTGCTGTTCGGCTCCATTGCTTCGCCAAAGGTGCAAAGATTGCACCGTCGCTTCGTCCAACTCCGACGTCCAACTCCCAACCGACCGACCCCACCAATCAACTTCGGCAGGTCGAATCCTGTCACCGGTGTGCCACCTCCGCCGCTAACTAAGAGATCCCGACGCCTGTGCGTGACTTCCGCCTCCGAGCCGTGCCCGATCGGGCTTCTTTTAGTTTCCTGCATATCTTCTCTCACTTTATTATATTGTATAATATATAATATATAATATGATAAAATGATATCATATATTATATTATTATATAAATAATAATAAAATATTATATATATTATAAAAAAAAGAAAAGAAGAAAAGAGAAAAGGGGGGGGGACAAAAAAAATAAAAGATGGACTTTCAAAAGGTATCGAAGACCTCGGCCGTCGTATCTTAGAACCGACTGGGATGGTTTTAAATTGAAGACTTGCGCCGTTGATTTTTAATCCGGGCAGATGGTTTTAAAAATTGAAGACCTCATGCAGTCGATTTTAGATCCTGGTGAGATGGTTTGAAATCAAAGACCCTACACCGTCGACCTTAAGTCCAGGTAGGAAGAATTACGGCAGTGCCGTCTCAATTTCTCCCTCGGTGGGGAGGAGACGTCGGGAGGCTGCCGAAATTTCATGAAAAATTATAGAACTCGTCTTTTGGAAAGAATTAGAGAGCAATTCAATTTAGGTTTTAAATTTTAATAATCAATTAGTGATTAAAATTCATTAATTAAAATAAATTGAATTTCAGATTTATTGATTGATTAAAATAAACATATATATAATAATAATAAAATAAAATCAAGAATAAGTTTAAAATCCGAGAACATTTGAAATTCGAAAAATTTAAATTCTGAGAGTTTTAAAATTTGAGAGCAATTTAATTTTTTTTTAGTAAAATTCAGGAGTGTTTTAATTGACTAACTAGAGCAACTATAAAAAAAAAGCAATGAATAAAATGGAGAAAGGGGGGAAGAATGTTGTTCACTATTTGACATGTACAGGCTCTCAAACTCTCAAACACACTGTACAAGTTCTCCAAACAACTATACATGCTCTCTCAAACAAAAGCTATCTCAAACTCTTAAACTCCCCATCCCTTATACAAATTGATCTCAAATTCTTAAATTCTCCAACAACACAAATTGAAACTCTATACACACTCAAACTAAACTCTTCTATAAGTTCTCCAAAGCCCTTCTTGTACGAGTTCTTGCAACTATCTTTGGGCTATATCCTCTACAACTGCGAACCCTAACTACTGCAACCACTGGCTACGAACTTGCAAAAAAAAAAAGAGTCAGTACATCATAAATAAATTGAATGAATGCTGATAAATCTAAGCTACAACAGGTAGAACAGAGTACTAGAAAGCAAGAATAGTTGAGTACGAAAAAGCTAGTAGTGTAACATTGTTAGAAAACAGGTTGAATAGTGAATTACTGTAGTCCGAGTACCTCTGGGGTTTCTCAGAATCAAGTGCTCCTACTTCACATCCCTTGGCCTTCATTTCAAAATTTGATTCTAAGTTGATCAACTCCTCCTTGAAATTTCTAAAGGACCATACTCTTTAAACAAGACTTTTACGGATCTCAAAAATCAAATTTAGCTAACATTTAAATGACTTTTAAAAGAAAACAAGAAAATCACTAGTTTAATCAAAAATTTTCCCAAACCAAAGCTTAGGATGTAATTAATCATAGGGGCTTGCACCTATGGGATGCCTGTCCCCCAGAAATAAAATAACCTCACTTGACCAAACATCGAGTGGGGAATCTCTGTTTTAAATTCTAAATTTTATCATTGAGTCAATAAGGAAATGATATTTTTACCCTTTGGGGGTAATATATCATCATTTTTATGCCGTGCTCAATCATAAATTATGTAATCCATTTGAGGATACAAAAATTCTCCAACAAATTATAGTTAATTAATTTAACATTAATTAATTATTAAATTATGATTAATTATAATTAATTGATGATAATCATGATTAATTATTTTTTATTATGGCTAATCATAATTAATTATACTTAATTAAAATTAACTATTATTAAGAAAGTGGAAAATAAAAAAGGAAGGAAAAGAGAAGATGCCCTTTTCTTGCCTCATGCCACGAGCCTCCACGCCGATCTTCAAGTTATAATTTTTTAACTTAAATTTCGCCCTCGACGCGCTTGACGCGCCGGTGGATCCCTTATACGTGCTCTTGTAGCACTGTTGGGGAGAATCCGGTGCAACAGATGCGACGAGGCAGGTAAGCCCTACACACGCTCTTGTAGCGTGGTGAGGACAATCCTCGACCTCGACATCAGTGCCGCCGACACTACTACGAAAGGTATGATGTTTTAAAACCCCATTCTCGGCGTTTGTATATGACCGGTGTTCTCGTACGGTTATTATTGAAGGCCCCATACGATGAGGTGGGTGAACCACGTATACGCACTTTTGTAGCACAGTAGCAGTCAGCCCGGTGCAATGCATATGACGAGGTGGGTGAGCCCTATATACACGCTCTTGTAGCGTGGTGGGGAAGTCACTCGTGTTCTCATATGATTACTGTTGAAGGCCCCATACACGCTCTTATAGCGTGGTGGGATGAAAAGATGTACGGCCGAGGTCTCTAAGGACACCTACCATACACGCTCGAATAGCATGGTGGGAAGGCCCAGCTCCCCTACATTTCCCCCAAATGGGGTATATGCTGGGATGCTACCAAAATTTTCACTAAAATACACAAGACTTGAACAATTTGAAGACATCATTTGAGCAGCAATACAGAGGACCCGTACTTGGACATGAACACATAGAACTTGAACTAAATGTACAGAGGACTTGTACGAACAACAGAGAACTTGGATTTGCACCAAATGGACCTAAATGAACTTAAACTCAAATGAATTTAAAAAATATAAGAATTGAACTTGATTGAATTCAAAGAACGACATAAGATTTAGACTTGATTGAGCAATAATAGACTCAAGGACTTATATTTGAACTTGAATGGAGTTTGAACTCAAGAAGACCACAAGGAATCCAAGCATGAGTTTGACTCAAATCATCAGATGATGAAGATTTACAAGCTTGCACATTGACTTCAACAAACGGAGCTTGAACTTGTGACCACAAGGAATTAAACTTGTTGCGTGTCAGAAAATACGCGGCGGTAGAGTTTATAAATTCGCGTCCGAGCATTGCACGTAAGTTTAACACACAAACAGAAAAGAGGAGTGAACACCAAAAGTTTTTACGTGGAAAACCCGAAAAGGGAAAAAACCACGGGGCCTCGCCCAGTTGCAAAGTTCCACTAGTGTTTTCGTAGATTACAAATGGCGGATTTTGTCCCACAAGTCGGGATAATCCAAATACAACTTGTTTCTTCCACGAAATTCACAAAATCCTACGAATTCCTTGTGTTTCCTGAAAATCCGGCAGAGTTCCGGCGTCTTCAGGCGGCAGGAAAAGCTCCGGTGGCGGTGGTCGAGGAGGTGAGGAATCTCCTATTCCCCTTTCTCCTTCTCCTTATCTTCTTCTTCTCTCTCTTCACTTGAGTCCCCTTGGTGTAGAATGAAGGCTCTATTTATAGTTTTTCTGGAGTGGCATAGCCCATAAATAGGCGTGAGATCAAGGGCAAACAGGGAGTGGTTTGAATGGACGGCCGATATCAAATCCTTTGATCATGCACCGTTCGTTGGACATTTGAAGGCCTTAATGATGTCAGAATTCGATGATCTTGGGCTCGTTGGATTCGTCTTGTCGAGCCGTTCGATTCGAGTATAAGCTCGTCAAAATCGGAGACCGTTTGGTAACTCAAATTGCGGTTTGAACCTTCCAACAGCGCTTTGAACCCTTGATTCGGATTCATTTTGGCTCGGATTGGGTTGATCTTGGTGTCGTTGGGTTCGTATTTCCGAGACGCTCAGTTTGACTATAAGCTCGCTGAAATCGGAGTTCATATGCTCCTGAAATTAATTTTTGAAGTTTCCAACTATCTTTCGCCTCGAGATTCGTGCCCGATCAAGATAATTTTGAGATGACGTATCAAAACTCATAATGACAAAGAACTTAATCTTAACTTGACTAATGTAAGATCAAAGTGGAGTTATCAAAAATCATGATCATTTAAATACATCCAAATGAATATCGTGCAAGTCAAATAAAGATGATGATGATCGGTGCACATACTATCATAGGGACAAACATATTACCCTCCTACAAATGAAAGGAGTTGATACGCATAATAGTGGGCTTTCAAGCAAGTTTCAACATGAATACTTCTAGGTCTATTATGCGTATTACAAATCATTCTTAAAGGCTACTACGAACTTGTCTTCAAACATGGATTTTGATTACAAGGATATGATTGCAACAACAAGTCAATATTTATATAAAAACAAGCAAGTGGAACTTCATAACTGATGATGATTAAAGGGTCACTCATGAGTGACTATAAACAAATACAATCATCAAAAGCTACCTGAGATTGGTGAAAGGTGGATGTGATGCAAGAACAATGGGTCTTCTAAGAACATTTCTAGAAGGTCGCAGTGGATACAATGGGTCCCTGCAAATGAATACTTGTGGATAATAACAATGGGTATGTCATAAGTACAATGAACCCTTATGGACACAAGTACAGATGTCGCCTATGACTATGGTGATTAAGATCTACAAGTACATCGGGTGCAATAACAACCCGGTGTATGGAGCAGGACACCTCCTGGCAGAAGGAAAGAGGTGTTTGAACAAATTAGAACTAAACTTCCTGGTGTTCCAAAATTTTCTTTTTGATCCTATACTTAGGAAGAAAATAGTTTTAACATTCACAATCACCGAAAACAACAAGTCTACTACACCGATGATCTTAAAAGGAGTCATTTTTAAAACAACAAATTTCAAAGTCCAGAAGATCTTCCCCGGTGAACGAGAAAGGAGAGTCAAAATCAAAATTATGAAATACATCATTGGTTTGTTGCCTTGAGTCAGAAAATCCGATGATCATAAAAGCAATCCGTATGAGGATACAAAAATGATCTTAAAAGGAGTACATCCAGATAATACCATCACTGGATCCGCAACACTCATACTAGTGGACAGAAGGCGTGTATAAGCTCTCAAATAAAATGCTGTGTATTTAAATGATAATTACCTGCACAACTAAAATATTTCAAAATACCCCTACACATGCATCGTAGATTGTATACACATAGGTACACTAAAAAATACAATCATAACCCGTATGGGCTATGGCGAGCATGTTATTGGTACACACGTGACATCTAGAGATGCTGCGTGGGTCGATAAGTGAATTCAAGTTCGAACCCGATCATTCTATGCAGATCAATAAGAGTTGACAGGGTTCAAACCTTCAAACAAATGCACGGTTGTGGGAACCGGCGTATTTGTTTTAATACATTCATATTAGGCCTTCAAGGCCTATAATCAAGAAAATTCACTAAATAAAGGCATAAAGTCTACGAAACCCGATCCTCCTAAGCAGGTAAATAGGAGTAGACAGGGTTTGAATCATCAGATAAATATGCGATTATGAAATGACCGAAATATTTATTTTATACATTCATATTAGGCCTTTAAGACATTTAACAAAGAAAATTCATAAACAAAGACATAAAACCTATTAGAAAATCCGATCCTCGGTCAATTGCTCGGCCGAGTCGACAATGTTCAATCAACAAATAAAAATGACCTCAAATACCCCAATGATGGCCGTGTTGAATGATTATATCAATCGGAGGGGTTAACTTCAAATATTTTCAAATGCCACCCATGTATTCAAAATCCAAAATCATCCAAGTCCATAATATTAAAAATTAAAATCAAACCATCAATCACTCAAAGCAAAACTCATCCACCCTCCGCAATAGTTTGCCGAGGTGGACAAATTTAAATATGACTTTAGCTCACATAGAGCTAAATGCCTAGTCGAAAATATCACTAGGATCCATTCTCAAACAATCTCCTGCCAAGAAAGACGTGGTATGTGTCCTCTAACCGACTATTTTGCCGTCAAATCACACCGCAGGATAAACGGTTATGACCCAGGGCTCTCTGAATCGAGTGGTTTTGTCGCCAAATGGCACCACGAAATACCGGTTATGGTTAGAGCCAATATGCTCCTTAGTGGCATCAAATCCTTAAGATATGAATCAATATGATATGATCGATAGGGCACAAAGCCCTTTATTAGTTAAGGTGGATTCAAATTTGTCCTCTTAGATAGACATTCACCCCAGGTCTACAAGGTCCCCTTGGACGAAATAACCCATGGCTGCCGACAAGAATCCTTCTGTCCAAGGTTTTAAAAGGCGAAATCGGGAATCGAGGCGTTTTTTTTAAACGAGGCGAGGCGTAAGCCTCGAGGCGGATCGAGGCGTAAGCCTCAAAACGATTAAAATAAATTAATTTAAAATTATAAATAATGACAAAAAATAACAAAATATTATGTCAACTATGAATTTGAAGATTTGTTTTAAGATAATATTACTGGAATACAAGATTTGGCCTTAAATATGGCTGATTTATGTTGAGGCAACTGTCCCAACCTTTCAAGCATCAAGTCAATACAATGTGCAGCACAAGGAGTCCAGTAAAGGTGAGGCCTCTTCTCCATTAACATTCTTCCTGCAGCTTTGTATGCACTTGCATTATCAGTAACAACCTGTACTACTAAAGCATCTCCCACTTCCTCCACAACTTCATCCAACATTTCAAACAATAATTGGGCATCCTTTACAAAGCTTGAAGCATCTACTGATTTGAGAAAAACTGTTCCATATGGATTGTTGACCAAAAAATTAATAATACTTCTATGTCGAATATCTGACCAACCATCTGACATTATTGTCACCCCTGTCTCAATCCAAGTCTTCTTAACATCATCCACCATTTTTGAAGTTGTCTTGATCTCCTCATTCAGCATCCAAGTTCTCAGCTCATACATGCTTGGAAGTTGTAATCCTCTTCCATAGCTTCCAACAGATCGTAACATATTGATCCACGACGGACTCCTAACAACATTAAATGGAATCCCATTTTCATAGATGAATCTGGCGATATCCAAACAAACTCTATTCCTGAGTTCTTTTGTAGCTGTAGGAGGCTGAATATACTGAGTATTTATGTTTTTGTCGTTATCAATATTTAGCATAAATCTATCCATGGGCCCCCGACTGCCTCGGTCAGAAGAAACTAGATGGCTTCCAGTACTGGAACCTTCATGCTGTGATCCATAGTAAGAAGAGTTTCCTATCATCTCTTCCATATTTCTTTGTGTGACCTCCTTTGTGGTGGCAAACTTCTTTAAATAATTTATACATTCCTTCTTTACCTCATCAGGAACTTTTGCACATGGTCCCACATTGACATGAGTGCAAGCTAGATGATCCTTCAATCTCTTGACGCCATCAGTTATCCGCTTCTCACAGAAATTACATTTCATGTAAACGTATCCCTTCTTTGCACCTTCGCCTGACACTTCAACTTGAGTTCCATATTTCCATGCAGGATCTTTCCTTTTTGTGCCACTAGTCATGCTAACAATAGGTTATATTTCAACAATTATTTGTACTACCAAATATCAATAATAAAACAACATGAATACAAAAATATACCAGTCTGCCGGGGGTCCAAGGGGGCGCTGCCCCCTGGCGGGGTTCGCCCCGGAACAAAATTATATTATAAGAGTAATTTTGAAATTCTGCTCAATACCGAGCGTGTACTACTCGGTACCGAGCATGTACTGCTTAGTACCGAGCGTGTACCGAGCATGTACTACTCGGTACCGAGCATGTACCGAGCGTGTACTCATATACCGCTTAGTACCGAGCGTGTACCGAGCATGTACTGCTCAGTACTGAGTGTGTACCGAGCATGTACTGCTCAGTACCGAGCATGTACCGCTCAGTATCGAGCGTATACCGAGCATGTACTCATGTACCGCTCAGTACCGAGCGTATACCGAGCATGTACTGCTCAGTACTGAATGTGTACCGAGCATGTACTGCTCAGTACCGAGCATGTACCGCTCAGTACCGAGCGTGTACCAAGCATGTACTCCTCGGTACCGAGCATGTACTGAGCGGTACCGAGCATGTACAATCTGATGAAGTGAGACATGAAGCAAATAACGAGAAGAAAGATCGTTACCTAGCCGTGAAAAAAGAACCTTCGATTACAGGAAGCTGGAGAAGAAGAAGCGAGACATGAAGCAAATGACCGGAAGATTATGGGAAGAAAGGGAAGAAATAATTCGTTACCTTCGATCGCCTTCAGTTATGTTCGAACTCGACCGAACTGTGGTCGTCGAAGTCGACGGAGTTCGCCTTTCAGTTCTCACTCGAAGCAGAAGCAGGTATGTTACCCTAATACTCGACTCTTATACGACTCTCACCGCTCGGTCTATATACTGACAAATCGAAGCGGTGCCTCGTTTCGCTTCGAGGCGTTACGAACCGAAGCCTACGCCCTGTGCGAAATAAGCGCATGCTCCGCCAAATCCAACGAGGCGTAAGCCTCAACGCGCAAATGCTTCGCCTCGCCTTGAGTCGCGTCTCAGTGCGTACTCCTCTTCCGCCTTTTTAATCGTTGCTTCTGTCAGGTTGGGTCGACTACCTCCTCTGACTAAGTAGACCAGGGACCATGATGACTCGGGACGACAGAACCATAGGATCTTGATCGGGTCTATCATCCATTCCCCCACCATCCACTTTAAGTACAAGACGGTGAAATTTTTTATTTTAAATATCAAACTCTTCAAATTCCCACCTTCAAATCCCCCAGATTCTTAAATTCTTTAACCATTCCAAACGCCCAATGTTGCTAATATATGCCAAATAAAAGGATATCGTGATCAGGAGGGGTAATTAACTTTAGGGGCTTGCGCCTATAGGAAACCATAACTCAGATTATAAAGTCATCGCAAAATGAGGGCGAAATCACTGGGTAGTGTCTTATCTACAAACCCATATGCATTCCAAAATTTACCTCGGAACTTAATTCCGCTAAAACTCCCTCGCCAAAAGAAAAAGCAAATATAGCGGGCGGAGTTTGGGGCTGTATTTTCGGAGCCCACAATAAGCAACTTCTAAAGAGAGTCGTAAGATCTATTAACTCAAACAACCAAATTTAACACTAACGGGTAGTTTAGCCTATCGGTCTAGTTTGTAAGACCTACTTGCAGTCCAGAAGCAATAAGACTTGCTCAAAAAAGTCAGGTGTCTTCCGACGGAAGTTGTAAGACTTGTTATTCGCTCTACTTTCAATGAAAGCCGTAAGACGAATTTCTAAAATAATCAGGCTTCTTCGAACAGAAGTTATAGGCCTTGAACCAATTTAATTAATCGGGTAATTTCTAAATAAAGTCATTAAACTCAAATTAAATCAACTTTTGATATTCTAATAGATGTAAACTTAAACCATCTTCTTAAAACTACAACCTAAATTTAACCACTTCTATTTACTTGAGGTTCTTGAGAGGAGACAACCCATGACTACTAGTTAGATTCCCTGGTGATGTAGGACTACGTACGAATGCAATGTTTTTGTTAGGAATTTGCATAACGCTTGATTAGAATAAAAATATGAAGAAAACTCTTAGCAGCTTAAAACAATGAGATAAAACATAAAGGGGGTCACACCCGCTTAGGCTAAATCACATAACCAAAGATTTGAAACTCTCAAGATAAATTAGAAAAAAATGTGATGCCAGAATAGTAGTTTCAAATAGAAATCCCTAATCTAACAATGAGAATTAATAAGCATAAAGGCACACTCAAAACCCTACGTTTACTAAGCTTAGCAGAAGCAGGAAGAATCGTCCCTCGTGACTACAATCAAGCAGAAGATAAAGTTAAACTTTAGGAAATATGTGAAAAGGGGAAAGGAGAACCTTTATCAAGGGTCGGTGGCGATCCTCTACTCAACGCCTTTAAACTGCTCTTCAATGGCCTCCACCAAAGTGTTCAGAATACGCTCGATGTAATCCTCAACGGTGTGGTCGACCCTTGTATTAATGTCTAAGAAAGTAGACTGAAGAATGCATACGAAGCCGTCCTCGTCGTAGGTTAGGCCGTACTCAGTTTCTGGATTCGCCATTCATGGAGCTAATGGATGAAGTCTTCCACGACGGCTAGTGCTCTTGAAGATTATTGAAAGAAGAAGAGGCAAGAAGTTCTCTTCAACTTGTCGTGAAGGACAACCCAAGTTTTCTCCCAAAATCTGAGAGGAGTTTCAGATTTTATCTCTAAAATCTGAGAGAAAATTTCAGATATTACTATTTGGAAAATAGAGATTTTGGAGGAAGGGTTAATGCCTAGAGTTCAAGTGGAGGATTAGTGAGGGAGAAGGAAATTGAGAGAGAGAAGGGGGGCCGTGTATGGAGAGAGAGGAGGGGCGGTGGCAATGAAGATGGGGAGAAAGGTTTGAAATCTATTTACAAAAGTAAGATTATTACTTTGGAAACAAATTAATCAAAGATGGATTAGGGAAATTTCGGTCAAGAGGGAAATAGGGGATTTAAAATTATTTCCTAAGTGAGGGATGTGTTTTAGGAAATAATTAAAAGAGCTTTAATGGGATAGGGAGAGAGGGGCCGACGACATCCAAGGGGAGAAGGGAGGAGATTTGGGGGAATTAATGAAGCTTCTTAATTTAAATTCATGAGATAGGAAAAGATTTGATCAAATCCTCTCTCATTTAAAATTCAAATAGAAGCTCATTAAAAAACTTTCCAAAAATAGATTTAGTAAATTAGGAAGGATTTTGAATTTCAAATCAATTGAATTTGAATTTCAAATCCATCTAAATTTGACCAATCTAAATTAGGAAATGGGGTTTGAAGGGGAAGAAGGTGGGCACGGGTTGGATGGGGGAAGCCGGCGAGTGATGGGGGGTCGGCCGAAGTTGAATGGGGGATCGGGTAGGGTGAGATCCGTCGGCTAGGTGAAAGAGGAGGAAGAGAGAAAAGGTAGGGGATGGAACCACGAACCCGACTTATCTAGGTTGGTGGGTATTGCGCAAAACTCCCTCTCCTAAGGATTCCACTCCAACTCGCAAACTCTCATGAGAACTCTAGCAAGAAAATGAAATTTTGAAATAACCATTCATTACCTAAAAATAAAACAACAGGCTATAAATAGCCAAGTACATGAGACTCAAGAAATAAAAGACGAAAATGCCCTTGGGGCTTACATATGACATCTCCACTAAAAGGGTATAACTGGGAAAACTTATAAAACAAATACACGACATTGAAAAATAAGAAAATACATAAATAGGAAAATAACATAAATTAAAAATACAATGACTCGATCGTGGGTGTAGTTCAGCGGCCACGCCTCTAATAAACCTTCCCCGATCTGATGTCCCCGTCATTCTCCCGGGGTGGGAGAAAACTCGACTCCGTCAAGTATCTCTGGTGCTCTCGTAGATTTCTTGGGATCTGGGCTAATCTGCTGCAACTCCTCGCAGTCTAGCCAAGTATCCTCTGACTCGGGCTTTCCTTTCCACCTGACCGAATACCTCCTTCGTTCACCTTCTCTTGTGGATATGATCTCATCACTTAGGATTGCGTCCACCTGCTCTGCCATGGGTGATTTACAAATATCTGGTAGTGGAGGTAGGATTGGGATCTCACAAGGTGGGTTAACATAAGGTTGTTTTATAAGTGAATTTGGCGTGTTAAAATCAGGACCTTCATATGCAACTAAGCCTTCTATGTTAAAAGAAGGATTTATATTGAAATCTGCAGGCAGATCTACTACATAGGCATTATCGTTAATTTTCTTTATTATTTTGAAAGGTCCAGCACTTTTGGCATGCAACTTCTTAGCTGTTCCCTGCAGGAACCGAATCCGCACCATCACGGAGTCACCAACCTCAAAAGTTTTAAAGCGCCGTTTCAAATCTGCATGTAGGTTGTATTTATTATTATTCCTCAATTTGTTTCAATGATGATTCAGACTCAGAAATCCTAAACCCTGAACACATGGATATCAGATCTAACGGCTGTCTAGGTTTGAATCCGTATACTATTTCAGAAGGACTTAGACCTGTGGTCCGGTTAATAAAATTATTATAAGCAAACTCAACTGTAGGCAAAATAGAATCCCAATCCTTAATGTGCTCGCCAACCAAAGACCGCAACAGATTACCCAAACTTCTATTAACTGCCTTGGTTTGACCATCAGTCTATGGGTGAAAGGCAGTGGAAAATTGCAGTTTGGTGCCCATTTTCATCAACAGGATTTTCCAAAAATAGCTGGTGAACTTCACATCCCTATTCAATATAATGGTTTTGGGTAAATCATGTAAACGGACGATCTTGTTGAAGTATAACTTTGCAATGTGAGAGGCATCAGATGTTTTGGAGCACGGAATGAAATGCGTCATTTTTGAAAACCAGTCAACTACAACACAAATAGCATCGTGCCTATGGAGTGTCTTGGGCAGGCCTAAGATAAAGTCCATACTAACATCATGCCAAGGACAACTGGGGACAGGTAGGGGAGTGTAAAGACGCGTGTTTTTCTTACGAATGACTAGGCGACTGACATCTCTCTTAAGGCTGGGCCAATAGAAATGATACTCTACGGATTCGATAGTTTTGTCCCGTCCGAAGTGCCCAGCGAGGCCTTCGGTGTGGAGTTCTCAGACCAGAAATTCCCTAAGGGAGGTGCTCGGAATATAAAGCCTCTGAGCTTTGAAGGGATAACCATCCTCCAAAAGAAAATGGTTCACAAGGCGCATGCTGCCTGTGGATAAGAGAGTGTAGGTCTCCTAGAAGTTGGGGCATTCCAAATAATCCCTCTTTATTTGGTCAAATCCCACGACTTCTACTCTCATCTCAGTAGTAGTCATCATACGACGACTGAGAGCATCGGCAACTTTATTTTCAACTCCCTCCTTATGTCTAAGGGTGTATGTATATTCCTGAAGGAACTCAACCCAACGACCATGGCCTGCATTTAACTTTTTTTGGGAGTTGATATAATGCAGAACTTTGTGATCCGAGAGGATGACGAACTCTTGTTGGAGCAAGTAGTGTCGCCAATAACAAAGAGAGTGGATTATAGCGTAAAACTCTTTGTCATACGTGGAATAATGCTGCCGAATATCATTAAGCTTTTCACTGAAGTAAGCTACTGTGTGACCTTCCTTGGAGAGGACTCCAATTCCGACCCCCGAAGCGTCGCAAGTCACTTCGAAGACTTTGGAGAAATCAGGAAGTCTCATCACTGGGGCTTCCACCATTTTTTTTTTGATCTCATCAAAAGCTCTGGTGGCTGCCAGGGTCTAGTGGAAATCACCCTTCTTCAAGCAGTCACTGATAGGAGATACGAGAGTGAAAAAATTCTGAATAAATCTCCTATAAAAGGTGGCTAATCCGTGGAAGCTGTGGACTTCTCAGATGTTCTGAGGGACATGCCACTCCACAATGGCCCTCACCTTCTTGGGTTGAAACAATGAAACCCACGAAAATGACGCGATCTACAAGGAAGGTACATTTCTTCGGATTGGCATATAGCTGCTCCTTCCTTAAGACCTCACAAACTTGCCTTAAGTGGTCTAAGTGCTGGTTAATCGACTGACTGTAGATAAGAATGTCGTCAAAGTAGACGACGACAAACTTTCCCATAAGTGAACGTAACACTTGAGCCAAAAGTACTAAGGGCATTACTTAGCCCAAAAGGCATTACTAACCACTCGTAGAGACCATCATTGGTCTTGAAGGCAGTTTTCCACTCATCTTCAGGTCAGATCCGGATCTGGTGGTACCCACTTTTGAGATCAATTTTGGAGAATAGTGTGGCACCCGTCATCAAATCGAGCATATCATCAAGCTTCGGAATAGGGAATTGATATTTGACGGTGATCTTGTTAATAACACTGCTATCAACACACATTCTCCATGATCCGTCCTTCTTCAGGGTGAGAAGGGACGGCACCGCGTAGGGACTCAGACTCTCCTTAATGAAACCTCGCTGTAGTAACTCATCAACATACTTTTTAAGTTCGGCATATTCCATGGGGTTCATGCGATAATGTGGCAGGTTTGGAAGGGAGGCTCCAGGGACAAAGTCTATAGCATGTTGAATGTCTCTAAGTGGTGGTAATTGATCTGGAAGATCATTGGGAAAGACATCAGCATATTGCCCTAAAATAGGTTGGACTTCCTGAGGGATAGTTTCGTCGGTTTCGATGGGAATCTCACGACCTACTAAGGCATAAAGGGGTTCGCCTAGAGCAACCTCAACAGTCAAAACCTTGGCGGTGACTAGGTTCACACCTTTCTTAGCTTTAGCTGGGTTGGATTTTGAGTCATCTGTAACCCGAGGTTGCGATGGAAAAAGCTTAATCTTTTTGCCCGCATGTTTGAATACGCATGTGTTCGAACGCCCAAAAATATAGACATCGTTATCATAGATCCAGAGATGACCTAACAAGATTTGTCCAACATTCATTGACAGTACATCGCACCAAACATTCTCCTTATAAGTGGCAAAGGAGATGGGCACGTGGCTTCGTTCTTTCACCTCCAAGGTAGTGGAGTTGACCCACGCTACCTTATACGGGTTGGGGTGAGGAACAACAGACATACCTAACTGGGATACCATGCTAGAGCAAACAACATTTATGTAGCTACCGCTATCCACGATGACTTTGCAGTTCTTGTCTTTGATCTTGGTGTAGGTGTGGAAAATCGAGGTCCTACGCCAGTCATCCGTGAGTGTTGGGTGGGATAGCGCACATCTCACCATGCAGATGGGAGAGGTATCCAGTTTCTGAATGCAATGGAGGACTGCAGTGTCGTCATCCTCCTCGAAGTATTCGCCTTATTCCTCGACCTGGTGGATTTGATCAACCTCGGGCTCGAGATCATCCTCAGTAATCTCCTCGACGATCGAGACTTTATAAGGACTAGAGCATTGAGAAGCGATATGCCCATACCCCTGGCAACGAAAGCACTTAGTCCCAGGACTGGACCAAGGGGCATCCAGGGTGGGAGGTTTGCTTCTAAAATCATATCTAGGTGCGGGTGGACCCATAGGTGGTCGGGTAGTGCTCCCAGGAGTGAGTCGAGTAGCAGAGGTGTGTGGGGTGGAATCACCAACTGATCTATAGGAGGGTCTAGAATCATGTGAGCGACTAGGGTGCTGTGAACGAGTCTCCTCTAAATCAAGCACTAGGCTATTGGCATTCTCCAGTGTAGTAATGTTCCTGGCAAACAACTCATTGCGAAGATCCTCTCGCAACCTGGTACGAAGCATATATAAGATTTGCACAGTGGTGGTAGAAGTCTCCCCTTTGCATCGAATCAAGACGTCATTGAAAGAGGCGATGTACTCCTTCACTGGTTTGTTGCCTTGAGTCAGCCTATTCCACCTATCCAATAGTCGGGGGAAGTACGGCGGAGGCAAGTACTTCTGCTTGAGTTCCCGCTTCATGGACGGCCAATCGACAATGGGGTACTCATTTCTAAATTCCCTAAGGCTCTCTAAATTGGCCCAAAACTAACTCGCCCTACCCGTGAGCGTCATCTCCGCAAAGCTGACCTTCCTAGCCTCAGAGATGTCATACCACTTAAAGAAACTATCCATACCTTTGACCCAGTCCAAGAAGAGCTGGGGATCAAGGGTGCCATCAAAGGTAGGAGCATCAACCTTAATATTTTTCATAAGTGGTGCATTAGGATCATGACGTGGGTCTAGTCCGTGGTAAGGTTCTCGATGATTGGCACGATGCTGCCTCTCATCCAAATCTAGATTATGACGGGGGTCATGTCCATGGTAAGGAGCTCGATGATTGGCACGATGTTGCCTCTCATCCGGAGGTCTCATCCTCATACATAGAAGGTGGTCTAGATGGGGTGCAGGGAATTGGGTGCCCTATAGCTCGCTCAAGTGTGTCAAATCTCTCAGTGGTGTTCCTACCAATTTCAGCTAGGTCGGCTTGGCTTTCCTTGAGTTTCTGGCTAATGTTGTTCATTTGGCCTACCAACAAGTCTAAGGTTCTTCCTAGTTGTTTCGGGTCCATTGGGATCTACTACGGGACACCTAACGAGACTAGGATGTAACGGGAAGCAAATTATATGATTAAACTCAATTATGCAATGCAAAATGGAGTAAATAACTAGGGCAACAACCTAACACTTGCTAAGTGACACAAATATAATAACTATGATGCTGAAAATGAAAACTACCAGGAATCCTAACACATGCAAGAGCTTACTATGCTCTGATACCAGATAATGTAGGACTACGTACGAATGCAATGTTTTTGTTAGGAATTTGCACAACGCTTGATTAGAATAAAAATATGAAGAAAACTCTTAGCAGCTTAAAACAATGAGAAAAAACATAAAGGGGGTCACACCCGCTTAGGCTAAATCACATAACCAGAGATTTGAAACTCTCAAGATAAATTAGAAATAACGTGATGCCAGAGTAGTAGTTTCAAATAGAAATCCCTAATCTAACAATGAGAATCAATAAGCATAAAGGCACACTCAAAATCCTACTTTTACTAAGCTTAGCAGAAGCAGGAAGAATCATCCTCGTGACTACAATCAAACACAAGATAAAGTTAGACTTTAGAAAATATGTGAAAAGGGGAAAGGAGAACCTTTATCAAGGATCGGTGGCGATCCTCCACTCAACGCCTTCAAACTGCTCTTCAATGGCCTCTACCAAAGTGTCCAGAATACGCTCGATGTAATCCTCGACGTTGTGATCGACCCTTGTATTAACGTCAAAGAAAGTAGACTGAAGAATGTTTACGAAGCCGTCCTCGTCGTAGGTTAGGCCGTACTCAGTTTCTGGATCCGCCATTCATGGAGCTAATGGATGAAGTCTTCCACGATGGCTAGTGCTCTTGAAGATTATTGAAAGAAGAAGAGGCAAGAAGTTCTCTTCAACTTGTTGTGAAGGACAACCCAAGTTTCCTCCCAAAATCTGAGAGGAGTTTCAGTTTTTATCTCCAAAATTTGAGAGAAAATTTCAGATTTTACTATTTGGAAAATAGAGATTTTGGAGGAAGGGTTAATGCCTAGAGTTCAAGTGGAGGATTAGTGAGGGAGAAGGAAATTGAGAGAGAGAAGGGAGTTCGGGTATGGAGAGAGAAGAGTAGGGGCGGCGGCAATGAAGAAGGGGAGAAAGGTTTGAAATCTATTTCCAAAAGTAAGATTATTATTTTGGAAACGAATTAATCATAGAGGGATTAGGGAAATTTCGGTCAAGAGGGAAATAGGGGATTGAAAATTATTTCCTAAATGAGGGATGAGTTTTAGAAAATAATTAAAAGAGCTTTAATGGGATAGGGAGAGAGGGGCTGGCGGCATCCAAGGGGAGAAGGGAGGATATTTGGGGGAATTAATGAAGCTTCCTAATTTAAATTAATGAGATAGGAAATATTTGATCAAATCCTCTCTCATTTGAAATTCAAATAGAAGCTCATTAAAGAACTTTCCAAAAATAGATTTAGTAAATTAGGAAGGATTTTGAATTTCAAATCAATTGAATTTGAATTTCAAACCCATCTAAATTTGACCTGATCTAAATTAGGAAATGGGGTTTGAAGGGGAAGAAGGGGGGGGGGGCATGGATTGGATGGGGGAAGCCGGCGGGTGATGGGGGGTCAGCCGGAGTTGAACGGGGGATCGGGTAG
This sequence comes from Dendrobium huoshanense, assembly GCA_016618105.1. Taxonomy (NCBI): domain Eukaryota; kingdom Viridiplantae; phylum Streptophyta; class Magnoliopsida; order Asparagales; family Orchidaceae; genus Dendrobium; species Dendrobium huoshanense. Next base: position 74,131,554 of record CM028345.1, read on the forward strand.
GGTGAAATCCGGCGGCTAAGTGAAAGAGAAGATGAGAGAAAAGGTAGGGGATGGAACCACGAACCCAACTTATCTAGGTTGGTGGGTATTGTGCAAAACTCCCTCTCTCAAGGATTCCACTCCAACTCTCAAACTCTCATGAGAACTCTAGCAAGAAAACAAAATTCTGAAATAACCATTCATTACCTCAAAAATAAAACAACGGGCTATAAATAGCCAAGTACATGAGACTCAAGAAATAAAAGATGAAAATACCCTTGGGGCTTACATACGACTTCCCCTCACTACAAGGGTACAACTGTAAAAACTCATAAAATAAATACACGACAATGAAAAATAAGAAAATACATAAATAGGAAAATAACATAAATAAAAAATACAGTGACTCGATCGTGGCCGTAGATTGGCGGCCACGCCTCTGATAAACCTTCCACGATTTGATGTCCCGATCACTTGGACATTACGGTCAACAATCGCTAGTGTTGGTAGGCTGAAACCTACGGTATACTTGAGATGACGGAGCCATGTGATCTTGATCAGGTTTACCTCCATTTCTCTTGCAACTGAGATTAAAAATTCCTAAAATTGTTCATCCTTAATCGAGAGTTCTCTTTTATGCGTTAAGAGGGGTAATTAAGTATAAGTGCTTGCGCTCATGGGAAGTAAAGACCCAGATCTAATTAAACACTAACACTACCCTCAGGGGAAATTTGGTTAATTACAATCTGACTTAAAAAAAATGAAATCCTATATCTGTAGAGTGGGATTCGTGCTGACGTGCCATTTTTCTTGAGCCAACACTTTGATTCTTTTAGGAATATGTGAGTAGCGATGAAATTTATAATATTCTTATGGCAATTTAATAAATCCTCTATCTTCAATGGGATTTCAAGTATGTGTTAATGGATTTATGGGCCTTAATTGCATGTTACATGGAGTAATTTGTTTCATTTCATTAATTACTTGTGGAATTTCTTGCTTCTCTACTAATTTGAAGCTCTTCACGTGCTTGAGAAATATTGGTATTTCTTGTTTTTTTGAAATTGAAGTATGAAATGCATATATCAATACAGGAATTTTTATGCCACTTCTGTATCGTGGGCTCGGGCTTGCTTAAAATACTTCATAAGTAAAACTCACTTACACATTAAATACTCTTGTATTGATGCGTGTATGCATCATCCAATTTGTTGCTTTTTAGTTTATGAATTGGGAAAAATCTGATCGGATTTCTATTTCTTTCTAAAACCTTGCAGTTCTACTTGAATCCTGTTCACGCTATTTTGCAACTACGGCCATCATTTGCATCTCTACCTGACGATTTACCAAATGAGGAGATTGTTTCAGAGACTGCAGAAGCTAGTTCCAATCCTATAGTGGTACTCCATATCAATCTTGATGACCTGCATTCCTAGAGTTCTTCTGCTTATCTAATTTAAGTTGTCCATGTCTATCTTGACAGCAATTTTGTAGCAAATTAATTTTTTTTCTACATAGCCACTTTAATATTTAACCATCCATCATTAGCTAGACAAACTAGGAAAGCTTGCTGCTGGTTATCATATGTTCAATCTCTTCATGATTACTTCTTTGATCAAATTAGAGATGAACTTATCTTTATAATGCCCTTTACAGTTTACAACTTTAATGAATATAGGATAGTTTTTTGTTATAGCCATGAAGTTGATAAGTGGTATTTTTATAAATTTGTCCATCCATCACAAACCAAACTAATTCATTTTCCTTCCAAACTCTTTTAGTTGGCTCAAGTAGCTTCTCAATGTTTGTCCTCTCTCTTTGCAATAACTTTATTCTAATGGCATTGTATCTTAAGTGGCACGTAACATATAAGATTGTTATTGCAAGCAAAAGAAAAGACATTCTTGTAATGTATGTTTCTTGCCAGGTTGAAAGGAAGGCCAACTAAATAAAACATTCTTACTATCTCTCCATCTAATTATTCTCTCTTTTGCAAATTAAATATTTTCTCCAAAGAACTATCTGCAGCAGCTTTTTTTTGGTTCATCTCTCTCCATCCTAAATGACCCTTTGTTAATAGTAATATCATCAACTCGAATTGAAGAAGATAATGAAGGATATGAAGCATGAGTACTTAGAAATGAAATCTCTTTAGGAAGTTCTATTCTACTCCTTTGTTTAGGTTCACTAAATTTCTTATGTAATTCAACAAATTGTGATGATCTTATTTTGGTGCAAATTTTAATCTCATGACCAACAATCTTCAACGTATGAGTTATAACTATATAGTATGATTCTTTATATGTAGCATTATAGTAATTGCATTTATATGCAACATTAACACCACTTTCAGAAGTTTTTCCTAATTTTGTCACATGATTCTATAAGGGTTTGTTATCTTCAATGTTGGGCTCTGATGAACCATCATCAGTCCCAATTACACCGCCACTAGAGCTAATTATCTTTAGAAAGAATCGAAAGATCAACACAAATTGTAGGTTCAAATGTTAGAACTCCAAATACAATGCTCAAATGTTAGTTAATTAATAGCTTTAGAGAAGAGTTAAACTAGATTTTGTAACAACAATAACCTACGAAAATATTATCAAGAGGAGCCTTTAACTCATTTGCCTTTAAATTTTTATCATATTTCTTTCCATCCTAAAATGAAAACATATCTCTAATATCCTCATAGATCTTTTACCTTTCCAAAATGCTTCAGTTGTTTAAGAATTTCATATACATGAAGTCCTGGGAAGTAAATCTGTATAAATCCTTATTTCAATTCTTTACTCCAGCTGATTTTGCTGCATGTAAATGGAAAAGTTCTCTAAAATTATGAATTTGCTTTCACCTATTTGACATGTGGAAAAAAATCAGTAAGTTCTTAGTCAACATGATAAGAAGACAAGCTAATAGCACAAGTTATTTCAAATCTCCTAATTCACCTGTATTAAAATAAGCTACTTGACATAACATTGGCATGAGGGAAGGCTTCAAAGTTAGATGAAGAAGTGATTTCATTTGGCAAACGAATTTACAATAATAACTTCATATCTATAACTAAGAACTCTGAAAATCTTGTTTACCTATGATACTTAGGATGCAGAACAATATTATAAACAGAGACTCTTTCTGGGCTCCTAAAATTCAGCCCCGACCTCCCCCGCTGTTGCTTTTCGGGGGAGTTTTAATGGATTAAGTTCCAGGCTAAATTTTTGAAGGCAGATGGGTTTGTAAATAAGACGCTACCCAGAGATTTCACCCTCATTTTACGAGGACTTTATGATACGTGTTATGGTTTCTTATAGGTGCAAGCCCCTATAGTTATTTAACCCTCCCAATAATGAGAGAGAACTTTCGATTAAGGCTAGTAGTTGATCAAATTCGTAGAAAATATGTGTTATTAAACATATAGTAGCAACATGGGTTATGTATTGAAAACTTGATATTTAAAATTGGAAATTTTACCATCTTGCACTTAAAGCGGATGGTGGGGGAATGGATGATTGACCCGATCAAGATCCCATGGTTATGTTATCTCGGGACATCGTGGTCACTGGACTACTTAGTCAGAGGAGGTAGTTGACCCAACCTGACAGAAGGATCCTTGTCATCAGCCATTGTTTCGTCCAAGGGTACCTTGTAGACCTAGGGTGAATATTTGTTTAAGGGGATAATTTTGGATCCACCTTAGCTAACAATGGGCTTTGTGCTCTATCAATTATATTTTATTGATTCATATCTCAAGAATTTGATGCCGTTAAGAAATATATTGGCTCTGGCCATAACCGTAATATAGTGGTGCCATTTGACGGCAAAACCACTCAGTTCAGAGGGCCTCAAGTCATAACCATTTATTTTGCGGTGCTATTTGGCGGCAAAATCATCGGTCTGAGGACACGTACAACGTCTTTACTAGCAAGAGATTATTTGAGAATGGATCTTAGTGATATTTTTGACTAGGCATTAGCTCTATATGAGCTGAAGTAAAATTTTGAATTGTCCACCTCGACAAACTATTGCGAAGGGTGGATGGATTTTGCTTTAAGTGATTGATGGTTGGATTTCAATTTTAAATATTTAAATTTGAAATAGTTTATGGATTTTGGGTTTGATGGGCTTTGTGATGGTATTTTGGATATTTGAAATTAACCCATCCGGTTGAGATTTGTGTTCAATAGGCCCTCATCGGGGTGACTTCAAAATCATTTGAAAATATTTATATTTTTAGGAATTTGAACTTTGTGGAAGTTTGGAGGCATTTGAAATGGTTGGAGTTAACCCCTTCGGTTGAGATCTACGTTTAACACGGCCATCATCTATGTATATGGGGTTATTTTCATATGTGGATTAAACCTTGTCGACTCCATCGAGCTGTCGACATAGGATCATGTTTTGTAGGCTTTACGCATTTATGAGTGAATTTTCTTGATTGTCAGCCTTTGAGGCCTAATATGAATATATTAAAACAAATATCCCGGTCGACATTGTGATTGTATATTTGTTTAATGGTTCGAGCCTTGTCGAATCCTATCTACCCGCATAGAAGGATTGGGCTCGAACTTGGGTTTATTTACTAACCCGCGCAGCATCCGTAGATGCCACATGTGTATCAATAACACGCTCGTCGGGGCATTTTATAATTATTTGCTGAACCTTGTCAACTCTTATTTACCTGCTTATGAGGATCGGGTTCAAATTTATTGACCCGCACAACATTCCTAGACATCACGTGTGTTCCTACAACACGCTCGCCGAGGCCCATGCGGTTTATGTGATTAAACATGCCCTTTTGTGTACTTATGTGCATACATATTACAGTGCATGTGCGGGGGCATTTTTATGTATATTTGACGCTGCTCAGTTGTGTGGGAAACTCGCATTTGAATGCAGCGTTCTATTTTGAAGCTCATACATATCTTTTGTCTGCTTGTAAGGATGTTGCGGATCCAGTGGCCTGGCATTGCAGCTTATAGATGTCTTCTGTCTGCTTGTACGAATGTTGCAGATCCTGTGGTGTTGCATTATAGCTTGTGGACGCCTTCTGTCTGTTTGCACGAATGTTGTAGATCTGATGGCATGTCGTCGTAGCTTGTGGACGTCTTCTATCTGCTTGCACGAATGTTGCAGATCCGACGGCGTGGCATTGTAGCTTGTAGACGCCTTCTGTGTGCTTGCACGAATGTTGCAGATCCGGTGGCATGACGTTGTAGCTTGTGGACGCCTTCTGTTTGCTTGCATGAATGTTGTAGATCTGGTGGCGTGGCATTATAGCTTGTGGACGTCTTCTGTCTGCTTGCACGAATGTTGCAGATCCGGTGACGTTTTGAGTACATGATGGGTCTTCTACAGCGGCCTGTAGGAACTTGTATTTGTCGTATATTTGTTGCCCTTGCTCGTAAACAACTTGTTGTTTATACAGTAAATTTACTACGATGACCCGTAGGTGTTTGAATTTGTTGTGCATCTTCTATCTTTGTCTATGGCAGATCAATGTATTTGCCTATGATTGAATAGTGTTAACTGTATGGAAGTTGGCATTCTCCTTGAATTATTTAAAGACGTCATGTCTTTCAGTTCATTGCATGTTGAACTCCCCTGCCTGTAGAAGACAGATGTCTTCACTTGCCACTGCCTTATTATGGGTTGTATGAGTATATTTACATCTGTCACGAACTTCTACATATTCATTGTTAACTTAGGACATTGTCTCATATACATGAAATCTAGTTTGTTCGACTCAAACTCATTGGATGTGCCAATCATTATGTTCATTATACAGTGCTTTACTTTATCAATGTATTTTCTGGACATTGAACAGCCGTTGATGACATAAGCACTAATGCATTCCTTCATGTTCATTTACCTTGCAATTCTATATCTTGTGTATGAGTCATGTTGAGCATTACAAATCTTTCAGTCTCCTGGCGAATAAATTGTAGTTTGCGTGAACTTGCATCTTTGATGTTCACTTGCATCTTTGATGTTCACTTGCAATTGATTGCATATGCCTTCCAATTTTCATCACTTGAAAACTTCACTTGATTGTTTGTATATAGATATTGATTTATTGTTGCATTCATATCCTTGCAATCACTGCAATTATTCCAAATCACCTTATTACAAGGAATTTCATCATCACTTATGAGTGATTTGTACTTGTAAGAGTTCGACATGTTATCTTGCAAATCCATGTTTGAAGACAAGTTCTTTGTCGCCTTTGAGAATGATCTGCAACATGTATAATGGACATAGAAGTATTCATGTTGATACTTGCTTGCAAGCCCACCATTATGCGTATCAACTTCTTTTATTTGTAAGAGGGCAATATATTTGTCCATGTGAGTGATATGTGCATCAATCATTATCACCTTTATATGACTTGCATAATATTCATTTCGGTGTATTTGAATGATCATGATTTTTGACAACTTCACTTTGTTCTTTGTTTGAATAATCATGACTATCACTTAGTGTTTGCATGCTTGTTATGGTTGGGCATTCATTAATTCAATATTCATTCATTATTTGAATTCAAGTTCTGTTCCCAGCAGTCCATTCAAGTTCAAATCATGCCCTATGCTATCTTGTTAAGTTCAATTCTTGTCCCCTATATTTTGTTCAAGTGCAAGTGATTGTTCAAATTTGAATTAAGTCTTGCTTATTTATTCAAGTTTGAATTTAGTCCATTTAATGTTTAAGTCCATGTCTAAATAAAGTCAAAGTCCAAGTCCCTGTTCACCAGAATTTTCGGCAGCCTCCCGGCGTCTTCCCATTTAGGGGTGATTTTGGGAGACTAGCTTTCCCCTCCATGCCACATGGGCGTTTCAGGTAGATGTCCGTAGACACCGCGACTGTATTTCTTCAATCCTCGTAACGCTATAGGAGCGCTTAAGGGCCTTTGGTACCTGTTTGATAGATGACAGTTTGATTTCCCCACGTATGAGTACTTATTTTTTTGTCCCCCTCATGCTACGTGAGCGCTCCGGGGTTACTCGCCTCGTCGCAAGAGTCATACTGATTTCCCTCCCACCGTGCTACGTGAGCGCATAGGGAGGTTTGCTGGCTTGTCGCAAACGTCGAGAGAGGAATTTTTGAGTTAGAAAAATTATATCATTGCATGTCGACGACGGGAACGGTGGTGTAAATGCTCAAAACATACAAATCTTTTTTTTTTTTAAATTTTCCCTCTCTCTCTCTCTCTCCGTTTTTTTATTCATCCTCATTTTTTTTAATTTTCTCCAACTTCCCTCCTCACTCTCTTTTTTGTTTATCCTTCTCTTTCCCTTTTTTTTACATAGACACACACACACACATATATATATAAAATAACAACAATGATACAATGAATCACAATTTCAACTATTCAAATTAACACAAATAACAATGCACTAATCTTCATCAAGGATAACAATTAATATTAACCAGTAAAAGCAAAATAAAAAAAAGGAAATTGTTTACTGTTGGAGATATTGGGCTTTTGAGGTAGTTTGGTTTGAACTTGCTGTTGGGCCTTGGGAGATAGTGATGTTGCGTGGGGCTTTTTAGGGAAATTTATGAGTGGGATGAGCTTAGCTTGAGGGGTTAAGTGGTTGTCTAAAGAGAAGTTGTATGTGACCTTTTATGGACTTATTGGAATAAACTCAGCTAAAGACGATGTTGAAAGCAAGTGGGCCAAGAAGAACTATTATGGGCTTAGATTTATTTGAGAATAGCTTCTGTAGTTGGAAATCTAATGGCAACAAGCTTCACGTGATGAAGTTTGAAGGTGGTATCTCTCACTAGCTTTTTAGAGAGAGAAACTTCGCTAGGGTTTTTTTCGCCCTCTTTGTGCTCCCCCGAGCTCTCGTAGGAGGGATCCTATCCTTGTTCGATTCTGCATTCCCCCCTCTCACCAACAATACCTCTGATCCTCCCCATTCTGCGGGGCTCTTTCGTGCCCTCTCCTGGGATCGGGTTCTCACAGGCTCTCCTAACCCGATTGATTTTCCCAATTCTACTCTTGAAACGCCAGACGAAACCATCCCGTTTCATCACGATGACATTGTGGATGCTACTGAAGAATGGAGCTTGGCTCTTGTCGGCTATTCCCTAGGCAGGCGCCCATTCTACGAATCTATGCTCAATGCGGTAAGGAAATCCTAGAGCCTAAAAGGTACACGCTGAAGCTTATCTCCCTCAGCGAAGGATTTTTTCTGTTTAAATTTTCTTCTATCGAAGATTATGAGATGGTCTGATCCCTTGGGGTGTGGTTCATCCTCGGTAAACCCTTTATCTTCCAGAAGTGGTCTCCCCATTTCACTCCCAAACGTGATGAGTTCAGTTCAGTTCCCATCTAGTTTACAATTCATGACCTCCCCCTCTATTGCTGGACTCCGACCCACATCTCCAACATTACAACCAAGATTGGTACGCCTCTGGCGGTGGATGCTCTCACAGCCTCTAAATCCAGGCTCACATATGTTATGTGTTCAGGTTAATTCCTCCACCACCTACCCTGAATCTGTGCCCATTTCTATTGTTGGAAAGCTTTTTGAGCTCAAGATTGAGTATGAGTGGAAACCATTGTTGTGTGGGATCTATAAGTTAATAAATCATACTATGAATGCTTGCCCCTCCAATCCGAATCCACCGACTGCACCTGTCCTCAAAAGCACTAGAGGAAGAAGTAACAGTTGGAGGCCTAGATTGAGTCCCCGATTCCAAAATTCAAAGGGGATTTTGCCCCTCCCCCATGAGCCTCCCCTTCCTCCCACCTGAAATGTGGATTCCCAGACCATGCTCTCCCCTATCTTCATCTCCCAACCTGTTTACCTCCATTCTTTAGAAGTCATTTCTGAAAATCCGATCCCCAACCTCAACTCTCCTGCTGCTGATGTTTCCTTGCCCAAATCTTCCATACCTGCTGATGTCCCCGCCCCCCTTAAGGTTGCCTCTAATAATAAATTCAGCATTCTTGCTGAATCAGAAGTCTCCACCAGTTTGGAAACAGAAGATAGCCTTGACTCCTTTGCGTTATGTGAGCCTCCAATAGAGAATAATGCTTCCCCTAAGCCTGTTAACTCTCCTGCCTCTCAGCCACCTAAAGATTCTGTAAATCCTGTCTCTCATTAGGGTCAAAGCCAAACCCGGGGAAAGGGCACCCGAAAAGGCCCTAACAATTCTCACAAGCATTAATGTCCTTTCAAACTGTCGCGAGTTGGAACATTAGAGGTTTTAACAGCCCTGACAAGGTTTTTTGTTGCAAGAAATTAATCTTTGACGAAAAAATTGATATTTTGTGCTTGCTGGAATGTCAGATTTCTTCCTCCAGTTTGCAAGTCCCTTGGTTCTGCTCCAACCATAGAATTTTTTAGGATGAACAGAGCTTTAATTTTGATCTAGCTTCTCCTGGCCGCATTTGGATCAAATGAAATTCTACTAATCCTTCCTTTAATCCCATCTCTTCCTCTAGCCAGATGATTTCGGGTGTATTTAATACTGGCCAAGCCCCTCCTTTTTTGCTCTCCGTTGTTTACGCGTCTAACTCCTTTGAGGAGAGGTTCATTGTTTGGGAGGATCTCAAGAAGGTCAATCCGGGCAACTTTATGTCGTGGTTGGTGGCTGGAGATTTTAATTGCTGTCATTTCCAGTCTGACAAAATAGGTGGGAATGTGATTCCCATTTCCAGAATGGCTCCATTCAACAATTTCATTTATGATAATAATCTATTGGAACTTCCTTCCTCAAGCTTATTTCATACTTGGTATAATCATAGAATTGACAACCCCAATTACTTGAGGCTTGATCTTATGTTAGGAAATGAAGCTTGGATTACCTCTTTTTCTTCTTCCAACTACAAAGTGGGTAACAATTCTATTTCTGAACACACTCCTCTTATTCTGTTATGGATGGCCGATATGAGAAGCTCTCCTAGATTCATGTTCAAGAACTTTTGGTGTCTCATCCCATAATTATGGGATTTTCTTATTTTCATTTTTGATGCTCCTTCGCAGGGGAATCCAATCATTAGTCCTATCAAAAGCTCAAGTTACTCAAATGCAAAATCAAGACTAAATGTTGGGTCCTCCTCTAATCACATTGTGGATATGTCTAATTTGTTAACTTCTCAGCAGAGGAATTGTCAGGATCTGCTTGACTTATATCCTTTTAATAGAGAGCTTTGTTGCAAGTTCAAAAAGTTGACTTTTGATCTCGCCTTTTACACTACTACCTATTCCTCTTGGGCGATCCAGAGAGCTAAAATTAAATGGCTTACTAGAGGATAAGAAAACTTAAAATTTCTTTACTCCAAAATTCGGAATAGACAAAGTTTTAATAGGAGTGCTCTGAAGGTTCCTATCTTTGGCATGGATCAAAATCAAGCTGATAACATCACTAGCATTATCAACTACTTCAAGGATCTGTTCAATGCTCCCTCACCTGTCAATTCTGATATCAACTCTTTTCCTCCTGGAAATACTATACCTACCTCTGAATGATGGCCTCATCAAGACTGGGACTTACGAGGAAATTAATGAGGTTGTTTTTTCGGGTTGCTCTACTTCCTCCCCTGGTCTAGATGGCTTTAATTTTGAGTTTTACAAGAAGACCTGGAGTATTACGGGCAACTCTATTTGCAATGCTCTGAAAAGCTTTTTCAACAAGTGTTATCTCTCTACAAGTGTGAAAGCCACTGCCATCTCTCTTGTTCCCAAAAAGCTCCATGTGGAAAGCATTTATGATTTTAGGCCTATTGCCCTTTGTAATGTGTTTTACAAATCATTGCGAATATCATTGCCAATCGCATGAAGCTCATCTTGCCCTCCATCATTCACCAGATCCAAGCTGCCTTTATTGCTAAAAGATACTCCACTGACAACATTATATTTGCTGGGGAAATTTTAAGCTATTTGAAAAAGAAAGCCAGAAACAAGTACTTCTGTGTGAAGCTTGACATTAGGAAAGCCTTTGACTCGGTCTCTAGAAGGTTCCTCTTTGATAGACTTGCTCAAAAAGGCTTTCCCCCTCAATTCATTAGTTGGATCAAAACATGTGTCAATGATGTCTATTTCTCTATTAATGTTAATGGGACTCTGGAGGGGTTCTTTTCTTCTTCCTCTGGCATCAGACAAGGCTGTCTCTTGAGCCCTTACTTATTCTGTATTATCATGGATGCTTTCTCTTGTCTTATTGATTCTACTCCTAATCATGAAGCTTTTGAAGGGTTCAAGTATGAGAACTTCAGGATCTTTCATCTTTTGTATGCCGATGACTTATCTTTGTTAAGGCGGATGTTTCTAATGTTGATCGGCTCTCTAGGCTTTTATCTGCCTTTTTGAACAGCTCGGGTCTGTATTTAAACCTGAACAAGAGCACCATTATAACTCACTACAACTTTCTAGGTGCTGTCGGCATTTCCCGCTCCCTTAATATTTCCAACATAGCTAGCACCTTTACCTATCTTGGCATGCCCGTTTCTTTGGGGAGAATCAAAGTCTCTGACTTCAGCCCTCTTGTGGATAAAATCATTAGACTGGTTGTTTGTTGGAAAGTGAATCTGCTTTCTTTTGCGGGGAGAATGCAATTCATTAAATACACAATCACTAATACGATTGCCTATTGGATTCGTGGGAGTTATATTCCGAAAAGCATTATTAAAAATATTGGCAAGCTTTGTGCTAAGTTTCTTTACTATGGTGGCTCTACTCTAAGGCATCTTCATCTCATATCTTGGGCTAATACGTGTAAACCGGTTTCCAAAGGTGGTCTTGGCATTGCTTCTTTCTCGACGCTTATATTTGCCTATAATTGTGGTGTTATTTTTAGATGGTACAATACTATTTCTCCTCTCATTGATTGGTTGAAAATTAGATATGTATCCCCTTGGAAACCTAATCTTTCTAATGTTTCTTCGTACTGGAAGAGTTTATCCCTTACGGCTACAAAAGCTAACCTTAATTTCTCTTTCCCCATTCATCCTAATAGCAATGCTGTGATCTTGTGGGACCACTGGTTAGGGGATACCCCTATTTCTGCAAATTTTTGCTCCTGCTTGAGGCGGGGATGAGAGGCTGGCTGAGTGGATTAATGCCTCGGGTTGGTCTATTCCTAATTTGGTGTGTCCTTTTTTAAGGGACCTTATTCTGACCAATCCTATTTCTCACGTGAATGCCCTCAATATTCTTTGGAATAAATTACAAACCCCATCCTTTAAAGACTATTACTTGGAATATTTTGCCCAGGATTATGATTTTTCTTCATATGCTTTGGTTTGGCACCGTAAGCACTCTGTACGGTTCTCTGTTTACTCTTGGATGGCGTATAAGGGGGGCCTCAAAACTGTTGATGAACTTCTTAAGAGGAATATTCACATTCAAGATTCTTGTTGCATTCTTTTTCATGCTCATACGGAAACTATGAGCCATCTGTTGTTTGAATGTGACTACTCTTTTTCGGTGCTGACTAGAATCATTCTGATAGGAAACACTTGGATTTCCAAGTGTTTCTCACCAAAACCAAGTAGATCCAATGTAAAACTGCTGTCCACAGCAGAAAAACAGCCAAAAACAGTAAGAAAGCAGGGAAAAACTGCAAAAAAATCAGAGAAAAGACTTGTATTTTACTAGTAGTTGCAAGGAAAATAGCATAGATACAATTGATCCTCAATTCGAGAGGAGGATCGATCTCTCCCAAATCTCTAGACGCCGCTAGAGCCCAAAGAAAACCTAAATCTACGAGATCTCAAATTTCAGCCAAATTCAAGATGCTCAAAACCTAGGAAAATCTACTATTTAATGCATACAATTCAAAAGGAATTTCCTAAACAATCCCTACAATCATTTTCCCTCCTAAAATCCATTCAAAAACCTTCCAAAAATCGTCCCGCAAGGCGTGCGTCACGCGCGGCTTACGCCCAGGCGGCTGTTTTCTCCGCCTGTTCGTGATATTCTCCCGTGAACCAGTCCCGCCTGAACCGGTCCAGTGGACCGGTCTAACAATACTCCCCTCCCAAAGATCCACCTTGTCCGCAAGGTGGAAAGACGACACCCTCCATTCCTTCTTCATCACAAACAATAAGAACTTGAAGAGTTCGGTCCTTACACCTGTTCTCCGGCGTATACCTCTCGTCACATCTGAAACAAAGCCCTTTTGCCCTCTTCTCCCGTAATTCTGTCTCAGTGAGCTTCTTGAAGTTATCCCCACTCCCTCTTCCTACTGGCTTCTCCCTGGTGATCTCATTATTGTTGACTAATGCAGGCCCCTTTGGTGCTAAAAGAGTGGTCGTAGTCTTGTAAGAGCCTCCTGAGCTGCTGCTCCTAGCTCCCTTCTCCAGATTATTCTGATTTTCTACCAGCTGTGCCAACTTCATTGCCTCCTCCAAGTCACTAGGCATCAGAACTTTAACTGCCGCTCGGATCTCTGTCTTCAACCCCTTCATGAAGTTCCCCTCCAATACGCTATCTGATAATCGCTCCACCCTACTAGCCAGGTGCTCGAACCGATCACGGTAGTCTTCTACTGATCCCTCCTGCACCAGAGCAAAGAACTGCTCATAGAAATCTCCTCCCCGGTCGGTTTGGAAACGTTATATTATGCAGTTTTTGAATTCCCTCCAGTTCCTGATAGGCTCCCTCCTGTCACGCCACTGATACCATGCCAAAGCCTTTCCTTTCAGACACAATCCTGCCGCCGTCAGCTTCTCATCGTTTGTCAACCCGTTGACAGCAAAGTAACGCTTCACCTTGTATATCCAGCCATGGCCATCTTCCCCCTCAAAGATGGGCATCTTCAACTTTCTCACCTTCGAATCCCTTCCGTTACCCCGGTACTCTCCATAACCTCCCATTCCTCGAAGATGAGGTGCTCCCCAAGTGTCCCGGTCCTCCCTCCGACGTTGGTATCCGAATCCGTCATCATATTCTTCTCTTCCCCTTTCAAAATCAGCACCTTGACGCTGAAATTCAGCACCTCGACGCTGATATTCTTCTCTTCTTTCGCCAAAATCTGCACTTCCCTCATATTCCCCCTCCTGCCTTAAAAATCAGCACCTCGACGCTGAAAATCAGCACCTCGACGCTGAAAAATCAGCACCTCGACGCTGAAAATCAGCACCTCGACGATCATTTCCCATGCTCATCTCCTCTCTAGAAAGTGGCTCTAGAGGTGGCATGTCGTCCTCTCCCTCAAGGATCTCTACTGCCGGATTCCTCCTACCCCGAAGCGGGTTTGGATTTCCTCCTATGCCCTGGTCGCCGACAGTCTCTCTTGCTTCCGATGCCGTCGGATTCGTCTTCATCTCAAGTAATTTCTTCATCATCTCTTCCATCGCCGCGAACCTCCCTTCCAACCTTTCATTGTTGGCGGTGATTTCAAGGAATTTTTCCTCCAAATCTGCTTTTAATTGGCCAAATTCGCCTTCTAGGACTTCGATCTTCTTTCCAGCCATTTTTCTTTCTACGAATCACAAGAAATCTTCCTCCGAATGCCAAAAACCTGCTGAATTTCAGGTTTTCAGCCGCCATGGTCCCAAATCGATGCTATGATACCAATTTGATAGGAAACACTTGGATTTCCAAGTGTTTCTCACCAAAACCAAGTAGATCCAATGTAAAACTGCTGTCCACAGCAGAAAAACAGCCAAAAACAGTAGGAAAGCAGGGAAAAACTGCAGAAAAATCAGAGAAAAGACTTGTATTTTACTAGTAGTTGCAAGGAAAATAGCAAAGATACAATTGATCCTCAATTCGAGAGGAGGATCGATCTCTCCCAAATCTCTAGACGCCGCTAGAGCCCAAAGAAAACCTAAATCTACGAGATCTCAAATTTCAGCCAAATTCAAGATGCTCAAAACCTAGGAAAATCTACTATTTAATGCATACAATTCAAAAGGAATTTCCTAAACAATCCCTACAATCAATTTCCCTCTTAAAATCCATTGAAAAACCTTCCAAAAACCGTCCCGCAAGGCGTGCGTCACGCGCGGCTTCCGCCCAGGCGGCTGGTTTCTCCGCCTGTTCGTGATATTCTCCCGTGAACCGGTCCCGCCTGGACCGGCTGGATCGGTACAGTGGACCGGTCTAACACATTCCTGCCTTCTTGACTTACTACTTGAGGCCTAATGTTGCTCAAGCCTTCAATTTTGCTGGTAACCTGATGGTTAATCGTGACTTGAAAAGTGCTACTCTCGTAGCTCTTAATGCTATTGTTTATCATTTGTGGTTTGAGAGAAATGGCAGGCGGTTTAATAAAGTGGCTGTGTGTGTGTGGTGACCTTGTCGGAAAAAATTCTGAAAGCTCTTAAATTTAAAATAACTACCTGGAAGAAAGGGGATTGGGTGATTGAGAGGCTCTTTCGCAAGCCTGTTGGATGATTGCTGGATGGGTTGCCTTCTCAATTTGTTGGGAGCCTTTTTGATCTGGAGGGTATTTTTTCTTTCCTGTTTTGTTACCGGTTGCTGAATTTAGATTGGATTCTGTCGCTTCGTTGCTGCTCTTCGGGTATGGCATGGATTTTTTGGCAGGCTTTTTTTTGGGGTCTGGATAATGATGAGGCCTGCCTATCACTCCCTTTGGATGGTCTCCGGGCAAACAGGGAAGTGTCTTAAACTGAATCCTGATTAATCTGCTTTCTGAGTCCTCCCCGACATGTTTTTCCTGTCCGTTTTTATTTTGGTTTTCCTTACAGTTTTTCTCTCTCTTGATTACTTTTTTGTGTTCGTTTTCGTCATTGTACACCTGTTTATTTTTAATGGATTGGGCTAAGCCCTCAATTTTCCAAAAAAAAAAACAAGCTTCACGTGGAGGTGGCAGAAGAACATCTTTTTATGATAATGGGAAGATGATTGGCTAGTGGCATGGCTGATTGGTTAGAGCAGCTTGAAGAGACAAGGGATATATAGCTTGCTGACGTTGAAATTGCCTTGGAGGAGTCTTGCTGGGATGTTCACGTGAGCAGAAATCAAATAGAATGGCTATTAGGAGTAGGATGGGACAGCTTTAACGGAGAAATGAAATAGATTGGCTTGAGACAAACAGTGTTGGCTGATTGGAAGACGTGAGGGTGATCACGTGAGTGCAAGAGAAATGTCAGGAGTTACACTATGCAGTAGAGAAAGGACAAAAGCAACAACAGAACAAAATGAAAAGAGGAAAACGTTGTTTAATGAGTTGTCAGGTAAAAAAGAAAAAAAAACTGTTTGATAGCATGCGAGTAAAATCCTGTAGCTTAATGGTTGCAAGAAGAGCAACTTTTTTCTTTAAAAAAACGTGAAGGAAAGAAACTTTGCTGTTGCTACTGTTCGGTTTTAACAGAGTCTTGATTAAAGTAGCTGATGAATGGACCTCACGCCTTGGGGGTTATAGGGAGGATAGCTGCTGATATAAAGGACCTTCACGCGAAGAAGGAAAACCTCATTTGCTGCGGCTGTTCGGTTTCAACGGAGGATAGGTGACATCAAGGACGTTTGGAAGAGGCGTTTGGATCGGTGCAGGTTAAGGAGGATCGACACTTTGCTGCATGTTGAACTTAGTTGGGAGATGAGAAGAGAAAAGGTGGCTGGATTTTTCCTCTGCGTACAAAGGAGAAGAGGCAAAGAGTAGGAGATTGTGATTATGTTGAGGAGTTCAGAACAACAGGGAAGAGTTCGAAGCAGAACTGGACATGAACATGGAAAAAGAAAAATAGCCTCTAGAGCGAAGCTTGCGGGTTGGTTATATAAAGAAAAGCCAGAGGCTTCTGTCTCATTTCAGCGAAGAAGCAAGACGTTAATGCTATCTGCGCTCTCAGAGATGGATTAACGCAATTTCGACAAAACGAGATATTAGCATTGAATGGCATTGAATTTGAGTCTTTCTTTGTATGGTATCTGGATTTCTTGGTAATAAGTAAACTGCCATATAAATGATATGCCAGTAATGTGATAATCCCAAACATCAGAAATGCTTTAATTGGTCAAAAGTCATTTTGATTTGCATGCATTTTTCTAAATTTGTGTGTCGGCTGCCCCGTTTTGCGTGCCGATTTTACCGATAATAAAAAATTGACAAATTGATAGTGCATTTAGGGTATTGCTGATGTTACAGTTGCAACGACGTATTTTGTTTCGCGATCGGACATCGGGCGACGTTGAGGTCTAATTTCCTTGAAATACGTGTAGTTGCTTTGAAACCGCCTTGATTTACACGCACAAACTTAATTAAACAAATTGGTAGTGCATTTAAAGTATTAACGATGTTTCAGACACAACAACGGAATCCGTTTATCAATCGGACATCATTTGGGCAACGCCGAGAGACCGTTTTCTCAAAATTTATGCTTTTCCTCAGGATGCGTGCCAACCTCCTCACATGTCTTAATTTGAACAAATTGACTATCATTTTTAATTATTTAGGATGTTTTGAACGCAGTTGTGAAGTCCGTTTTATGGTCGGACTTCGTTTGTTCAGCGTTGAGGCCTATTCTCCTCAATATGCATGTTTTATCGTGAAATTCGTGACACCAATATGTATGCTTCAAATTGAATGAACAAAATATAATTTTTATAGGTTGACAACGTTCCAGTCGCAACGACGAAGTCTGTTCGTCAATCTGATGTCGTTTGATCAGCATCGCCCTTTAATTTTAGGTGTCAGCTGTCCCTTTTGATCGATATCATCTGATTCGACTGCGAGAGGCCTCGACCTAGTAGAATTCGATGTTATGATCACAATGTCGCTGTCCGTTTAGTATTCGGAGGTCATTTGACCCTTTAAGTATATCACGTCAACCCGCGCGCTGCTTTATTCGTCATTTTCGTCCTTTTTGCGTATAGTTTGAGTTGTAGGAGTCAACACTCTTACATGTTATGGTTACGGCAATGAATTCAATAGATAGGCAAAATCTAAAAAAGTAATCCATTTAGCTAGCAAGAAGCATCAACTTAAGTAAGATAATGAATACCGACCTTCAATTGCTCATTCACCTCATTTGCCTACGAAATAAACAAGATGACGAAGATGCAAGCTCCTTCGGCCTCGCCTACTTGTGTATTAGGCTGCTCTGGTCTTCGCTGCATCTGTATTAGGGTCCTTTGACGAAGACGCACGTTCCTTCGACCTTCGATGTTGGCGTTTTATGCTCCTTTGGCCTTCCCTGCACGCTCTTTTGGCCTTCGCCTCGCTTGCTCACATAAACGAGTGTACTCAATACCCTAATCTTGCCTGCTCGCGAAAATGATGTGATATGGGTACATTAATGGCTTAAGGCTCATTTTATTTTATTAAATGTTTTTTTTTCATTAATTAATATGATGCATGTGTTTGACACACGTGTCCCTTTAAATTTAAGTATTATTTAATAGGACACATTTTTGCCCTGTCCGACAGTCCGAGCTGTATCGGGTGTGTGTCCATATCAAACACTGTCTGATACTGTATAACTTCATAAGTAGGTGTCACGATCCGGCCCAGATGCTCGATTTAATGAGGGAATTAAAAGTCAGATGATATTAACAATTCATTATTCTAAATGATCACATTAATATAAAATCTCTAAAAGCAATTGAAGAGCCACGATAATAAAGATATTTCATAAATTCTATTCATTTCACTTTTGAAAGCTAATAATTATAACAATCATAATTTACCTATTTTTTATGCTTCGTCGTCTTCTATAGACGAACTCTTCTCTTTCTGTCATTTCTATATCTTTGGAAATTTACCTGAAATATTGTTTAATGGAATGAGCTTATTAATAAACTCAGTGTGTAACTATTAAAATAATTAACATGCAAAACGTATAATTCACATATAACCTTTGATATATGATCATTTATTTAACATTTGAAATACATTTTCTTTCTTTGGTTCATTTGATTCTATTCATTCCTTTATACATATCATTTTTACTTCATACATTCATTCCTTTATATATATACTATATCATTTGCATTTATAGCATTTATTTTAATATGTATTCATTTTCTCATTTATTTTGTACAGGAGTATAGTCTAAATGTACCAAATATACAATCATTTTCATTTCTTTTTCTTTTTTTGTTATCTTTTCCTTTTTAAACCCCTCCAGTTGAGATTTTCTGTTAATACGACCATCACCGGGGTGTGGGTCATTTTCATTTGAAAATATTTGCATTTTTGCAGATGAATCTTGTCAACTCTATCGAGCTGTCGACAGAGGATCGGGTTCCTCGTAGGCTTTGTGCCTTTATTAGTGAATTCTCTTGATTACAGGCCTTGAAGGCCTAATATGAATGTATTAAAATAAATATACTGATCGCTACAATTGTATATTTATTTGATGGTTCGAACCCTGTCGACTCATATTAATCCGTATAGAAGGATCAAGTTCAAACTTGAATTCACTTATTGACCTGCACAGCATCCGTAGACATCCTGTGCATACTTATAACATGCTCGTCGGGGCCTAAACGGGTGTTTGATGGCATTTTATAATTAAACAATGTCGATTCCTTTTTACCCACTTAAGAGGATCGTGTTCAGATTTGATGATCTGCACAACATTCCTAGATGTCATGTGTCTACCCATAATACGCTCGTTGGGGCCCATGCGGGTGAATGATTTTATCGATGAATCTTTCTTATAAAGGGTCTTGAAGGCCTAATATAAATATATAAAAATAAATATCCCGGTCGAGCTCGTGACCACATATTTATTTAATAGTTCGAACCGTATCAAGAGGATTGGGTTCGAATTTAAATTCATCATTTAGCCCGTGCAGCTTCCCTAGACATCACGTGTGTATCGAAAACACGCTCGCCGGAGCCCATGCGGGTGGATGATTTTAATTACCCCTTGTGTGTACCTATGTGTGTACATATTACGGTGCATGTGCAGGGGCATTTTAGATATTAACGGTTCTTCTATGATGACTCGTAGAAGTTTGTTCTTGGCATAAACCTTCTATATTTGCCCATTTTGTACAGGTAGACTGTCGTGCACTATTTGTTACTTTCTGTAGATAGATTATAGTGCACTAACGAATCTTCTGCTTTCGGTTGTAGATGTTTGCATTTGTAGATACTGGTAGATGTCCTGTCGTATGCACGATGCGTTTCCTACAGTGACTCATAGGCAATTGCACCTGATATAGTCATTTTAGCATTTTGCTTGTGAACACCACATCGGGCGTACAACAGAACTTCTACAGCAGCCACGACAGTTTGTAGGTGTGCTTGTGTTAACTGTGTTCCTTATGCATTTACTGTGGCCTTTAGTATTTTCAGTACATCTGCTACTGCTACAGTTGGCATATTGTGCGTACATTTATATTCATAGAGGAATCTTATGTGTTGCAGATCTTCAACTATTTTCTATAAGCACTATACTTCACAGAAGAGCTTCCTACAATGATTAGTAGGAGTCTAAATTCATCATGGATCTATTGTTTCACTTTGTATGTAGGTGATAACATTTCTTTGTGTGCCTGATAATCTCTTAGTATTGGATGAAAACCTCATGTTATTGATTGCAAGTGGATTAATGTGCTTGTTTGTATCTTGATGTTGATTGTCGGAGTGTTGTACAACAATGGTTTCATCTGCTAAATGCCTTTGACACTCTTTGAATTTTGATTAGCTTGAAGATCTCCAAGATTTCTTAAGAACTCTATGTTATTGATTGATTGTAAGCACACTGTCATCCTTTCAATTTGATCTCTGTTTGCAAGAAGGTTATTGTATTTATTGCATGTCAAATCCTTTTCATTTGTCTTCAGCTAATATGTGATGCGTAGAGCAAGTCTCCTACGGTGGCTTGTAGGCATCTGCATAGTAGTTGACATCGGTTGTAGGGACTTCAACATCTTTTTGCATGATTTGTGTAAATCCCATACATTGGAATAAAGAGACGTTGGTTGCATTTTGCTTTGACCTTTTTGATATGCCCTTTCATCAATAGTTCATTGTAATTTGAACCCCTTTGTTGTTTGTAAGTGTTGATATGGATCACATTCATCTATAAGTTTCTTCATGCATATTTGCTAGAAACTTGCCATACTCATAACACATCAATCTTCAGGACTTGTAAGAGAATATATTATTTTATTTGCTTGGCATTGCATTATTGTAACTGGTAGAGATGTTGTTACATTCACTGTACACGTCTTCCATTGCTTGTGTGGCTATCGTATGTATCCCTACGACAACTGGCATTGGTTTGTAGTGAGATTTGTTGCAACGTTTGAGGACCTTTATGGAGACTAATAAATAGACTTTGAATGTGTCGTGTGCTCTTAAGCAAATTATTCTCTTTATTACTTGTCTGCTTCACATAATTATGTGTGTCCACATTCATTGCGAGTTCTTGATCTTTGCTTATAAACTCTACTTTCCCATCGTTATTCACTTGAATGCATTTCCACAAACTCCTTGCATATGATTGTAGGTGGATTATTACTCATTTGCATTTGGTTAGGAATTCATGATGGCTCTTTGACGTTCATTGGAGATTTCATGCCATAGCTTATAGGTAGAGATCTTGTTAATCTATCTTTGTAAGCAAGTTGTGTTATCCATTGAGAGCATCACATTATGTCATGAGATTTGATTGTGTTGTTGCTCAAATGAAGTTTCATTATTGCTCCTTCATCTTATATTGTTCAAGTCATGATTTACTTAAGTCAAATGAGCTTCAAGCTCAAGCTTAGCTTTAGTACTGGTTTAATCATTCAAACTCAAGTGCATATCAATGTCATTTCACATTCGATCCTTGCTTGTAAATATGCTTCAACTTATGTTGAATTCCATAATTCATCTATTTGATTTTTGATGTTCATTTGAACAATTCAAAGTCTTAATTAACATTTGTATTCTTTTTGTTTGATTAAATATTTAACATTCAAAGTCCGAGTCCTTTTTGCTCGTTCAAGTCAAAGTCCCCTGCTCAGTTTGAGTGCCCTGCTTCATGTTCAAGTCCGAGTTCAAATTGAGTTTATGTCCACAACACTTAGTTCATTTGAGTTTGACTTCCCTTGCATATGATTCAAGTTTAGTTCAGGCTTATGTTGTCTTTAAAGTTTACTTAAAGTTTGAGTTCACTTAAGTCTCATTTGTTCAATCAAGTCCAAGTACAATCTTACGTTGATTCAAAATTTCGACAGCCTCCCGGCATCTCCCCCGTTTAGGGAAAAACTACGGGAAATTGGTCCTTCCCACCATGCTAAAAAAAGCATGTGTAGTAAGTGTCCTCGGACGAGGGCACCTCGGCTGTATTTTCTTCGTCCCCCACCACACTAAGAAAAGCGTGTATAGGTCTTCGGTACCTGTTGCAAAAGAAAAGCAGTTGTTTCCCTGCAAGCGGGTACTGATGGGTATCCCCACTTCATCATTCAC
This sequence comes from Dendrobium huoshanense, assembly GCA_016618105.1. NCBI lineage: Eukaryota > Viridiplantae > Streptophyta > Magnoliopsida > Asparagales > Orchidaceae > Dendrobium > Dendrobium huoshanense. The sequence goes on from CM028345.1 coordinate 74,153,865, forward strand.
ATCGCACTGGGTTCCCATCCCACCACGCTAAGAAAAGCGTGTATAGACGGTTTTCTAGTGCGCCATGAACCGCTTCGTCCTTAGCGTCATGACGCACTCCCTGTAAAGACTGTTTTCCTTCCAGGATCGTCCGGGATGATGTTCGATCGTCCAGGACGATCGATACAGGTTGTGAAGAAATCTGTATGGTTCATCTGGACGAACCTGTAAGGGTCGGGACGAACCGTCGGGACGAACGAGACAGAGAGTTTCGTCCAGGGACGAAGAAATTGGAATTAAATTTCGTCTGGACGAAATGGGTCCAGTGGGCACATCGTCCCGGGACGATGTGCGATCGTCCGAGACGATCGAGTGGATATTTATGGATTTGAGCTCGTTTTTGAAGAGAGAGAAAGTCCAGGAGAGAGAAAACCGTGGGGAAGAAGAAGAAAAGAGGATTTTTGGGCGACTTCGGTCCGTTTTCGTCCGTTGCTGTAGTTGGGAAAGTTGATCGACTCGAGGTAAGGCACATTCCGCCTTTCTTAATTTTTAGAAATGTGGATTTTGACGACTTTTCTGTTCCGGATTTTGTTTCTGTTAGCGAATTATTGATATTATTTTCTTCTGACAAAGGTTTTACCGCGTAACTTTTGGTATGTTTTTGAGATGATAATTATGCACGTTTTGAATATTTTATACAAGATTTTTACTGGATATTTTGAATTCTGCGGCGTTTTAATTGAATTGTAAATTATTTGGATGTCTGATATTGTTACTTCAGTACAGTAAAAGTCTTATAATGTTGTTGTGGATATTCTGTGGTAATTGAGTAAATTTCTGAATCTGTGAATTTTGTGTAAATTCTATATACTGCCGTTATGCCGCCGATTTTTCGTACGAATTCTGATTTTTCTGAATTGATACATTGAATGAAATGAAATGTTTGTATGCTATCAAAAGGGAGTTATAAGGGGCCAGGATCCTTTGAGATTCTGTCTGTGTGAGGGAGAATCTGAAATTTGAAATGAGCTATGAAATCTGAAAATAAGTTCTGTTCTGAAAATTCTGTATATCTGATTTGTTCTGGTGCTATAAGCACAACGGGAGGTATAAGGGGTCAGAATCCGTCGAGATTCTATCTGTGTCAGGGAAGGGAGGCATAAGGGGCCAGAATCCGTTGAGATTCTGTCAGGGTCAGGGAATCTGATGTTTGATATCTGATAATCTGTTCTATGACTTATATAGTCTATTTTATAAATTATCCGATATATGATTTCTGATTTTCTGTATGGTTATGTCTGCTCTGTGAATTGAAAGCCTTATGATATCCGATTTGAAATGACTTCAGTTTTCTGTATCAGTTGTTTGATTTCTGTTAATCAATTATCTGTTCTGTCTGTTCTACGATTTCCGTACGGCTATTTTCTGATTTAGTTTCTGATTTGAATTTTTGACTATTTTGATTGGTGAGTGATGTCTTGCTGAGCTGTTAGCTCATCCTTGCTTTCTGTGTGGTTTTAAGGTTCTGGGAAATAGAAGGAGGTCTTGGACTAGAAGTTCTGTGTCTGATATGAGATTAGGTATTTTGTACTTTTGATTTTTTTTGGTACAGTCATTGCTTTTTTGTTCTGTTATGTTATTTCTGTCTAAAGCCATGAATTGTATTGTATATGATCATTTTGATGAAAGAAAAGATAGATGAACTGTTCGGTATTTGGATGCTTATAGTAGCTCTGTGTTTTTCTGTCTGTTTAATATTTGGAAAAAAGTCTGAAGCAAATTCCAAAACTAGATCCTAGATTTTCTATATTTCCGTCACGACCCGATGCGAGCGGGATCCATCCCGGTCGGGTTGGGTCGAGACACTCCTTCCCACCACGCTAAGAAAAGCGTGTATAGGTGGTTGTTTTGTCGCACCACATGTGTCGAAAATGAGTTTTCAAAGTATAAAACTTATACCTTTGCATTCCGGCGAGTTGGGGCATGTGACAGAGATACAAAACACATAAAATCATTTTTGAATTTTCCCTTTTTTGGTACTTTTTTTTCTTTTCTCTTTTCTTTCTTTTTTTTTCATCTCTTTTTTTTTTTTTTTTTTTTTTTTTTTTTTACTATCCTTCTTTTTTGCTCGAACAAGAATGTGATTAAAGCAAGAGGAGGAAGATGGGAATAGGGAGGCAGCAAGTGGATTTCAATAGAGGGAGTGGAGGATTTTGGCTTGTAGATGAAAGGAGCTGGAGATAGACTGCTAAGCACAAGTAAGGGCTCGGCATAGTGGGGTTAAATAGGGAGAAAGTGGAAGACTCAGATGGCTAAAGGGGTGAGAGGCTTGCAGTGGATCTCAGATAGGTTAGAGAGAACTCTCTCTCTCTCTCCCTCCCTCTCTCTCTGTCTATCTATTTATTGCATGCGGCTAGGTAGGGATCCAGACATATATGGGGAGTTCGGCCAGAAGAAGAGCAAACGTGGTTATTGGATTTGCAAGTGATTAGATAAAGGTATTAGAAATGGGATTGAGGTCATGGATTTGCGGCTGCTGGGTCCGATCGAAGACCTTAATCATTGAGGAATCGGAGCAGGAGAAAGGTCGTCGGCTGCTATGGGGCTTGACGACCTGGTCGAAGCAGGTGGAGGAGGTTGAGTGGAAGCTTGCGAATGGATCTGGCGTCGGCTTTGGGAGTAGGAGAAGTCGGAAGTCTTGGAGGGTTCGCAGAATGTTTGCGAGTTGTGGGAAGAGTCAGGAGCAACGACGAGAGTTTGGTCGTGTGGGGTTGCGAATGGAGCCAGCACTGGAGGTGTCCGATCGGTTGGCTTTTAAAAACCTTGGAGAGAAGCGATCGAGAGCGGGATTTGAGCGGGAATCGCTGGATGCGACTCAAATGGTGCCGAGCTACAGGATTTTGCGGGATTTGTGGAGTGTATTGCCGGCGTTGTATAACAGGTAAATGATTTTTTTTGTTTTCTTTTGGATAATGCATGGAGGTCAACAATGATTGACTGCTAAAAATGGTGAAATGAATCTTCTCCAAGTCTTTTCGTGTGAGTTCGGCCGTTTGCCCCTGCGTGTTTCGCGAATTGCTCCTCTTTTGTTCGCGAGACCCGTGCCCATCTTTTAAATAATTGGCCGGTTCAGTTGAACTTGCTAGGTTTGTTTCTTATAGTAGGTGTATCGGTGCATTGTAGTTCTTAGGGATTCTGTCAGTTATATTTGTTAGTTTTTCAATTAAATCAGTTATAATATTTCAGTTTTCATTTCTTGCAAGGATGGATTAATTTCTTTCCTGTTTTTCACCTTTGTAACTTTCTTTTTTTGATCAAGTTTTGGCATTGTAATCAAGCAGGAATTTGACCACTTTGTCTCTCTTCTCCTCTTCTACATCTCTTTTTCTTCCAGGCTTGTTCTTTTTGTTGCCAATTTTGCAAACTTACGTCAAGAAATATCTCACGTTGAAGTCATGTTACAACCCTGCCCGCTAACCTGCTGTTAAACTTCTTGTATTTTTATGCACATCTGCAGTAAAGCTGTCATTTTAATTACTAATATTAAGTTTCTGCTGAATGTATACACGCAAATCATAATATGCTGCTAAAAGACTTGACAAATTTATTAGGCATCTAAAAAGGACTATCTCAAGTATTTTTTATGGCGAGCACATAAAATTATCTAAAAAGGACTATCTCATTAGATCAGTTCAAAAAGCTGTCAAATAATTCAGAACTAGATCCAATCTATAAATATTCCAATCAAGTAAACTAAGAAGTAGATCTCTCAAGTTAATTCTAACAGAAATAAATAAATTAAAAAAAAGTTATTTTTAACAGCCTCATTTTGACCATTTCTTAGAAGAAATGTTGTTTGAAAAACCGTGCTATCTAACCACTTTAGTCGAGAAAAATTTGGCAGCGTAAGAGGTGTCACCTGCTTTGTTTTATGTAACAGTGTGATCTATTCTAGAAACTGATCCATTTTTCTTGGTAAGAACATAACGCCTCTAGAAAATGCATAAGAAAACAAAAGGCAAGTTGAAGATATTTTAAAGGATAAGCCCGTGTCCATTTCATATTGAATGGCAATCTGTGACATGCATGTTCAAATGACTAGAAACACCAAAAAGTTCAAATTATATAGTAATGAGTGCATTAATGCATAATTTCATTAAACAACCTTACAAGCTTTAAATACTATTAAAAATTATATTTAACATTAGTCTATGTTTTGCTTGACGATCACTCAAATTAAAGAGAAAAAGATTCAGGACTAAAATATGTCACTTCATCAATATCATTGTCTTATAGCTAATTGAGGTTGTTCCATCTGTGGTTGTTCGATTAAACAATAACTAGAAATTTCATTTGACTCGCAAGAGTTACTAATCGTTTTGCCTGAATGAATTATGGTAAATGCCCTTATAGCAAATGAAACGCTCAAGATTGTTTGTTTCTTTATTCTGTGAACCGTTCCTTCTGGTTTTCCTGTCCCTCTTATCCTCCTTATTTTCATATAATTCTCATATTCCTCGCTTTCTGTTTTCATCTCAATTTGTTTCCAAGCTCACGGGATTACAACAAAACATTAACCTACTCTCCGGAGGTGATTCATCATCTTCATTTCCTCCATACTGCCTCTCTTTTTCCTTCAATATTTTAACTTGTTCCTTTATCTTCATCTGCAAGCTTTGAGTTTGGAACTCTTTTACTTGATTCTGTTATTACTGTGTCCTTTATCTTCCTCAACATGAGGCTTTTATCCTTTACGATGATTACAATGATCTTATGGAAATAAGAATGCTATAATTATTAGGTTTTTTCCCTTGAATTCCTGCTGGATTCTCCCAGTAGTGTTCTATGATAGAAAATCTGCTGATGAGATAAATTCTCAGTCGTCAAAACCTTTGTTATATCATTATCACTTTGATCATCTTTGACCATTTTCTCTTTTCCTTCTTGTTTCTATCTCCTTGAATTTTCTCATTTTGGTACTTTTTCATCACAGAATGGATTTTAGCTTTCTTATTGAAATAATCAGAAAAGTAAAACTGTAAAAATAACCGATATAATTTGCAGCACCTTGATTGTTTTGATTTTTCTTATGGATAGAAAATTTTGAACTCTTCTTCCTCACTTGGCGCTTTGGTATGTGCAGCCTTGGGTTGTACTGCAATACCATCCCATAGATAGTCCCTTATCAAATAAAATTAAGCAAAAGATGGCTGTGGAAGTGGTTAAGAATGCACAATTTATGACACGGTAAGTATTTTTATTATGTAATTATCTTATAAGTTTTTTCTTCATGATAGTCTGTTGAAATGAATTGAAATGTTTTTGTAAACTTATTATAATATACAAATCACTTCTTGATTTGAGTTCTCTAATTATTTTGAGCAGGTCTGATTACCTCCATTCCTTACCTTCGAGGAAATTGGCTGATGAAACTGTTACCAGGGCCTCTTCAATGCGGTATTGCTTTTAAAGTATTTTGTTACTACATCTTTTTGCTTTAAAGTATTTTGTTACAACATTGAAATAAATAGAATTTTTATCGATCAAGGTTCATTGATTAATCTAATTAGCCTTAAAACACTCAAAGGATTGGCCCTAGACATCCAGTATTTGAATAGAAGCACGGTATTTCTACAAGAATTCAATGAATAAGGGCCATGAACATTGGGATCCTTGGTCTTGCCTTTGAACTTTGGGGAACTTAATAAAGAGACAACATTTCACATCATTGATTCCAACACATCATACAAAGCCCTTCTCGGAAGATTATGGCTCCACGAGTATGGTATAGTACCCTCAACTCTTCATCAATGTATGAAATACATTCAAAATAATGAAGAATATCGCATTGATGGTGATGAACAACTGTTCTTGGTGCATGAAGTCAAAATCTATGATGACGTCAAATACTTCATAGCACAAAAGGCAGTGAACTTCCGAGAATTCAGGCCGCTATACCGGATAAAGGAAAGCCGAAAGATAAAAGAAAGAATAAATCAAAATAAATTTGCTTAGTTCCTCATCTCGGTAGTGATACTGAAGAGGATGATAATATCTCCCTAACTTTTAAACCCATAATCATAAGGAAAAGAAAGAGTGACCAATTAGCTGTCCCTTTTGATTACGAAGCTAAACATGCAAATAAGGTACAGTGTTCAAGAAAATCGAGCATTGAGGAAGAAGAAGAATTCCTTTATCAGCCTAATTGTACTATGAAATTTCAGGAGGAAGGGGACCCATGACTCAATTCCATATCTAAAAAATTGCATAAAGTATCAATTTCATTGATAAGGATAATTGAAGCTCAGATATCTACAAATATCATCAAAATAGTACCTATGCTGGCGGCACATTCTAAAACATTGACTACCTCGCTAAACATAAATATAGAAATGTTAAAAAACTTTCTATGTTCCCTCCAAAAGAGGTCTCAATGAATGTAGATCCATTTTCTATGAATCAAGAAATAATACCGCAACACATTACTCATAAAATAGAATTCGAAGATGATTGGAAATACGAAGATATGCGGATAATCATTCCTCAATATTCTCCATCAATTATGAGAAAGCTAATAGAAAGAAGAATATTTTTCGTGCAAACAAGCAAGCCAGCCTGTTATTTTAGAAAGATCTGCATAACGAGCAAGCACAATAGCCCATTGGCAATGGTTTTTCTACAACGTGGGTCTTGGATATGCTCGACATTCATATCTTACACGAGCAGCATCTTATTATTATCTTGAATACCCCCGACATCTGTGTCTTACATTTGCAACCTCCTATAATATTGCAGACAAGGAAGAGATCATTAGAGTTGGAAAATCAAACTGAAGATCTAATTATAGATCTGAAAGAAGCTCCAAAAGAGTTTGAAGAAGGTGGTTAAGCTAATGTAGAAGAGCTCAAAGAAATAAACTCAGGTACTGAAGAACATCTCAAACCTACTTTCCTCAGTGCTAATCTCTCGCAGGATATAGCGGAGGAGCTGAGAATGTTCTCATTCATATGGTCGATAACACATCGAATCATGACATGTTCTCATTCATGGATGGATCATTAGGTTATAATCAAATAAAAATTATTTCAAAGGATGAAAATCATACCTCTTTTCAAACTCCCGTCAACATATATTGCTACAAGGTGATGTCATTTGGCTTGGAAAATGCTGGAGCCACCTACCAAAGAGCAATGACTCGAATCTTCGATGATCTAATTCATAAACATATTGAATGCTATGTTGATGACTTGGTTGTAAAAAGTAAAGTTTAATATGAGCATGTAAATGATCTTATTGTATTCGAAAGAATTCAAAAATTCAATTTGAAAATGAATCAATTAAAGCGTGTTTTCGGTGTTACATATGAAAAATTTCTTGGATTTATTGTACATAATAGAGAAATTGAAATTGACCCCTCTAAAATTAAAACAATCGTGGAAACGCCATATCTTAAAACTTTAAAACAACTTCATTTAATCCAGGATAGATTTAATGTACATTCGAAGGTTTATATCCAACCTTTTAGGTAAATGTGTCAACCATTCGCACGTCTAATGAAGAAAAATACACCTTTTATATTGGATGATGCTTGTCACGAAGCATTTGATAGCATAAAATAATATTTGCTACATTCTCCAATCCTTGTTGCCCCCCTATTCTAGGGAAACACCTAATTCTATATACAACCGCTCTTGACGAATCACTTGGAGCGTTGTTAGTACAAATAAATGAAGATGACAAAAAAATGCCCTTTATTATATCGCCTGACGATTAATAGGGACAAAGTAAGTATTCACCAGTTGAAAAGCAATGCTTATCATTAATTTTTTTTCGTTTAAAAACTCCGACATTATATTTTATCTCATAAAATCACTTTAATATCTAAAGTGATTTCCGTTAAAATTTTTAATGCTAAACCCACTCTCATTGGTCGTCTAGCTAAATGGGTTATCTTGCTAATGCAATTTGACATAATATATATGCAAAAAAAAAAAAAAAAAACAATGAAAGAACAAGCTATAGCTGATTTTCTAGTAGTCCATCCTTTACATGCAAATTCTCCACTCAATGATGAGTTACCATATGAGCGAACACTCGAAGCAAAAGAAAAGAAGAGAAATATACAAGAATGGGAGTGAGGGGAAAATTTAACGCTGTCATGTAAATTTGTAATCGAATACTGCATTGAGAATAAAGTACATTCTTGGCAGACTAACACAATATTTTATAATGGATGCAATATCAAAATTGGGATTTAGAAAATGATATTTCTATGATCAAACACCATTCAAAGAATAGCATATCATCTCGAAAGATGAATATGAAATTCTGTAGAGTGTGTTTAAAAATAGAAATATGATTTTGAAAGTTTATCCACTCTTTTGATTAAATGTGACAAGGAGAATATTATATTATCTTAAAAGACGAACATAATATTCTTCAAGACATCTAAAAACAAGAATTGATTGTAGAAAATTCATCATTTCTAAGATTAAATATAGCAAGTAGAATATTATATTATTTGAAAAGACAATAATAACATTCTACGAGTATATTTAAAATTAGAAATGAGTTTTTAAAAGATAATTGTTTTCCTAGAGGTTTTTCTCTTGTTTTATGGGAATGAGTTTTTAAAAGACATCTAAAAGCTAGCAAACCACCTAGTCGCTATAAAATCATATGTCCAGTCACTTTATGAAAGATGAGTATTGATGTTGTTTAAGTTTTGAGGAATTGGGGGCCGATATCTAAGACAAATCATAATTGACCCCACAATTTATGTAGGGTAAATAATGCTTGAAAGTAAAATGCAATTAAAATTTTAAATTCTTTTAATTTGTATTTAATGTAATGCATGTTAATTGACTCGAATGCATAAAATGATTATGAAATAATTTTAAAATCAGGCTTAGAAAATATATTATTTCTTAAATATTGCACAACATTCCATTGACAGAACTGCACCCTAATAGGCCAGGTGGTCTGCCATAACACGTCAGCAGGGAGCTACCTAACAAGGAAGATAAATCAATAATATGCATATATATTGACTCTTGGCGGTCCCGAGCTTACTTCTTAGACCGTTAGAGTTTCTATGTGAGCCTAAAAATTTTATTTACATGTTGAAAAACGTATGTAATCCTCAGATTTCAAGGCACAGAAAAAACTATTTAAACATTTGGCATTTAACTCTGCTAAGTCTTTTTCTTCTAATGTCTAATCAGTGAATGATGTTTCAACTCTAATACCATCAACAAGTCTAGTAAGTCTAGTGTAACCTTCCTGTACTAATATCTACATGCGATAGTCAAGTGATTTCAGAAAAGTAGACATGCGTGTTTTCCAAAAATTAGCCATGTTCGTTTTTCAAAAAGTTATCTAAACTTTAATTTTTGAAATAGGCTCCAATATTACTTGAAAGGTCGTGTATGTTGTTAGAGTTTATAGAACTGTCCCAAGGCTAACCAAGAGGTGGGTGAATTATTTTTTTTTAAATTTCTTAGATTTTTGAATACCTTTTAAAGAATTATTTTGAGTGTTTAAAATACTCGACTTGAAATATGCAGTTGTTGGTAGAAATAAATTTTCATAGAGGATTTTTCAACCACAGTAATTTAAAGTGCAGAAAGTTAAAATGCAGGAAAAAGTAAAAGAAGAGAAAAACACTAAATTTTATATTGGTTCCGTCCAACTAGACTTACGTCCACTCCCTGAAGACCAATTCTCCAAATATTGCACTAAACACAAGTGACTTTCTTTTTTCTCCCACAGCAAGGCGGAGAAGTCCTTACAAAACTTCTCTTCCATCAACCCGGTGCAATAGAGAATCGTCGTCCTTTTTCACACTCCTAATGAAGGCAGAGAATCATCGTTCTTTTTCACCCTCCCGGTGAAGGCAGAGAACCGTCATCCTTTTTCACCCTCCTGGTGAAGGGAAAGTACCTGATCTAGTTTGGATATCTTCTCTTAAGAGTCTTTAAGGAAGTAGGGCAGAAATTTGGAAAACAAACAAGAAATCTTTACCTTTGGGCAATTTTGTGAATCCCTCACAATTTTATCTGACAAGGTCTCTCACTCTTCACTCCCAAACACTCTCCCAAAAAACTCTCCTTTTTTCACTCTTAAGAAAAATTCACAATAAATAGATGTTAAGTTAGTTTCTAGGAATCATTATATAGAAACTTCATAAAACATTGTCCATAAAGTGAAATTTTCAAGTGAAAACGAGTCAGATCGTATAGTATGATCGTGGATCGTCTGTCCGAACTGTTCAAAAATCATGGGACGATCTGGTACGAACTTTATTTCGTACACTGCTAGTTGTCTGTACGAACTTTAGATCGTATGTACGAATATTTTAAGTTTGTTTTGACAATCTGGTACTAACCTTATTTCGTACACTGTCAGTCGTCTGTATAATTTTTAGATCGTATGTACAAATAGTTCAAGTTCGTTTAAGTGATCTGGTACGAAACTTATTTGTACATTGCAGTTGTCTGTATGATTTTTAGATCGTATGTACCAACAGTTCAATTTCATCTGGACGATCTGGTACGCAACTTATTTCGTACACTGTTAGTCGTCTGTACAATTTTTAGATCGTATGTACAAACAGTTCAAGTTCTTCTAGACGACCCGGTACGAAATAAAGTTAAAAATTGCGTAATTGGGTATTGAGACGTTTTTTGTTCAAGAGGTGAGGCGTAAGTCTCAAAATCAAAAAAATTGTATTAAGTTAAAATAAATCTTGAAAGTTATTTTTTATAATACTTAAATTGCTTTATGGTGCCAAATGTTGGCCATTAAAAGAGAAGTATAATACTAAGTTAAGTGTGGTAGAGATGAGGATGCTCAGGTGGATGAGTGGCTTTACCCTTAGAGATAGGATACGAAATGAGCATATATGTGAAAAGGTTGGAGTAGCTTCAGTAGAAGATAAGATTAGAGAGAGTCGCCTTAGATGGTTTGGTCACATAAAACGGCGGCCTTCCGATGACCCGGTTAGGAGAGTAGAGGTATTAGATTTGACTTATGTTAAGAAAGGTAGGGGTAGACCTAAAAAGACTTGGTTAGAAAATATTAGGAATGACCTTTCTTTATTAGATTTAAACGAGAATATGACTTTTAATAGGACACAATGGAGAAAAAGGATTCATTTAGCCGACCCCGTGTAGTGGGATAAAGGCTTGATGTTGTTGTTGTTGTTGTACTTAAATAATATATTAAAGGATGACATATTACCTTTCTCTATTGAATTATGGAGTAATAAATTGACATACATATAAAATAAAATATTGCACAAGGCGTAAAGTGACAAGTGATAAATTACATGAAATAGAATTGAAATTCAAATATTATAAAAACAAAATAATAATAAAAATATGAATGACATAAAATTATTATAAAATATCAAGTTCAACTCCAAATTCCTTCTTTCTTAGTGCCCTACTCATCCACACTAAATTCCTCAAGAAAATTGAAATAGTTGACAAAAACTTAGATTTCATCTGCACTATCATCACTAAGAATTTTTTTATTTGAGTCGTCATCTTAGCAATAAATTGATCTCTCCCTTCTCTTATCCTATGGAGTCCAATGTCTCCCAATTTGCTTCTTTTTTGTTTTTTTCAGTCTTCCTCTTTCATAAATATTTTTCATTAATATAAAGATGAGATTAATACTCTTAAAATTTTAGAGGAAGTGGTGGTGTGCGAGTTTCAAGTGATCCTTCGCGACTAAGATGATGTTGACTATGGAGAAAACGGAGGGTTGGAGGTCAAGGCAGATGATAGGAAGTTGCTGCAACTTTGGGGCGCATTAAAGCGTGATTAATTTTTAGGCTTTAATTTAGGATTTAGGTAAGTTTTAATAAAAGTATATATAAATAGGGTGAGGCGTAAGCCTCATGTCAGCGAGGCGTGGCGTGCCTCAAGGCGGGCCTCAGCTAAGCTGAGGCGCAAACCTTATTAAAAAAAAAATGGAGGCGTAAGCCTCGATGCGTTTTTCACTGGAATTGCGCTGAGGCGGGCCTCAAGGCAAGCCTCATATTGTGCAATTTTAAACAATGGTACGAAACTTATTTCGTACACTGTTAGTTGTATGTACGATCTTTATATCGTATGTACGAATAGTTCAAGTTCGTTTAGACAATTTGGTACGAAACTTATTTCGTACACTGTCAATCACCTGTTCAATTTTTAGATCATATGTACGAACAGGTCAGGTTTGTCTGGACGATCTAGTATGAAACTTATTTTGCACATTGTTAGTCGTCTGTATGAATTGACGTCATACAGTATGAATAGGGTAAAAAAATTTCAATTTTAACTCTCCCCCTGTGTGTGTGCACAGTTACCCAATTACAATCACACTCTCTCAGACTCAAAAAAATAAAAAATTTACTGACTTCATTACATGAAATTCTATTCTACTCTGTCTTGAAGTCTTCAGAAGTCTAGAGTATGAGTTTCCTGAAATGTTAGTACAGACAAAACAAATAGAAATATATCCAATGTATGCTAGGAAAAACAATAATAATATCAGAACAATAATATTTGTCATCTTTAAAAATCACATAACATAAAAGTCAATTTTTCTAAGTTGAACAGGAATCCTACGGAAAGCTGGAAAGATGATTTCAGTGTCATTTTCTGAGCCAACATGGAGTTCTTGAGCGCGATGGAATTCTCATAAAATTCACAGAGCACATAGAATTCATGGCCACACAAAAGGAATAGAAATGTGTGGATTAGGTCATAAAAAAACATTGTGGCACTGTGGCAGATGTGGCGTGGTAGCGGGAGCGGTTGAGTTGTCAGTTTTGCCAGCAGTTAGAGGTCAACAGTGGAAATTTCACATATGGCTATAAGTTGGCGAAAATGCTGGCGAAAATGTCAGCATTTCAGATGTCTGGTCAAGACATCAAATCACAACAATAATATTATAAGTTTTAACTAGTACTATTTTTTAATTATTACTGTCCGATAATAATTTCTTACCTTTTTATTTTTAGACCTTAGATAGTGTAACTATGTGGGTTAAAGCTTGGCATGTTAGTAGTCCCTGTAGGCATTGTTCTGAGTATTTTCTAGTCTAAGCTTATGTGATAAATGAATTGGGGCTGTTATCTGTTCAAACTTTATATATTTATTGATTTTCCTGTAATCAGACTTTATAGTAGTTCTTGGTATCTATTTTTTCTGCTTTTATAGTTTGATGTTTTCGGGTTCTACATCCTAAAACGCTGGAAGAAAGGCTAAAACAGTGGTTCATATGCATAGATGTTTGTAAATGTGGTTGTTTCTATTCAATGTTAGTTTACTCTGATCAGTCGTCTGTCTTGTGCTGCCAAACATTCTGCCAGACATTAATTTACGGACATTTATTTAAGAATTATACCTTTCTTTCCTATTTGATTAAATTATGCCTTTTTTGGAAATTTAATGCTTCAATATTATTGATTTCATGCTCCATAGGATGCAAAAGTTAGGGAAGAAAAGTTCAATGATGATAGATTCTCAGGCATCAGATTCTGTCGAGACTAAAACTGAACACAATGCAGATTCGTCATTTAAGAGAGATGGAGATGTGATTGAAAGCCTTGCTGAACAATCCATACCAATTGAAACTCATAAGCATATTCGACGGGGTGTATTGGAAATTTTTAATTATAAAACGGTTCTCAGGTAATCTGGAATAAAGTTTTGTTCCATTGTGTTTTTCTTTTTGGCTTATTCTATATATGCAGAAAAGATGTACTTAACTTAATGTGCACTTTACTTTTCATGCTGTTTACCTTTTGTATGATGTCGTATTCACCTTTATTTCTTACTTATTAGGTTTATCACATGAGAAATTTAATTGCTTGTTGATTTCTGAATTTGTGTTAGCTTGATTGATGCTTAAAAGTGTTTTATTTATGTTATTGTAAACGGAAGTGTGAAGCGACAAGTTGATTTAGAAACTTTGTGGTAAGGGAAATTGACCATTTGTATAATATTATTATTTATTTGATAGAATCAATTTTGTTTAAAAGATGCACCTTAAATATATCTTTGATTGCTGGGATGAAACATTTGTATGATATTGTCATTAGACTTATCTCAATTATTTGTGTTGACACAATTTTCTTGTCGACTTGACTTGAATTAGGCATGATTGAGCTAGATCAACTCAATTGAGCCTCGTCAAATCCATATCGAATCAAATCAGACTCAAATTGATCAAAATTTACTCAAATAGATTCAAATTAAACTAAACCCAAGCCTGATTGATTCAATTGGAACTCGATTCAGCCTAATTGATTCAATTTAAGTCCAAATCCGCTTCTAAATCAAGAAATTCAAATCCAATGGCCTCATGTTCTTCAATTGCGCTCTCAGGGGCGCTGCCTTCCTGTCATGTATCTCATAGCAGGAAATTGAGCGCTCAATCTACGAAATCGAGTCTTTCCGCTTCTTCTTCTTCTATTTTCTTTTTCCTGGTTCGTGTGTGCCTCAGGAAGCGGAACTTTTATTTGGTCCGGTTACCTGAGGTAGCTCTACGTTCGGTCGGCTAGTAAAATAGTGCCACGTGTTCTCACTATTTACTGCGTGGCCCGACAAATCGACCCGGAACGGACCCGGGATTGCTATGTTCGCGTATTGCTAGGTATTGGTCGATTCTGCTCGGTAATAACGAGAAATACCGATCTGTGAAGACCAATACCAAGTAATACCGAGTTTTTCTAGGTATTACTCGGTATTGGTCTTCACAGAGCGGTATTTCTCATTATTGCTAAGCAATACCTAGTAATACCTAGCAATACCGAGCAAATACCGAGAAATACGCCAACATAGCAATCCCGGGTTCCGGTCCGGGTCGGGTCGTCGGGCCGCACGGTAAAGAGTAAGAGCACGTGGCGGCACTGCATGTAGAGCTACGTCCGATCACAATACTTAATAAAAGTTCCAGGAAGCAGGAGAGAGCGGCGCTGCTTGCGTTTCTTCCAGACCAAGTGGGAGAGAGAACCTACCATCTCTCGTGCGTGCGTGTGTCCAGCCGATATAGAAAGAGTGATCGGGCCCTGCTTGCGTGCGTCTAGCTTGAGCGACAGAGACAGCAGGGTTCAGTTCCTGTTTTTTCTTCTTCTTGTGTGTCTGTAATTACGGAGAAATACATAATTTTTTCTACGTATTTTTTGTGTATTATTGTGTATTTAGTGAGAATTTAGTGAGTATTATTTATTTGCTACTTATTTGCCATGAAAAAATTATGTATCAAACAATACGCAGTAAAATAAGCAGTAAATACGCAGCATCTGAACCTTATTCTGCGTTCGGAATTCATACACAATAATTTCTCGTAATTATGACCCGAGAGAGAGGCGTGGGACTTCTTCATCTTTTCCAGCGAGCGACCGAGAACAAGTGAGAATGGGGAGCTTCCACTGCTTGCGGCTTTGGGAGATCGGATAGGGCTTCTACAAGTGAGAATGAGGAAAATCTCTGTCAAAATATAAATTATGAGTTTTGTTATTGAGTCAATAGAGAAATAATATATCCTGTGGGGTAATATATTATTTTTAATGTCGTGCTCAATCATAAAATATTTCAATGCATTGATAATGATAAAAATTCTCCAACAAGCATCAAATCAAAACACAAACTTCATAAAGGGGTTTTTGAACTGTAGATTACTGGGCATTGGTGACTTTTATAATTATAAACTTTTACCTGTTTGCTAATCATCGTTCTAATAAATATATGTCATGTGCTCCTTCACTTATTTTGAAGTCATGCTGTTACGGACTATATTAGGTAGCTGCAATTTCTATTTAATTGCCTATTTTAGTTAAATCTTTCTGCAAATAACATGTTTTTTTAATGTGCATGTTGCAGCTTTCAATCAATTGTTAGTGGATTACAGGAAATTGCGTGCTGGTCACCCCTTAAAAATGATCTCAAAACTAGATTACTAGTTAATGCTGCAACACTTGCTGTTTCTGCCCCTGAGAAAGACCTCCGTTCAGTCATAGAGCAGGTTGCTGTGCGTGTACATGGTGTATATGTTTTAAAGACTGCTGGGAATCCAGCACTTGATCCCTTAAGGTTTAACGAGTTTGATTATTGTTATAGGAAGTTTTTCACAGAAGTAAATTCATCCGCTGATGTACTGACCATCAAATTCTTCTTGCAGAAATGTAGTTATTAGCCTTTACCAAGCAAGAGAACCTAATGCAAAGCTAAGGAAGAAGAAAGTAAAACAAGCTGCTCAATCATGTCTCAAGATAGATATATCTGACAATGAGTATTATCAGGTCAGTACCAAAATCCTTGGTTCCACATCTTTAAGTTTTATGCATTCAATGCATGGTATTCTTGTACATTGTTACCTTTTAGAATCAGAGGAAAACTAAAGACAACTGACCTGCTTTATTTTCCGGTAGAAGTTGCCATTGATATTTTACTTTGATTGTAAAAATGCTTTTTAAATTGCACTTCATAGGCCTGCTTAGGAAATAATGTCCACTCTGTTACAAAACAGTTATTTAAATTGAATTGTGGGTTTTTTATCTTGTCTTCTGGTAAGTCGATGAATTTTGTTTACAATGAATATGATGTATCAATGGATTCTATCATAGTTTTATATTCAATGTGCATATTAGGACATCATGTTTTTGATCAGTTCAGTGGGTAGGTTTCCCCACCCCCACCCTGAATAATGATGAAATATTAGTAACAGATAATTAAAAGGTTACATAAAAGAAAAATTACAAAGAATTTCCTAAAAAAAAACCCATTGAATCAAGAATATGTAAGTTGAGAGAGTAATATCAATCCAAATGGAGAGTATCAAGCGCACACTCAAGAATGCCAAATCGGGAGAGTTTCTTAATCTAGCTTGACATCTAATAAACTTGGGAGAGTAAAGTTTTTTTTTTTTTCTCTTTTATTTTTTATAATTTGTGCACTTTTGAGAAAACACATGCTAAAAATTCTTATCTATGTTGACTCAATTTTCATGTTAATTCAACTCAAATCAAGACAAATTGAGTACCATTAGGTCCAGTTAAGCCCGCAATTGAGTCTGACCGATCCAATTTGATCTCAAATTAAGCTCAAATTAACCCATTTTAGTTCATTTGGTTCAGCTCCATGTTGACCTCTAAAGCAAATTAAAAAAAAAAATTAAATTTAAAAAAAACAATACCGGGCTCAAATCTCGCTGCCTACTACATTGCCCATGCCTTGTTCATTCAGCATTGTTTCGAACAGAGCACGTGTAAATCCCACTTATTTCCTTCTTATATGCTCATTTCTCTTGGATCTTCCTCACGCTCTTTGCGTTTCCCTCATAGCCGAAGACCCCGACTCTCTTCTCATTCTTCGACACATAAGAGCCTCCAGCTGAATTCAGCTCCAACCACAACCTGCTCTCCGTTCGAGTCCTCTAGACAACTTCGAACTCCAAACCTCCATCACCCTACCTCACAAACAGTCGAAGCCGCCCCTAACCCTCAGATCGAAGCCCAGTCAACCTCTTGCTTATTCAAACCCTTCCACGCAAACGGCACGAACCACCTACAGCCTCCGACATCAAACACGTTGATCTTCCTCCTTGTTCAAATCATTCCTGACTCCCTCATCCAAACGGAAGTTGCAGATAGGCTCTGAAGACCCTCACGTCTGCAAGTCGGCCAAACCTCTACTGTTGATCCAGCTCCTATCTCACACTAGAGCAGGCTGCCCCTTGTTCGTTCCTTACAAGCCGCAGACCTCTTGCACCCT
This sequence comes from Dendrobium huoshanense, assembly GCA_016618105.1. Lineage (NCBI taxonomy): Eukaryota > Viridiplantae > Streptophyta > Magnoliopsida > Asparagales > Orchidaceae > Dendrobium > Dendrobium huoshanense. The sequence continues at coordinate 74,171,612 of CM028345.1, forward strand.
TCCAATCAGCTTCCTCACTGTGTCGGGCTTCCCAATCAACCGATCTCCTCCATCAATTGAGCCGCAGCTCTCAATCTTGATTCGACCCAAACTCCACACAGCCGCAGACCCTTAACACCTGTCCAACTCCAATACAGAGCCTGTAATCGATCCCACTATCTATTCTACCTGTCTCTACCCCACTACTAACTTCAACCTAGCCACAGCTCAACTACATAACCCCCACACTTAACTTCATTCTACATACTCCCTCTCTATCTTAATACTATTAATATCATTATTAATTAATATTATTAATAACTTTTAGTATTATTATCACTAAATTTTAATATTACTATTATTAGTTTTTAAAAAAAAGAGTGTTAAAAAAAAGAAAAAAAATCAGGAAGGAAAAAAAAAAGAGAAGAAGAGGGATATTTATAAAGAAAAGGAGAGTGAGATTTTGTTTTGTGATATTCATCACCATTAACATCGACACCGGAGTCGTCATGTCACTCGTCGTTCATGTATAACTGTCTTCGAACTCAAATATCTTCAAACCCCATTTTCGGCTCTTGAAGCGCACCGGAAAATCACCCATACACGTTTTTCTCAAGCGTGATTGGAGGGAAGACTGGGGGGAAAAATATAGTGGGTTAAAACAAAATCCAAGAATAATTGGCTTGCAAGTAAAAGTCAAAACATACGATGTGCGTACAACCAATAATTTGAATTTTCTAATAAATATTGAAAGTTATCATGTCAATTGGAATACAAATTCCAAGCAAAGAAATGGTGGTGGGCTCGTTATGCATAATACAGATCATCTTTAAGGATAAAGAATCTGTCATGCAAACAGCGCATTGCATATGAAGGGCAGCAGAAGAACATGTAATGATATGCTTACAAGCAAAGCGTGGAGAGTGCACAACGAATGTAGTGGTATTACTATAATTGGCGCTAAGCAACATGCGAGCTAGTATACCAATTCCTATGAACACTGAATGTTGATATGCAATGAAGATGGCAATTTTCCAACCAATACATATAGGGAAATGAGAGATGAACATAGCACATCTGTCAGTCAATGTTAACTTGCAGAGGAATACACTAACTCGCATGCAAATAATAGTGCTTTGCACAAACATCAACAAGTAGCAATGATCGATTGTGTAATGACTTGCCAACTAAGAGGTGTTTGAAAGCTTTGAAGCGAATGCAACTTGCATGTAACTAACGTCACTGCAAACAGACAAATAATAATCTATGAATGGTGGTCGATTAATGTGTAATGCTCATGCTTGTGCAAGAGGTATGATAGTGGCATTTCATGGGTGAAGCATGAAGAGCATGCGGTGAATGTTGCGACATCCCTACAATCAATGTCAACTCAATTGTAGATGAATATGACCATTCTCTGTGAGTGATGACAGTTGATATGATCTATTTGTGGATAACAACAGTGGATGTGCCGCGAGTATGACGGATACCCTTTGAACACGAAGGCAAACATTGTATACAAGCAAGAATCGAGAATTCACGATAAATATGAGCACCTACCAGTAATTGCAAGAAGTTTGTCATGTACACCGCATGCTACCTACGAGTGAGTATGGAAGAATTATAGCAAATGCAACTGCTTATAAGTAGTACTAAAAGATCTACATTCCCTGTGACTTGCTTGCATATGACATCATAAGGCTCATAATGCACACAACATATAATTTACAAGCAAGAATAATACATTGGCAATGCATATAAGCTCTTGCAAGCCATTATAGGAGATTCCCCACTCACATAGTAGCCCACATATAAGTAATGATGAATAATATGTCATAAATGCCAAGGCACTCACACAGCCGGCAGCAATTCAGTGTCAAGCAGACACATAAATCCTCTATAAACTAGATGGCTAATACAGTCCATATACAAACAATGATGATAAATGTGTTGCAATTATACTAAATCCCCTATGAATATAGATCCACACATGACGTACTATATATAAGCAAAATAAAAAAAAGTTGTAATAAAGGCATGCAACTCCAAACAATGGCAACTGACATGTAATAAATGCTAGGGTATTCACACAGTCAGCAACAATTTAGTATCAAGCAATACATCAATTCCTTATGAGCGACTATGGGGGAAAATTATGTATTGCCACGCAGATTTGTATTTCTCATATTTTTGAAATTGAATATTGCATTGAGAATAAAGTATTATCTCGGAAGATTGACACAATAATCTACAATGAATTTAATATCAAATTAGATTTTAGAAAAAGATATTTCCATGATTAAATACAATTCAAAAAATAACATATCATCTCAGAAGATGAACATGAAATCTCAACATTGAACACTTCTTAGCTGATCAAAGGAGGAAAAGTTGGAGGTGCCGGATTCTGAGAGACTCAGAGGTGACTCCATTCTATCCTATATTGGGCTTTACATTTTAAGAGATAAGTTTTATGTTTATATTGACGTTTAATTAGAAATTTGGGATTAGATTACTGGAAGATGAGGACTTAGAATTTGAAATCTGTCTTAGAACCTAGATCTAAATTGGGTACTACAAAGTAGTGACCCGAAGTTATCAAATTAAGTGCAAATCTGGACTTACCCCGACCTGGATTGGTGAGTTAGCTAATCACCTAGGCACTTTAAAATCATATGTTTGTTCTCTTTATGAAAGATGGGTAGGGAGATTGTTTAAGTTTTGAGAAATTGGAGGCCGACATTTAAGACAAATTCTTACTGGTCCCCCAACTTATGTAGGGTAAATGACGCCTAAAAGTAGAAATCCCTCTTCGCTTTCCATGATACTTTCATACAAAAATCCCTCTTCGCTTCCCCCCCCCCCCACCAAGTTTCCCGATCTTCCCTGCTACGTTCATACACAAATCCCTCTTCGCTTTCCCCCCCTCTTTTTGATTTAATTTATAAATTTCGGTTAGAAATCATATATTTTTTATCAGATTAAAATTGAAGTCTATTTTTATACAAATGCTCAGATTTCTTAGATAATTTTGTGGGTGAAGGTTGTCAAACACATTCTCATATAAATCAAGAAAATTTCGGCAGCCTCTCGGCGTCCCCTCCCCTTGCAGGGGAGGTCGAGGCGACACTTGCCGTTATTTTCTCCTTGGCTGGAACTAAGGTCAACGACGCGAGCTCTTGAATTTGAAATCATCTTGACCAAACATAAAGTCGACGGTGCGAGGTCTTATATTTTAAAACCAACTCGACCAGACTTAAAGTCGACAGTTCGAGGTCTTCACTTTGAAAACATCTCGGCCATATCTAAGATCGGTGGCGCGAGGTGTTCATTTTGAAATCATCTCGGTCGGATCTAAGATCAACTGTGCGAGGTCTTCTTTAAAAATTCTTCTCGACCGATTTAAAATCAATGGTGCAAGAGCTTCTTTAATTTATTGTTTGTTCGATGCTAATATAAATATTTCATTTTCAAATCAATGTAATCGTTTGACATATTTGATCATAAGCCAAATTAGAAATTGAAATTGAAATGGAATAAAAAGACCATAAGGAAAATTAGAAAATGGAATTAGAATTGAAATAGACATTTTGTTATCATAATTCTGTAATAGAATCTTTTGATT